>BSBM01000001.1:36050000-36485000 GCA_027924585.1 Larix kaempferi | reverse complement strand
ATAGATAATGAAGATGTTCATCGAATATAATTTGGATTTGAAAATTAATATTTTTATCAAGTTTTCTACTTGCTTCTAAATCAAGTTTAGAAGTAAATATGTTTACTAAGTTTTCTACTTGCTTCTAGTTTTCATTAGTATCATATTATTTTTCTCATGAATAGTAGATATATCAACATGTTTAAAGTTAACTGTAATTGGTCTCTTTGTAGTTTACATCTCTTTGTTGAAGTTAGATTAGATTTACTTCCATTTTGTTTTGCTACATTTGAAATCCATTACGATACATTCACTCTAGTTCCTGTTACATGGGAATAGATGTTATTCTTGAATTAGTTGTTGAAACTATTAAATAGTTTGTAATTTGCTTTGATTATCATAGCTTTCTGCTTATATAATTTATCATCAAATTAATTCAATTCATAGATAGGTCTCTAATTTATTTACAGTTGTTTTTCTAATTCGTAGATTAGAATTTGAAATTAGGTAGTTTCCATTTTTCATAGTTAGTAGTTTGCTTTTTAATCAATTTCCATTATTCAATTATAAAGTATAGTAGTATGATTTGATACTACTCTAGTTTATTTGTTTAACTAAGTTTGATTTAGTTCTTTTTATTGTTTTTTTTCGAAGTTTGACTTGGTTTTTCACTTTGAAAGATCTTTCGATCTTTTCTTTATTAAATATTTGTAAGGTCTGACAAGCCGAAAATCTTAGGTGCCATTCTACCTTAGCATATACTTTTCCTCAACTCTAAGATTACCAACCCTGGTCGATAATTAAATATTATGTGTTTTGTTTGAGATAGCTCACACACCCCAACATTTTGGCGCCGTTGCCGAGGAGTTGTAGATAAATAGGTAAAATTCAGTCATAGATAAGTAAAACTCCTTTTTAATTTAGTTATATTCTTTCCTTTGAAAATAGGCTGTTGGCGGGTGAGCGGTAATACGAGAGGTAAGAACCTTCGCATCTGTTATAACAGGGATCCCCAAAACCCAGCAATAGTAGTTATGCAGTTATAACTTATTTCAGTTATAATTTGTTTTCATGAATGGGTCTAGAGATTCACAAGGTAGATTTATTAAAACTAGTTATCTTACTAAAATACCCACTAAAATTCCTACTAACCTATACGGGGGGCGTGCCACCCCAACTACTAACTCAATAGAGAGGTATTGGAAGACACCTAAAGGGGATAGTCCTACTTGGAAAGCAAAGTAAATCCTTTCTGAAAATCAATTAGGGGAAAACATAGGGACATCAAAATAGTCTGTTCATAAAGAAATTCCACTAGAAGAACCTCAAGCTCATATTGAGACTGAACTTAGATAAGAGGAAACTCAAAAGGCTAAAAATTCAGGACCTCTCAACTCTCCATTAGTCCAAAAACCCAAAGACACTAATTTTTCAATAGTAGGTGGTCCAAACTTGGTAGATTTTGGCGATCCTGCACAAGTAGATGCTCTTTTTGAGAGTTCTGTGAACATAGTTATCTCACAGATTGATACAACAACAGTAGGACCTTCAAAACTAGATTCCTACGTAGGTGGTAATTCTCCTCCTAAAAATAAAAATACCCTTCTTAAAACAAAACATTGGGACGTCCCATATTCACCAAGAAAGGAGCCACCTAGATTTTCTTTCTTTGGGAATAGAATCTTCATGGGGGATGAAAATGAAGATCGTGTCCGACAAGATGAAGAAGATGGAGAAGTTAGAACTGAAGGAACCTTCGGGTACCCTATCTTAGACACTGCACAAGATGTTACTATGAAAAACATCCCTCCTTACTCACTGCCAACCTTTTATGGGAAGAGTAGTGAGGATACAGACATATTCTTATTTGAGTTTGACATTTTGTGTAGGATTTATAATTACCTACAAGATGGCCAACAACTAAAACTCTTTCCTGCCACATTGAAAGATACTTCTCTTCGATGGTTCATGGGATTAGGAGAATCTAGTATTAGAACTTGGGAAGACATGAAGAATGCATTTATACGGAAATATCAGGATTACTGTAGACCTAAGGACTCTCGCAATGATATTTTTAAAATTCAACAACTTGAAGACGAGAGATTAGAAGACTATCTAGAGAGATTTAACTATGTGCTACACAAATCCAAGTATAGTGATCTTCAAGAAGATGCAATAAGAACACTCTTCCTCAAAGTAATCTCAGAAGAATTCTTAGATAACCTTAATCTCATGGCAATAGGAGACATTTCTCATAAGTCTTTTACAGAGATTTGTGAACTATGTAGGAATTACTCTAGGAGCAGAGGGAAATGTGGAAGACACTTTCGAGAATCTTATGCTAGGAATCTCAAAGGAAACACATCCGGCCCTGGTGCAGTTACAAGGGTAGAGTTGGGAAACCTATTGGAAAATTTCAAAACAGATATTTTAGGAGCCATGGGTTCTCAATTAGATGCACTACAAGCTAAAAAGAGACAAGATGAAGAGAAATGAGTGTTTTCTATCCTAGGTGTAGAACTAAACATCATCAACGAGAATGTCCATTAAATAATGTTTCAGTCTGTCACCTATGTACAGAAGAACATACAACTAATGATTGTCCATTGTTTCCTAGATTACAAGTTGTATACAATAGTGGAAATTTGGGTGAAACACCTAGGAGGCCTTGGAAACCTAGATATCAACCATCGTATCAAGATTCATCACAAATTCCACCTTATTACTATCCTTATCAACCCCCTCAACAATGGAATACTTCAGGTTGGAAGAATTGGCCACCGCAGTACCCTCCTCAAAATGCTCAACAACAGCAATGGCCACATGGATGGAGAGGAAAATCTTATGTTCAAACACCTCCTCCTATGCCTAACTATCCTTACCCACCTAATATTCAACAACTTCCACCTGGATTTGTACCTCCTTCACCACCCCCTATCTCGAATCAACCTCACCATTTACAGAAGTACATGAATCCTCCAAGACCCACTATATTACCTGCACAATTGATACCGAATCCTAACAAAAAACCAACCCAAGCTCTTAATAGCATTGGGTTGTTACCTCTTCCATCATATTCCATTTCGTCTGCACCAATACATGAGATTCAACTGCGGTCTGGAAGAGTTTTGCAAGATAATCCCAAGTCATCAGTTGTCATCCAAGAAGAAAATGAAGAAGAAAACATACATACCAAAGTTTTGAATGATGCCATTCTTGAAGATGTGGTTATTTCTAGATCTTCAGCACACAACCATCCACATAAAGAAGTAATTCCAGGGGAAAAATCACCTCCATATCCAGAGCGTCTAGTAATAGAAAAACCTGTAACTTATCCAGAGTATGATATCATTAACGAATTGAAAAATATTTGCATTAAGATCCCTTTGTTACAAGACATTAAGGATATCCCAATCTATAGTAAGGTAATAAAGGAACTCTGTATTAAGAGACCAGGGAGGAAACAAAAAGATCCTCCAATGATTCATGTAATAGGAGAAATATCAAATTGCATAGCAAACCAACCTAGAATACCAAAATATTCAAACCCAAGAAACCCTGTGGTGACTGTTATCATCAATAACACCGCCATAGGGAACACACTTATTGATCTAGGAGTTGCTATCAATTTGATGACTACCACAGTCTTAGAAACTCTCAATTTAGTACCATTCCTCTGCCCTACCCCAACAATGCTAGAATTAGCAAATCGAACTATGGTGCAACCTGTTGGGATCTTAGATGACATCACTGTATCAGTAGCCTCATGGGAATATCCCGTGGACTTCATGGTTATAGAGTCAAAATACCCTTCCAAAGGTCACCCCATTATTTTAGGAAGACCTTGGTTGGCTACTGCCAATGCATTTATAGGATGTAGGGATGGAGAGATGATTATCTCTGATGGGTTATCTACAAGAAAACTAGCTTTATACCCACTAGCTCAACCAATAGCTAAAAACCTATTTTGGTTAGATTGTCCTTTCGGGGATGAGAACTTGGAAGAACTTTCCCTTTACAGTGATCTCTCTCGGGCACTTCAAGATAAAAATACCGAGAATGTGTTGAACCAATTTATCTCTTCCACAACGTGTGTAGATTTCCCCAATCCTTTTTCCCAATTTGACCAAATCTTTGGAGACAAATTCCAAGAAAACATGAGCCTCTCAACATTTACAAGTACACCCTGTTTCTTCGCAATCGAAGAACACCTAAGATCCTATACCATCCCATGTGAGGTTAGTTCCGACAAATTTCTACATATAAATGCAGGTTTAGATGAGAGTCAGCAAAAACAATTACTAAAAGTTCTCAATAGTCAAACTGGAGCATTTGCATGGGAATATACCGATATGAAAGGTATACACCCAGATACCTGTATCCATCATATTTACACAGACTCGAACATAACTCCTGTTATGCATCCCCAGAGAAGAATGAATCCATCCCTAAAGGATATAGTAAAGGATGAATTACAAAAACTCCTTAACATTGGATTCATCTACCCAATTTCCAACAGTAAATGGGTTTCTCCTTTGGTGGTAGTTCCAAAGAAAGTCACAAGGAAATGACGAATTTGTGTTGACTTTCGAGAACTGAACAAGGCCACTCTTAAGGACTACTTCCCTTTGCCTTTCATCGATCAGGTGTTAGACACCTTATCAAGGAAACAATATTTTTCATTCCTTGATGGGTATAGTGGATACAATCAAATGTTGATAGCACCTGAGGGTCAAGACAAGACAACCTTCACTTGCTCTTGGGGGATGTATGCCTACCGAGTGTTACCATTTTGCCTATGTAATGCACTTGCTACTTTCTAGCGTGTAGTTCTAGGAATCTTTGCTGACCTCATACACGACCGTGTAGAAGTTTATATGAATGATTTTACAGTTTATGGTAATACCTTCCAGGAAGCCCTTGATAACCTCGAAACAGTTCTTATTCGGTGCCAAGAAACGAACTTAGCTCTTAGTCATGAAAAATGTAAAATGCTACTGACCAAGGGCATAGTTTTGGGACATCATGTCTCTCTTCAAGGTATCAAGGTGGATCCCACCAAGATCAAAATAATTGTTAATCTTCCTCCTCCAAAAAATCTGAAGGTAGTAAGAAGTTTTCTTGGCCATGCCGGCTATTATAGACGTTTCATTGAAAATTTCACTAAAATAGTCGCACCTATGTTCAAACTACTCATGAAAGACACAGAATTTCAATGGACTGAACCATGTCAACAAGCCTTCGAAACTCCGAAGGCCAAGCTATCAATGGAACCAATACTTAGGGGCCCAAATTGGTCCCTTCCTTTCCATATATCCACTGATGCTTCCAACATAGCCATAGGGGCAGTTTTAGGTCAAAAAGAGGGACAAACATCACATGCCATCTACTTTGCTAGTAAAAATTTGACTTCTGCAGAATCAAAATACATTGTTACTGAAAAAGAATTTATAGCAGTAATCTATGCCATCAACAAGTTTCGTCATTATATCACAGGATATGAAATTTTTATACACACCGACCACTCCACCATCATATTTTTGATGAATAATCCCATTACCAATGGTAGAGTGACTTGGTGGCTTCTTTTGTTGCAAGAATTTAACATCACCATTATTGATCGTCCCAGTCGAGAGAATGTAGTAGCTGATTTCCTCTCTCAAATTCAAATTTACGATAATGCCAGCCCTGCCGATGATAGCTTCCCAGATGAACATTTGTTCGTTATATCTGTTCGAACCCCATGGTTTGTAGATATAGCCAATTATTTAGCAACTGGAAAGCTACCTAACCATCTCTCCCCACCTGAAAAACGTAGGATCATAGTTCAAAGTTCCAATTATTCTTGGGTGGATAATGATCTCTTTCGTACTAGTCCTGACCTTATTATTAGACGATGCGTACGGGAGGATGAGATGGCAGAGATCCTACATGCATGTCATGGTGGACCTTGCGGTGGGCATTTTTCTGATAAGAGAACAACATACAAAGTATTGCACTCTGGTTATTATTGGCCAAGCATCTTCAAATATGCTTCCAAATATGTCAAGGGATGTGACAGTTGCCAAAGAATGGGTAGACCTACACCATCCAATGAGATGCCTTTACAACCCCAAGTTATGATTGAGCCATTTGAAAAATAGGCTCTAGATTTCATTGGACCAATTTCCCCTATGTCTCGCAAGAAGAAGTACATCCTAGTCTGTACAGAGTATGTCACCAAATGGGTGGAAGCTAAAGCTTTATTTCGAGCCACAAAGAAATCTGTGGTGGAATTCGTTTATGAAGAAATATTTACCCGATTTGGTGTACCTAGGGAAATTGTAACCGATCAAGGATCTCAGTTTACCTCCAAAATTAATGAAAGAGATTACTGACAAATATGGTATTAAACATTGTAAATCTTCACCATATCACCCTCAATCCAATGGTCAGGTAGAATCCACCAACAAAGTATTAGAAACCATCCTGACTAGGACTATCCAGTTACACCACAAAGACTGGGCACATAGGCTTCCTGAAGCTCTGTGGGATTATAGAATAACGTGGAGAAACACTACTGGTCACACACCTTATGAACTTGTTTATGGTAAATAAGTTCTTCTACCCGTTGAATTTCAAGTCAAAACCTTTCGTACGGCTGCACAATTAGGGATGAACTTAGAAGAAGCACATAGACAATAAATTCTGCATATAAATGAATTAGACGAGATTAGGCAAGATGTTATTCAACGTACAATATTAATACAAAGCCAACGCAAAAAATGGCATGATATATACATTAAACAAAACAATTCAAAACTGGAGACTAGTCACTACTTTTTTATTCAAGATACAAAAATTTTAAAGGTAAATTAACTACTCATTGGATGGGTCCATATGAAATTGTCATAGCCTTTGATAATGGATCCGTTAAAATTAAGACAATTGATGATTCACAAATTTCTTTTGTTGTAAACGAACACAAACTTAGACTTTATCATCAACCGATATCTAAACAGGATTTTGTGCAGAATGCCTTGCAACAGGAAGAAATGGAGCTGGTAGAAGAGGAAGCCATTCCTCCTCCTCCTAGTCCTTGAATTATTTTGGGTTATCTTCTTTTGTATATATATATGTAAATATTATTTTGATTTTCAATAATAAAGAGTCATTTCTAACAACTGATTACATTCTTTTTTATAGGAAATCTATTATGATCAATTTGTAAAATATTATGAATCGTCTAACAAGTGGTTTTGCAACAAGAACCCTATTTTTTTAATCAGCTCATGTGATATTATGCGAAAAGGGAAGTGCTCTAAAAAGAAATACTTATAGTTCTCCCTCTCTTTTGGTTACTGTTAAAATTGAAAATTTATAGTGAAAGGATAAAGCATTCTTGATATTATTTATAACCACTTTCTTTTATGATTATGTATATGGTATTTGATTCAGACATGCACACTTCTGATTTATCATTAGAACAGCTGTTTAAAAGACCTACTTTAATTATTATGATCTCCACAAAACTCTATCTTACACCTATGGACGGCTAGTTCATCTGGGACTCATTATCAAAACTTATCTCTAAAGAACCTTTAAAAGATAGCCTAAAAGCGGGTGATATTTTCTATTTTGTGGGGAACATTACTGACCTTTTATGAAGAAGATAGACTGTGAAGTCAAAGAACAACTTTAGGTTATTATCTTTTGGCATGATCTGTAATTTAGGCCATTATAAATAAAGTTACTCATAAGGTTTGTGCTAAAATTTTGATTATGTGTTTAACAAGCTTAGCACACTCTAGTGCCAACCAGCTTCCTTACAATATATATATATACGAAGCAAAACCGCTGGGGTACTGAACAGGCTTGCTGGTAGCGGGTCCATGCTAAGTAAAATCTTAAACAAGGAAGCTCGGTAAATTCAAGTAAACCCGTTGGGGTACTGAACAGGCTCGCTGGCAGCGGGGCTATGCTTGCATGGTACCAAGATAAACTCACGAGGGTACTGAACAGGCCTACTAGAAGCGGGCCAATATCGAGTAAAAGAGGTTTGGTTAATGCATTGCTATTCACATAACTCATAAAAAACCTGAGTATACAAACACATGTTTAGGCCGATTATGTATACTGTCATTAGATAATGGTTGTAAGTTGGACTTGGACCCTGTCATCTAATTCAAACAAATACCTAGGATATGACTATCCTAGAAATGGGACCCATAATTATAGTAGATTTCACAAACTTTGCGGTGAACCTTATCTATATTCTTTGGATGACAAGAGATCTTTACAATGAGTCATGGACGACTAGTTTTCCTATCGCATTTTTCGCATCTCTTACACTATTATTCTTCATATGGTATTTTAAGCACTGTGGTATTCTTTTTGATGAATGTACATATCTAAATCATCTACATTTATTAGTTAATATTTCATTTCCTTATGAAAATTATCACAATATTTTAAAAGCTATCTATAAGACTTTCAATTGAAATTTTTTAACTTTAATCATTTCCTCTTTGATGGTTTGAGGACACGCCATATTTTTGGTTTGGGGGGAGATTAGAACTATTCTTACTCTCTGAATATTTATGAAAATTTTATTTATCTATAATACAATGATAGGTGTTTCCAGGTTAATGCAAAAGCAGAAGAAAATTGATCTAATCAAGAACAAAAAGAGGAACGCAATTAAAAGATCCAAAAAAGCAAAGGTTACAACATCTTTTGTGCACTAACAACTTCATAAATTCTTTGCAAAATAAGCTTTGGTCAGCATCAACAATAAGATCTTGTATAAACAAAATTCTGTACGAAGAATTGAATGACGGGTTGAATGCCGATCCAAATGAGGCAAATAAACAACGTTTTGAATGGAGTGTTGAATGAAACCATAGCCTATAACAACTTTATTTAATATGCCAAGATGTCCAAGTTTGAATACTATTGATAAGTTTTATTGGCTAATTATGACAGGGATCAATCAAATGTCGATTTTACACATGGCTTCATTCTCTTGCCCACCCCGCCTCCATTAAACGAATGGATTATGCATCATTGTGAATCATTGCATGACCGCCATTCGGTCTTAGTTATCCTGTTGTACGACCTTCCAACATATTAATCGAATTATGATCTTTCACGTGTAATATATTTTCATTACATGAATTACATTCAACCTGTCCAAAGCTCAGCTTTGGACATGGTTTAATATATTATAAACCACACATATTCACTGGATTCACGCACTTCTACGCTAGCACTTAACTCAAGATATTTGAATGACAGGTGCGATCTTTTAAGCATGCCAATCCCTAGTCCACTGTCATTCAAACAATCAAATGAAACTTAGTTTAAACTGGTGATCGCGTGAATTCCGCCTCAATATGTCCGCTCTCCATCTTTTTGTTGAGCTGCATCCTCTACAAATTCTTGCACCTCTTGTATCCATTTGCATCCCCCCATCCTCTGTCAACGATGCCAATTCGTTACAAGCCTGGTAGCTACCAGGACCTCCTCTACATTTCTGAGTTTAAAGCCTGTTGTGAAGTGTTTTTGCGAGCAGGTTGGGGACCATTTATCCGCCTTCTCCAAGGCCACGACCACGAGATTTCATTACTGTTCGCTAAAGGTTTTGATGGCAAGACGGCCAAGGTTGGACATTTTGTTTTCTCCGTGATAGAAGAGTCAATAGCATTAGCTACCAAGCTCCCGAGGGAAGGTGCCCAATGGCACAAACATCTCTTCCTTCCACAGAAGGATCATAAATTTTCCCTGAAGACCGATTTTCAACACATTGCTGGTATCAAAGGTTTTCACAGAGAATGGATCAAGCCGGAGTACTTAGATCCTCTTACTATTATCATCCACTTAATCACTTGCGAGGGTAAGTTCACTGTCTTTAAAGCTTTCCATTTCATATTGTTAGCGCATTTTGTTAACAATCAGACCCTCAACTTCCCATTTTATTTCCTAAAGAGTTTGGAGAAGATGTCTAGCCAAGTTAGGAAGAATATTGTTAATCCCTATGGTATCTTGTATCATCATTGTCTCATTAAAATCGTGATCATTCACCAGTTAGAAGAAAGAGGGCAAACCTGGGATTGTTTTGTTTTTGAAATACTGAACCCTCATTTGATTGAAGAGTCTACTATCAAACCCTCTCCCTCTTGAAAACGTTGTTTCCAATATGGTATTGGTGAGCCTACCCAATCCTCTATGCAAGCAGAACGAGACACTAAGCGTGTACAATTTGATGAGGATCCCTCAAGTGATGAGCACCTTGTCCAATCATCACCTTCTACTGAACATACCCTTGAAACACCCCTACTCACATTAGCCAACGTATCTACTTGAATAAGTGAAGCCTTTGCTGCTGAAAGTCCTCCTGCACACAAAAAAGACAAAATTCTTGAAGATCATACTATTGAATATGGAACATTTTCACAAGAGTTGAGTCCCCCAAAGAACCTTGAACATCATAAAGAATAGCTCATTCTGACTTAGCAGAAGATGGATAAGTTAATCCAAGTGATAGAATGGTTGACAGACCAGAATCGAAGCTATCTGGATACAATTTCTGAGCTTCATGAAGAAAACAAGGCACTACATACACAAGTAAAAGACATTGAATGCTTGATTAATGCCAAAACAACATCCCATACTGCCATGTGGATGAGGTATAATTCCTTAAAGAACCAATACAAGAAGCTCCAGGCCAAATCAATATCTTCATCATTCCAGTCGAAGGCCGCTGCTACCGCATCTCAACCTTCTTCCTAGTTTCTCTCTTTTTTGCTCAATGGGACTTGACATATCTCTGGTTTGGGGGAATGTTGGTGTCCATTTTGTCACTATTTTTTGTCATCAAATCTACTCAGAATGGCGTTAATTTCACTATTTTTGATATCATAAGTTATTCTTTCCGCCATTCAGTCCATCAAATAGACCAGGTATGCCTGTATTCGTTTATCATATGAATTTTGGTCAAATCTCACTTTATTGTGATTTATCAATGATTAAAGTGACATTTCCAGTCATGCATGGCATTTAGTTTTGATCTACAGGCTGTGGTTTCTCAAACGGCCTCCCATTCAGACTGTTTGTTTATATTGCTAATGTTCAGTCGCATCCAGCTCATCATTCAGCCTTGCATTCAGCTCACGAAATCCACGGTTGGCATATTTGTAGCTATTAAAGTAAAAAAATGAGTACATGGGTTTTGTTAGCCACGTGATAGTTACGGTTGGTGAGATCTTGTTCTGGAAGATTCGCCTTCCTACCTTCCAATCTCAACAACACATCCTACCTCCACGTTAACACTCCACACGGCGATTTCCTTGCTCGTTCGACCTGGAATCACGCACACCCATTCACGACGGTGTTCTGGAAGAGTTCGTCCGTCCATGCTCAGTTCGCCAACACACTGCCCATTCCACATCAAAGGAAGGTTGACGCTCCAAGCAGCTGCGAGAAGAAACCGACCCCATGAAGACTGATTGATGCTCCCTGCACTGTCACACATCACTTAAAGCAGCCGGTTACAGCCATAAACGCCTCTATTATTAGAGAGGTCAACTCTGTTGACCTTCTCATCCATTGTAATTTATAAATAGATGCTTTGAATAGTTAGTCAAGTTAGTCTATAGACAAAGACAGAGTTAGAGTTAGAGATTATCAAGAGCAGATAGCAGACGTTTTGTAATTTTCTCAAGTTAATGGAAGTTCCAGTTTGTTGATGTTCCGAGTAACTAAACCAATTTAGTTTTCCATCTTTGATTATTGGGAAGGGCCCCTCATCAACCAGAGGTTTTGTTTTTGTTTTCTGCAAATAGTTAGTTTATTTTCCTGTACATGTAATTAACTTTATTTTTCTGTACATGACATTTCTTTCTTCTCTACAATTTATATTGTGTTGCTAACATAGTTTGTGTTTACGGAATTAGTAAATGGTCGACCAAAGTATAGCTTTGATAGTTTAATTTCAGTCTTTGGTAATTAGATAGTTTTTTTTCTAATCTTCTGCAAATTAGATAGAGTTAGTTAATTTGTTTTTTCCAGCTTAGTTCTGATTAAAATTAGTTTCATTAGCCTCTTCTTTGTAGCTATAGGTTAATTTTATCTCTCATCTCAATCTTGCTTTAGCACATCATACGAATAGTTTATCTCTCCAACAATGATTAGAATAGGCTGCTCTCTATTATCGTAGCTTCTCAACAAGTCTTCTCACTAATTTCTTTGCATTGTAGGTTCATATGCATTCTCTAGCTGACGTTAAGATCATCAAAACTACCTTTTTCCTTAGTTTAACTCATTTTTCCTCATCCAGACTGTCATTCGGACAATCATCTGTATCGTCATTCGGATTTTCATTCTTTCTGCACTGTTTTTATGTTCATTTGAATTCAGTTTCTTAGTTTTCTTAACTGCAATCTTTCCTACTCTTAATTAGTATTCTTAACCATAAGTAGGCCCTTGTTTTACACTCCATAAAGTTTTAATTAAAGTCTTGTTATCATTCTTAGTTTGCTTTAACTGTCTTTTAAATTATGTCTTTCATATTTAATTTTCTAATATGTTGTTGTTTCAAAACTTATCAGTCTTGTTCCTAGTTTAGTTTATTACATGCTCTTAAGACTTAGTTAGATTAGAGTTAATAATTTCATTCTCCAAGTATTTTAGTTTTGATAGTTTCCGTCATTAAGATTAGGATCAGTTTCTTATTTAGATAGATAACGAAGATGTTCATGGAATAGAATTTGGATTTGGAAATTAATATTTTTATCAAGTTTTCTACTTTCTTCCAAATCAAGTTTAGAAGTAAATATCTTTATTAAGTTTTCTACTTGCTTCTAGTTTTCATTAGTATCATATTATTTTTCTCATGGATAGTAGATAGATCAACATGCTTAAAGTTACATGTAATTGGTCTCTTTGTAGTTTACATCTCTTTGTTGAAGTTAGATTAGATTTAGTTCCATTTTGTTCTGCTATTACATTTGAAAGCCATTACGATACATTCACTCCAGTTCCTGTTACATGAGAATAGATGTTTTTCTTGAATTAGTTGAAATTATTAAATAGTGTGTAATTTGCTTTGATTAGCATAGCTTTCTGCTTATGTAATTTATCATCAAATTAATCCATTTCATAGATAGGTCTCTAATTTATTTACAGTTTTTTTTCTAATTCTTAGATTAGAATATGAAATTAGGTAGTTTCCATTTTTCATAGTCAATAGTTTGCTTTTTAATCAATTTCCATTATTCAATTATAAAGTACAGTAGTATGATTTGATACTATTCTAGTTTATTTGTTTAACTAAGTTTGATTTTTTTTTTCTTTTTTCTTTTTTCTGAAGTTTAACTTGGTTTTTCATTTTGAAATATCTTTCGATCTTTTCTTTATTAAATATTTTTAGGGTATGACAAGCCGAAAATCTTAGGTGCCATTCTACCTTAGCATATACTTTGCCTCAACTCTACGATTACCAACCTCGGTCGATAATTAAATATTAGGTGTTTTCTTTGAGATAGCTCACACACCCCAACAATGATGAAGATGAGGATGATGAGAATGATGATGATGATGATGAAGATGAGGAAGATGAAGATGATGATGATGATGATGATGATGATGATGAGGATGATGATGATGAAGAAGATGAGGACGATGATGATGATGAGATGGTGATTATGAAGATGAAGATGATGATGATGGTTTTGATGATGATGATGAGGATGATGATGAAGATGAGGATGAGGACGATGAGGATGATGATGATGATCATCATCATCATCGTAATAATCATCGTCATCATCATCGTCTTCTTCATCATCATCATCATCATCATCATCATCACCTTCATCATAATCATTATCCTCATCATCATCGTCATCGTCGTCCTCATCTTCATCATCATCATTATCCTCACCAACATCATCATCATCTGCTTCATCATCATCATCATCTGTGTGGTCGTCATCACCATCATCTTCATCGTCTTCATCATCATCATCTCCATCATCATCATCATCTCATCATCATCATCATCATCATCATCATCATCATCTTCATCATCAGCATCATCATCGTCATCATCATCATCATCATCATCATTTCCTTCATCATCATCATCATCATCATCTTCATCATCATCATCATCATCGTCATCATCATCATCTTGATCACCATCATCTTCATCTTCATCATCTTCATCTTCAACATCTCCATCATCATCATCATCATCCTCATCACCATCCTCATCATCACCATCACCATTATCATCATCATCGTCGTCGTCTTCATTATCATCATCATCATCTTCATGACGACGACGACGATGATGATGAAGATGGCAACGGTGATGATGATGATCATCATCATCATCATCATGAGGATGATGAGGATTTTGATGAGGATGATGAGGATGATGATGAAGATGAGGATGATGATGATGATGAAGATGGGGACGATGATGATGAGGATGAGGATGATGATGATGGTGATGATGAAGATGAGGATGATGATGAGGATGAGGATGATGATTATGATGATGATGATGATGATGAATATGATCATGATCATGATCATGATGAATATGACCATTACTAACCCCCTCTCTCAATCTCTCTCTCTATCTCTCCCCCTTTCTAAGCCCCCTCCTAGCCCCTTACCCCTATCATCATCATCATCATCATCATCATCGTCATCATCATCATCATTGTCGTCGTCGTCATCATCATCGTCGTCATCATCATCATCATCATCATCATCATCGTCATCGTCATCGTCATCGTCATCGTCATCATCATCATCATCATCATCGTCGTCACCCTCTTCCTCCTCCTCCTCCTCCTCCTCATCATCATCGTCGCTATCGTCATCATCATCATCATCATCATTGTCTTCATCATCATCATCATCACCATCTTCATCATCATCATCATCATCGTTGTCGTCGTCATCACCACCACCACCATCATCATCATCTTCATCATCATCTTCATCAGCATCACCATCATCGTCATCATCATCATCGTCATCAGCATCATCGTCGTCATCATCATCGTCATCATCTTCATCATCTTCATCACCATCATCTTCATCTTCATCATCATCACCTTCTTCCTCATCATCATCTTCATCATCATCATCTTCATCGTCTTCATCATCATAAGGAGTTTCTCTAATTTTGGATATACGGAGCTTCTCTAATTTTATTGAATCATTACTCGTGTGAGATGATGATGATGATGATGATGATGAAGATGTTGTTGATGATGATGATGATGGTGATGAAGATGATGAAGATGACGACGATGATGACGACGACGACGATGATGATGATAATGACACTGATGATGATGATGATGAAGATGATGATGATAATGATGAATATGATGAAGATGATGGTGATGACGACATCAACGATGATGATGATGATGATGATGATGAATGTGTTGAGGAGGAGGGATATGGTGATGACAATGTTGATGATGATGAAGAAGAAGATGATGATGATGAAGATGTTGATGAGGAAGAGGGAGATGAAGATGATGATGATGAAGATGATGATGAATATGACGATGAGGATGATGAAGATGAAGATGATGGTGATGAAGATGATGAAGATGATGATGGTGATGATGATGATGATGATGATGATGAAGATGACGAAAATGATGATGAGGAGGAGGAGGAGGAGGATGATGATGATGCTGATGACAATGATGATGATGATGATGGTGCTAGTGGTGGTGATGAAGACGGCAACGATGATGATGATGATGATGAAGATGGTGATGATGATGATGAAGATGATGATGATGAATATGATGATGATGATGAAGATGAGGACTATGATGACGATGAGAATGATGATGATGATTATGAATATGATGATGATAACATAATATTGTTTTAAGGCATGCGATGTAGCCTAATCATGGTATATATATCCCTTTGCATTTGCTATAGATACCCCACAAGGGTTATGTGTTGGTTTGAAGAAGCAATCAACATCATATCCTATGAAGCTTATTGAGTTGTAGGTGTTGTTCATGGTGCTTGAGCGTGAGAAGCTTCATTTAAGGAATGAGGAGCTTCTTGTTGTCCCTATACCTTGTTCATACCTTGACACCCATTTTTGGTTCACAACTAACCTAGTCATGGCACACATAACACACTTGAAGTTGACTAATACCCTATAGATTTCATATGTGGTGGTCCGGGGACTCTTTCATGGTGTTTGTGCCTAAGAAGAAAGAGTTAGTGTTGGAGGATCTTGTTTCCCTCCACTATCCATGGTTAAGGAGCCAAGACAAATCCTTGAACCCCGAGACATCATAATGGCAGCCATATTCAATTCATATGCAAAAGACTCCTTGTATAGGGCTAGTGTCATGGATTCTATGTGTTATTGACGACACTTGAGGTCAAGAAGTTTCAATTAAGGCTCAAGTAGAATTCAATTGAGCTCATTATGCTTCAATAAGATCTCAAGGAACCTATTTTCATTCTTTGACGTTGTTCAAGGCCTTGCAACATATCCATGGCATTTCATGGTAGTTTGAGGATGCATTCATTGCATTTGATCTTGAAAAAATATGTTTCGGGTCTAAGATTGTTATTTCCCTTAATAAACCATGGGCAAGGGCTTGAGGCTATTGTTTTTCTACCAAGACTAAGGTTAAGGGCCCAAGAACCATCCACAGTGCATAAACCATGTTATGGATAATCTATATTGGACAACTAATGGTGTTCATATTTCCAAGAAGAAAATTTTATTGACAAAGGCTCTTGTTCAATACTCGTAAATGATTCCAAAGACATTGTAATGACACTCTCATTCAACTTTGATTCCAAATACACCTTATAGATGGCTCACGTTGTGGATTTTAGGTTTATTTCATGGCAATTGAGGTTAAGAGGGTCATTTAGGGATTAAAGCCCTTGTTTCAGTTTACAAAACCTACTCATGGCTCATGTATCCCACTGTTGTGACCACAACACACCCCCAAAGGAAAATCCAGGGGCCTCTTACAATTTTTTTTGAAAGTTGGACATACAAGAGGGTATTTTTTGTATTATTTCCTTACTCGACCATGTTTGAATCCCTATGGGCCATATTTGGTGTGAAAAACACTCATATCCAAATGATTTAGGGCCCAGGGCCCAAATAATTTCATCCCCATGCTGTAGCTCCTGTGTTATGAAACATTCATTTAGGTCTCAATCCTCTTCTTTCACCCTCTAAGCATGTTTACATTTCAAATCACGCGTGGCGTTGCACCAGGCGCGACCCTTGCAGGTATGACGTGGGATGCTACTGCTCCCCCATTAACCCCATAATCTCTTTGTTGGTTGTGGAGCCTAATATTCCAGTTTCATAGATGATGTTGTTTCAACCGTGTTTGTACCCCAGGTTTGGTTATGATCCCAGCACGCGCAACGAGGGATCCGGGGGCTAGCGGGCCCCCAAAATAAATTTTTGTTATGGTTTGTTTTTGATAGATGAAGATGACATCAAAACTACATTTCGGATTAGTAAACAAATGCACGCACGCGTTATTAGCACATGCATGCTTTTAGCGTGTGAGCACTATTAGCGCATGTATTTAAAACAACGTGCACACGTGTATAAACATAATCAATTAATGGTGTAAACGTACAAACACACGTGCACGCATGTAAAGACGCATGTGTGCATATATTTGTGTACGTGTGCACACAAATTTTGTCCACGTCAACTGACCAATGTGGACGATCGATATTGCCGAAGCAGGGGCGCGTACGCGTGTTTGAATGCGTGTGGGAACCCTTGTTTGTTTTCCACTCGTGCACTTCCATTGCGACCTTTTTGGATACCAGCTTCATGCGAGTACCCACTAACATTACACCATGCATAATCAATTTAATGTAAGTTGGAACTTTGACCATACACAATTTTTGTGTTTAGATGTTTCCTTGTATTTTGGCATGTAAAGCAACATAATTACATTTTTAATGATTAGAATGTACATTTCAAATCAATTGAGATGTGTTCCAATGATTAATGGTAAACATTTTTCATATCACTAATCTGGAATCCCTATTCGGTTCGAAAAATATTAATGTATTTGGTATCTAATATTGTAAAAATAACGTATCGAATTATTCTACAATAATGGAATAAGTAAATGTGAAGAAAATTGAGTTTCAAATTTCAATAAAAAATTATTATTAATTTTTTTATTAAAATCACATTTTAACAATAATTTAACCACAATTAACTAAATAACAAGAGACTACGTTAGTGATGACTTCCCATGTATATGAAAGCAAAGCATGTTATTTAAAATCATTATTATTATTACATAAATATGTAAGAAAATCTCGTTTAAAGCCTCCTTTGGTATCTAAACTCTTTTTTCCTTTGCTCTTAATTTTTATAGACCATTATTAGTCCCGGCCAAGTGCAGTAGGGACTCTTGAAATCGCCCTAGGCGAATGTATTAATATTTACACAGTTTTTAAGGCAATTTATCTTAAGTTTTTAGCATGTATTTGGTTTTTTACCAATAGCCACTTTGGAGGCATTATTTGGCTTCGTATCAAGGCATGCAAAAACTTAGCATAAATGTAATGTGCTTTTCTCACGAGTGGTTTAGTTAGGGTCGATTTTCTTTGGACCCTCGAACAAGCAAGTAGGGTCCCAAGGAAAAACATGATATGTGACAAAAGGTTCTAGTGGCGAGTGTACGTTGTTTACTCATAATTTTGATAGTTATGTTCAAGGAAAATTTTAACGATCCATAATTTTCTTAAAATCTAGAAGTCTGGGCGAATCTTACTAATTATCAAATTTATAACCCTAAAATGTTTGGTGATATTTTTTAAAATATATTCAAATTACTAAGGATTTTATATAGTTTTTGGAGAATTTTGGCGATTTTTAGAGTAAAAAAATTTAATCCTATGGAATTTGGGCGAGTAATATTAGAAAAAATGGAAAATGAGGAATATTTTTTTGGAAAAAAACCCTTGAAAATTAGCCCATTGGGCTAAATTTCACCACTAAATTTTTCCTTGGTTGTGTCTGCATGCATTTCTTGGGAAGTTGCCAGAAAATTGTCGCTTGTTAAGATAGTTCTAGAAAGGCCCTTGAATAATTTTTTTCTCTTCCTCAACATCCTAACAACAGGAAACCAATTGAAGAATTTCTTTATAGAGAATCCTTCACCCTGAAGGTGCACTGATCACGTTGATCACTAGGAAATGGCCTTGCTTTCACCAACCTCACACCTTAAGGTGCTCTAATCATTGTGGCAATGGCCTTGCTTTTGCCAGCCTCATACCTATTGTTACATGTGAAATTCCAAAGGCATGTAAAGAGTCAACTATTCCACTGCAAGGGAAGCTCTAGGTCATCCTCTTGTGTTAACACACTAGTTACCATGAAGTTCGATCCACGAAGAGAAACTCCTGCTACTATAAAGGCAGGGGAGGTATGGCTTCACCTTCAAGGAGGTGTTGGTCTCACTTCACGGCTTCACCTTCAACCTAGTTGTGTTCAATGATTTCAATGCATGATACAATGGATTCACCTTCAACATGGAGATGGATTCACTACGTGTTGGGTGGCTTCATCTTCAACCTCATAAATAGACATTTGATTAGCTCTACCACATAGATCCTCACACAAATATCTTTAGACATTTGGAACGACATATCTAAAAAATAAAAAAATATCCATGTCCAGAGAGAGTAAGACCATAAGTCCAAAGTTGGAGTGGAATGCTACTAATACTGGATATGGGTCTAGATATTTCTACTATTGGATTTAGGTCTAGATCTCAAGATATCTAAAAAAATAAAATATCTGAGTCCGAAGCTAGAGTGGAATGTTGTTACAGCTAGATATGGCTCTATATTTGACTACTACTTGATATGGGTGTAGATCTAGAGATCTCTTAACCATGCATCTAGGTGATCTTAGTGACTACTTTAATTGCTCAAACTTTCTTTAAAGCAATGCATCATTTTTAGCAAAATTTAAATCAAAGGATCATTTATAAACACGAGGGATTATTTATAGATATACCTAATAGAGTCATGACTCAGACCTAAGGATCACAAGGGATTAAGCCATTGAAAAATCATCTCCTTCCTTGTTTCATCACCTTCCCTAATAAATTAGAATAGTAACTTGATAAAATTCCCTAAAAATATTTTGAAATCATTCAAAATATGCATGGAAGTACAATATTACAAAGGCATAAAACGAGGAGGGACAAGTGACCTGGCTAATTTCTCTCTTCTTCAGTGATCACCCCACATGTATTCTCTTTCTATGGCACACATGTGAGGGTCATTGCACACCTATGAGGTTTATAGCTTAGTTCTTGTTGGGGTTGTTTCTAATCCTTTACTAATGGCGATCAACTTAGAGTAAGGGTGTAGACAACAACACAAGCATTTTTTCTGATTCAATAACCTTATTATATATGTTTATCTTGATGTGTTGCCTCACACATGCAATTGTACCATTTTTTCTCATTGTTGCAGTTTCCCTTCCAATAACCTCACATTTGGTAGAAAGAAACCCAATTTCCAGTCCTTGTATACCGTGTACTTATAAATGAAAATTTGAAAACCTCTTTAAATACATAAAATTCAACAAAAATAATGTTAAAAGTAGTTGTATAGTTTCTAGTTTTACATGTTGTAGTTTCTACATGCTGAATTCAAATCTCAATTATAGAGAAGGTACAAATTTTACAAAATAAATAATATCAATTATTCTAAATTTCAATTTCAAGCACTGTGGGATTGGAGTTGTGGATGAAGACATTCTAGTGACTCCACGCTACCAGTGCCAAATTGTTCCATAAAATCAGTATCAATATCCAATGCAATCCAAACTATGAGCTGCAAAGTCTTAAACTGTAATTCTTTTTTGTTTAGCATTGCACTATGCCCTAGGGTTTGCATTCACATAAGAAGAAATATGACCTCCAACAAACTAAAAAAAATATGCAAATAAATCCCTGTAAGCACATCAGCTTGGAGGCTAGGTAGATTCCTCCACACTTCGCAATGTATTTTTTTATGGAAGTCCTAAATAAATAAAAAATTGAGGTGTTTCATATTTAATTTGGCTCTATCTAGAGTATTTAATGGAGTAGACCAGCATCCATATCACATCCATATCTGGTCTCTCCTATCTGGAGCAGTAACAACTTTCACAAATGCAAAACGTAGTGTGGAGTAAGAGAGTGATGGAGGTAGTCAAACTGAAACACCAGGTACTTTGTGTGTCAATCACATTGGACACCAAAGCCAAGTTTGCATGCCAAGCACCATGAAACGTTGCTTTCATGCATGCTACAAAATTTGGATGAAATTATACACTACGCACATGTCTATTTGTTTTCCTTTTATATAGGCTTAAACCGTTAATACGTTGAACAACAATACTAGGGTTTAGAGATTCCTCTCCTTTCAAAAGTCTATCAACGCAATCCCAACGAAACTCAAAAAAATCGAATTCTTTATTTTAAAATGGTTCCACCTTTATCGATGCACCTACCATCCATTTTACCGAAAATGGTCAAACATATTTCTATACATGTTAGGTCTCATAGGTATGTTGATTCCAAATCTAGAACCAATTACTATGTTTTGTAATCAACAAAACATGTTTTTCAATATATGATGAAACACAAAGAAAACTCTATTATCGCTTTTATGGTTTAGATATGTCCAATCATGAAAAAATTATTAAATCACCAATTGCATATCGCACATTGAAAGCAGTTCGAACATCTCCTCACTATTTCGATAGTATGAAAAAAATCCCTTTGCAATGATTCGCAATTAGGCCCCTCGACTTTCTTTGTAAGCTTTACAAGTGCTTAGCATCTTTGGGCACCTCTATGCAATGTATTGCATGAAATTGAGGAGAGAGATCTTTAGAACTCGCCAGATAAACTTCCAAAAAAATTATTGACTCATTGATAAGAAAACATCAAGTGCTTTGTAGTCATTATTATAGACATAAAATGAATGCATTGAAGTCTTTAATATTAAAAAATAGTAGTTTTTTTGGGGAAAGTGCAGGATTTTTTTTTCACAACTGAATTCCAACAAAGAGGAAATGAACATGAGCATGGGCTTCTTTGGACTGATCATTCACCAATCTATGGGAAAAACAATATTGATGAGATAACATCCTTTGTTGATCGTTATATATCGACAGATTCATCATTTCTTAAACATGAATTTGTTAAATTTCAAACACATCGCCACACAAGGACATGCAAAAAACACTCGCATTCTAAGTGTAGGTTTAATTTCCCATTGCCCCCTATTGACAACACAACAATTCTAGAGCCATTTGAAGATATTTCGAATGCAATGATTGAAAAATCAAAGAAAATATATTGTCTCCTTGACTCTGTAGAGTACCCCAAGAAATTTTTGTTTCAATCATTCCTAAATGAATTGTAGCTTAGTAGGGATGAATACATCATTATCTTGCATTCTTATGTCAAGCGCCCTACCTTGCTACTAAGAAGAGATCCTTCAGACATCTGTATCAATGCATTTGCAAAAGGTGTTCCAGACTTGTGGGAAGCAAATACCGATGCACAATTCATCTTAGATGCATATGTCGCAACTATATATGTGAGATCCCACATAACAAAGATAGATCAACTAATGACACTTGCATTCAAAAAAATCAAAGAAGAATCTCTTTCTAACTACACTGACAAAATTGAGACAATATGCAAGCTCGAAAACACATTATTGAACATGCAGCAAATGCCCATTAGAAAAGCAATCCACATCATCCTTTCATTGCCATTTCATTCATCCTCTAGAAAGATGATTTTCATCAATATTGCACCAGATGATAAAAAATCAGTCATCCTAAAGAAACCATCACTAGTACAAAAAGAACCCGATGAATATAAATACATCATTTCTCCATCTATCTTGGAAAAATACATTGCACATCCCACTAAAATTAACAATGTTTCTTTAACAGAGTATGCATCTTCCTATAGTTGCAGTCAAACAAGAACAAACAAAAGAAGTAGGCCTTGTATCATTTGATACAATCGATACAACAAGGAAAAGTATCTTGAGAACTTCGCTAGGGAAAATATTTTTCTCTTTGTCCCACATAGAAACGATTACAATTTCCTAAAAATTAGTTTTAAAACATGGGTCGAGGCATACCTTAATCTCAAAGAATAAATAGCCTATGTCAAGAAGAAGTTCATGGCCAATACAACCAAAAAATGGGGTGACATTGACATTGAGCTTGAAAATGTTGAGTTGCAGATTTGAGAGGAAATCCAATCTAATGAATTAAATAAAGATATAACAAATGAACTTGTCTTTGAACAATATGATATCTGCCTTGATTTGAAACGCACAAACTTGTGTCATCTGTCACAAAGCAATATCGTTTGCAGCTTAGGGGAGAATCCGTACCTTCTGAATATGAATGAATATTGTATGATATGATGAAACTTAAAAAAAAGAACAATAATCAATTGTAAAATAAATTGTTTCCAAAAAAAAAAATGATCCATCTATTCTTGACAGCAATTGCTGGAAATGGAAAAACCCATACTGCTAAAGCTCTTTATGATGCCCTTCTCCATTTCTATGACAAAGAAATCAGTAGTAATCCATTAAAAAGAAAAGGTCCCATTGTTTCTTTCACTGGAAAAGCAACTTACAATGCAAATGGCGTGACAATACATTATGTCTTTAAATTGTCGTTGAATTCATCAAACATGCTCCCATTAAGTTCAAGCACACTTGATCTTTTAACAAAAGATTATGAGCAACTTCGAATTCTTTTAATTGATGAGGTGTCTTTGATAGGTTCTAGAATGCTCTATAACATAGACAAATGCTTGCGTGAAATAATGCATACGCCAATGAAACCATTTGGAAACCTTGATATCATCTTCTGTGGCAACTTATGCCAAGCATAACCTGTACATGATGCTTGGATTTTTTAACAACCAAGATTCCAACAACGGAAATTTCCTTATAGATTTTGGCATGATATTGTAAAGTACTACGAACTCAAATTAGTTGTTCAACAAATCAATAAAACATTTGTATCGATTTTGAATAGGGTTAGAACATCAAGCCAAACAATAGATGATATTGAATACTTGAACTGACATTGTCATAGACAACCACCATTAGATCCAACATTTCCCTACCTCTGCCATTGCAATAAAGATGATCAACAACATAATTCAAAAATGATGTCTCTTGTGGAAACAAAAGCATTTACATTGACAGCTCATGAGAAAAATGTTGATCAAGTTGAAAAAAACTTAGATGGTCAAAAGACTGTTCAGCTTCCATCTACAATAGTATTGAAAAAGAGCATGCTCATTGAAATTCTCAAAGGAAACTACTCAATCGAAGATGGTTTGGTGAATGGTGCAGAAGGTATTTTCAAAGACTATTCTCCAACAACCGCTGACATCATTTGGATCGAATTTGTGGATCCAAGGGTCAGTGCATTCGCACGTGCGAAGATACAACAATTCTACACACCTTCTATCATGCGCAATTGGACACCTATCAAACAAATGACAACACAAATATCGCTTGGCAATGGAAAAGGTATGATGTGACGACAATTTCCAATCCAACCGGCATGTGCACGAACAATCCACAGAGCACATGGGTTGACATTGGAAAAGCTAACGTTTGAACCAAAAGGGGTTACATGACATTGTTATAGGTCAAATCTGCACATCTCCGTCCGTGATCACATTAAGCTGTCGATCACACAAAAGGACAACTTGGATTGAAGAGCTAGATTAACCTAGGTGATGTATGGACTGGACTTACCCCTCTGCAGTAGACAAAACACTGTTTTTACGTACATTTTGACATGAACGCTACCCTACAAGCATAAGAGCAACATTCACCTGCTAAAATATGCAACTCTACTTCAGTAGACTAGCGTTCACCTCCTAAAATATGCAACTCTGCTTCAGTAAACTAGCGTTTACCTACTGAAATATGCAACTCTGCTTCAGTAGACCAGTGTACACCCTCAAAACCCTTGCAAACGTTGGTTGTAAGTATGAAAGTTGCATATTGTGCGCTACTCCACTTAAGAAAACTCGCGTACATCTTAAAATGTAATCAAAATTATATTAATTTGACGAATTGGGATTAGTTGAAGTTGGTTTTGCAACTTCCCCAACCTCCCAATCAAACTGCCTCTTGATCCAAACTACCTACCTTGTCCCATAAATACAAGGGGGATAGATGAGAGAGGAGAAGAGAAACTATGCATTAAGGGTTGTTATGCAGGAGGAATTCCAAAGTTAGTGTGAAGAACAGGAGCCCAGAATCCGGTTGCACAAGCACTCTGAATGATCAGGTATAATTGTACTGATTATTTTCTTTTGACAATAAAGGTTGAAATACCCTTCTCGTCCCAATCAAATGTCTAATGGATTGCATTTTTTTGGCTAATGATTGATTGTATTTGATGTCTAAATTGCATTTCAATTTCATCATTGTTATATCAATCAAGATACGCTGAGGAAGGTATCTTTTATATTGCAGGTTCACCAAACGGAAGATCAAGTGGAGGATCGACCGAAGGAGCAAGCGAAAGCTAGGATCGAACGTCATTAATAAGGTATGCCTTCAAGAACCTTGATCTCTTTCCTTTTGTAGAAGCCTATGTGATATGATTAATGTATTTACCTGTCACCCCAGAAGTTAGTAGTGTCCCTCTCCTCGCTATAGGGTAGAATTCCCGAACAAAAGACTGGCGAATCCACTGGGGACCGATTGTTTTCTGCTCTAGGAGACCTAGTTAGCTTTCCTTCCATTACTTTTTGATCCTTTGAGAGGCTCTATAGGTTACTGTAGCATGTTTCCATTGCTTGAATCATCTCAGTTTGAAGTTTTAGAGCTTGTTTCAAACCTTCTCTGGCATGAACGTTGGTATCCCTTGCACACAGTAGCGTACACCTGCTGAAAAATGTTGCTTTACCTATTGCACGGTAGAGTACACCTCCTAGTGTGCACAGGTTTATACATTGCACAGTAGAGTACACCTCCTAGTGTGCGCAGGTTTATACACTGCACAGTAGAGTTTTTCCTGTAAGTCTCTGTTTGCTTTTGGGATTTGATTTCCACTTGTTTGGTTTGATTTCCATCCTCTTGCTTTGTCTTCTTAACTAATCCTTGAGGTCTTTATGCCCTTGTTGGGTCTTTTTTTCCTCTCCTAAGTCCATTAGGTCATCTTTTGCTTGCTTGAGTACTTTTGAGGTGTCTTGTTTGTTTGTGACTCTTTTTGAAGACCGCTTACTATTATGTACTGTTGGACATAGCTACACTCCTGTACCCTGGATGCTTGTTGCAGGTATACAAACCTTTGTTTTGTAACATTTTTTGTTTGTGGCAACACTAAGCACACTTTGACGGTGTCTTGGTCGTTGATTCAGCGTTTGACCCCAAGTTGGAGTCCTTAGGGTGTTTTCAAAATCTTTTTGAGTCTAGACAATTCCTGATTGCTTTGTCAGTTTCAGTCCAAGTATGTTGAAGTTTTTCAGTTTGCTTCCATTCGAGTCTTTGTGATTGTAAGGCCATTTTTTGTTCACTTGCCTACCGTTTGCTTGGCTTAGTGCTTTCTTAGGGTTCTTGGTGCTTTGAAGCAACCTTTGAGGTTTGCCTTTCCATTTTAAGCGTCTCTTATCCCTCTCTTTTTTTCACTTTGTTTTCCAAGCCCAAAGTCTTTTTCCCTTTAAAAAACTTTATAGGACAAGTCTTTGTCAAGTCATCAAGTTGATTGTTGTGAGCCTTAGAGTTTCTTTTCCTTACTTACATTGCTCTTTTAGGTCTTACTTGCTTCCATTTTCGAGTTCTTTTTCTTTTACATATATCAGAAAAAGCAAAAAATGAGTTTGGTAGTTTAAAGTAGTAAGGCTTATGATCATTTCGAAGTAGCTAGTTTACTTTGTTTTGAATTTGAAAATAAAAGAAAAGAAAAAAAAAAAGAGATTTGTTTTTGGTTTGCTTAGTTTTCATTTTGGAAAGAGCATAAACGGAAAAAGAAAAAGGGTCTTTTGTTGCTTTGAAAGTTATTTTTTTTGCACTTTACTTTCTCAAACCATTCCACACAATGCACTACCCTGTTGAGTAAAAAGTAGCATTACAAAGAAATTTTAATAAAATCAATTAGAAACATTTTTGTTTTAGGTATACACGACATCAACTAGCTTAGGCTAGAGTTTCGAGCTTAAGTCACCTTAAACTACTCGGAACTGGCTTCATTACGCAACAATCGTAGTACAACTTTCATTTAGGTAAATCCATATATATCAAATAGTCCTGGGATACTCTACTCAAACCAAAGTTAAGAACAAGGCCATGGGAGACTAGAATTGTTGAGGATATCCCCTCACTTTCCTTTTGACCATAAACCAGAGTCGATTCGCGTACGGGGGTCCTTTCGGACTTCGGGCTTTGCTACCCTACCCATGCGTTTTGACTAGGCTGACGACTGTCCCCCCAGGTTATTTCATATTTATGGTAGCCTTAGTATCAGACCTTTAGGATTCCAAACAAGTAGAGTGGGAAGTTATTCCCACTTCACCTCGGACAGGCGTGGAAGGTAACCCTCTGGAAGTAATCCCGGGAAAGTAGTTTGGTGATTCAAGCACTTACACACAGTGGACCTCCGGTGGACGCCACGAAAATGACCATCAGTACTTTGTTAGTCTGTTCTGGGCCCTAATCATCCCACACTTACTTCCGAGATTATTTTCTATCCGTTTGATTGGTTTGATTACTTGAGATTTTTTTAGTGGTATGCTGTTTGCCCCTTAGTCTTAGTGGCCACTAGGTTTTTTACTTAATTTATTTTTATATAATTGTGGAATACCAACAGCTTCGTAGGTCTCATAGGTTGCAAAACCTTCCCCCACTCATTATGGAGCCACTACCGCCACCACCACCATAGAGGACAGACTCCAGTGGTCTTTTTGAACTTACTGGTGAAATAGAGGTTCCTAGTGAACCACAACTTAGAACCCCGGATCGACAAGTTCTTAATACTATTGAGGTTGAGGATATTACTTCTAGTGAGTTTAACACTCCTTTCAACCCTCCTCTTACTAGACCTAATGATCTGCTTCTGGTACCTGTAGGTTTCCAGCAACCCGAGTATAATGCATATCTTTTCACACCTGGTCATATTATGACTAACCCAGGAGACGAGCAGGGAGTTCCCCAAAGTCCCACAATGGGTATGAATACAAGGATTGTGAATCCTTCTTCCATTGCTACACCAAATTCGTCGTAGACAGCTTCTGCTTCAACTCCATCTTTTAGTTTTAACGTTGGTACTTTAGGCATGCCAAACTCAACAGCTTTGATATCTGCCTCAGTTGCCACCCCTACTTTTGGACCCAACAATGTAGTGAATGTCACTCCACCTCCTGCGGCTCAATAGTCATATCGTATACCTAGTACTTGGATTTCCACACCCAATGTAGGGCCAAATCCCTCTGCAACTATGCTTGTCATGAGTACCATGACTGTGCCGTCCACCTCGACTACCCATGGTTTTAACACCTTTGCAGGTTACAATATGAATCTAAGTAATATACCTGCAGGAAATATCCCATTTTCTTTGTTTTCTGGAGGAGGGGGTAATATCTTCAACCAACAATATGGCGGGGCTAACACCCAGCCACAGTGGACAAACGCACAGGGTTCCAACCCACTTTCATTTAGGTGGGGGAACTTCAACAACACTTTCACACAATAACATATGGCTGGGGGAAACCCCTACCAGCAGATGGTTAGGGGAAACCCCTACCAACAAATGGCTAGGGGCAGCCCTAACCAACAGTTTATGGGTCAAACTGTGGGAGGTTCCCCCTTTATGACCCCAGATTATCAAATGCCATCTTATAGACCTCGTTTACCATTTCTGGCAACTCTGAATTTGCCAGATATTTCCAAGTTAACAAACGATCCGGTGTGCCATAACGTTACATGGCCACTAGTTCCCACTAAGCTACCTTCGGACATTCCAAAATTCGAAGGTAAAACTGGTGAGGATGCTGGTGATCATGTTACCACTTTTCATCTATGGTGTTCTTCGAACTCGTTGAACGAAGATTCCATTAGGTTGAGACTTTTTCAAAGAACCTTGACCAGTACTGTAGCCAAATGGTACATTGAGTTACCTATAGCCACCTTTTTTAACTTTCAGGATCTCGCTATAGTCTTTCTAAACCACTTCCAGCTTCCTATTCGGTACGATGCCAGAACAGATATTTTGTCTACCTTTAGAAAAAACAAAGCCACCCATTTATCTGATCATATTCAGGAGTGGCGAAGACGGAAGAGTCTCATTAAGGCCAATATCCCCCCATAATTATTATTAGAGTGGTATCTGAAATCAATCCTTCCTTATGTTTCTAAGGAAGTAGCTACTTCTGGGGTGTCATCGGAAGAAGAAGCCATTTTAAGGACCCAACAACTAGACTTGGTTTATGCTTAGTCTGGGCTCCTTTACGAGATTATACCTGATGCACCATGATCAAACATTGATCTAGGTAGACCAAAACCTGGACCACATGCTAAAGGCATAGTAGGTTCAGTTGATTCTATAGCCTTCGAAGCATTAACTAAACAGGTTCATGCCTTATCGTTCAAACAATCGACTGCAAAAGTGACTCCCGTCACAACCTCTCCTTCTACTATTGAATATGTACAACAGGTTCAGACTAATCAAAAGGGTCCTCGGCAACCCAACAACAAAAACAAGGGCAAGAAAGGAGAGGGGAACCAACAAAATCCTAAAAACAAAGAAAATGTTGAGGGTAACAGAGAAAAGAAGAAGGTTAAGTTCCCTTGCAAGCTTTGCAAGCAGGACCACCTCACTCACCAATGCCCTCTAATCGAAGAAGCCCAAAAGCTGCTTCAAGAAAAGAAACCTGCCATCCTTAAAGATCCGTTTCCCAAAGGGCAGGGCTCAACTTCTGGCACCTCCAATACTGGGGGCACCACCCATGCTTTAGTTGATCAAACTTTTATTAATATGGTTAACTCGGATGCTCTTTTACAAACGCGGGCAAGAAATTATACCTCGGATTCACAGAATAAGGATAAAGAGGTTCCTGAATCTTCCACTCCTCTCCACATACCTGTGGATTCACTGCCCAAGATCTTGAAAGGTGTCTTGAAATGGGCTTCGCACAATCCCAACGCACGAGCTGCTGCCAACTACAATGTGGTTGAAGATCTAGCCCAGACCCCTTGTGCCATGTCCACCTTAGAAGTTTTGAAAAGTTGTCCATTACAACGAAATGCACTTCTGGTGAGCGATTGGAATTATGGAATCATCCAACATGACTGCATGTTTTGATATGTCTGATATCAAATACTAGTTTCCGTACCATGTTGTTCTTTAGATAGAGGTAGTTCATGGTCCTATGACCATTGGATGAGCTATCATAGATGAGGGTGCATCTACGTGCGTAATGTTGATTTCTTGTTGGAAAGCCTTGGGTTCTCCCGAGTTAGCCCCCTCTAACACATTGCTTACTGCATTTGATGGCAGAACCTTCCATCCACACAGAGTCTTTCCATCATTTGATGTCACACTTGCCGGTAAGACAATTGCTGTAGATATTGAAGTTCTGGATGCTCCGCTTGATTACAATATGTTGTTAGGCAGGAGCTGGACATATGCCATGCGAGCTATTCCATCGGCAGTTTTTCGAGTTGTAATGTTCCCTCATGAAGGTAAGATCATCACGGTCGATCATCTTTCATTCTCTCGGTGAAACAACCAGACTTCATCAGAATCCACAATTCCTTTAGTTGATCAATCTGCCCCAGCAAGTGAGAGTTTAGGAGTAGGGCTTTATGGGTCATTGATGGGCACTTTTGACCTACCCGCTCTTGTTCTTTTCATGCGTTCTGATGAAGGTACATCTACTGAAAATTTCATGGTCGGTTTAAGGACCGATCCATGGATCCTTCCTACTGTATCAAAACCATCAGTCCCCTTATCTGTTGCAGAAGTCGCATACATGGAAGCACAATATGCTACAACGGAACATATCGTGACTCTTCCAGTCTATGCTGAGTCGGATATGGAATATGCGTTGGCATGGTCGGTAGAATCTACTCATTCTTTTGAATGTTTAGACACAGTTTTTCCTTCTGATGAAGCCATTTTGGAAGCCATGATGGGCCTGGACCAGCCTTGGGAACACATGCACCACAGGTCTTACCTGCTTCCAAATCTAGACAGGATAGAGAGAGGAGAGTTTTCTATGAGACCTGGTGGGAATGTTGATTTGTCCTCTTCCACTTCAAGTGTTGTTTATGCTGAAGGGAATATGGCTAATATATCGAGAACCATCCCGATTAACATTTCCACCAAACCAGGGGTCGTGGAAAACATTTTTATTGGAGCAGATTGTTCTCTGGATGAGATCGCTCTGTATACCAAAATTTTTAAAGAATTCCACGATATTTTTTCCTGGTCTTATGAGGAGATGCCAGGCATCGATATTACCATTGTTGAGCATGTCATCACAACGTATCCCAACGTGAAACCTGTGATACAAAAGCTCCGTCCAGTGAATCCTCGAAAAGCGGCTGCCATTAAGGCGAAGGTTGAAAAAAGGAAACGTACCATTCGAGTTTGTACTGACTTCCAGGATCTAAACAAATCTTGTTTGAAAGATAACTACCCCACACCATTTATTGACCAGATCATAGATGCGTGCGCAGGACACGAGTTTTTTTCTTTCATGGATGGATTTTCAAGATATAATCAAATTCAGAGCAAACCCAAAGATCAACATAAAACAACTTTTATTTTCCCGTGGGGAACCTTTTCCTATCGGAAGATGTCGTTTGGTTTAAACAATGCTAGAGCTACTTTCCAGCGAGCAACGAATTTCACTTTTCATGATATCAAGCACATAGTTGAACCCTACTTGGATGATCTCCCGGCGTAATCTCGCAAGAGACGGGATCATCCAGCCCATTTGAGACTTGTGTTTGAACGATACAGACAATACAAGATTCGATTGAATCCTAATAAGTGTGTATTCTACGTCAAGTTTGGATGATTACTGGGTTTCATTGTATCCAGTCGTGGCATAATGGTCGACCCTTTAAAAGTTGAGGTGATTGTAAATCTGCCTCCTCCTCGCACCTTGAGACAACTCCAAAGTCTGCAAGGCATGTCTAACTTCTTGCGACGCTTTATCATAAACTATGCCAAAATTACAAAGGGTTTCATGAGACTGCTTAAACAAGATACCTACTTTTGTGGGATGAGGCTGCTCAAGCATCGTTTGAGGATTTGAAAAAGGCATTACTATCAACCCCCTTGTTAAGCCCGCCTGATTATACAAAGTATTTCCTCTTATATCTGGCGGCATCAATATACACAATCGGCATAGTACTAGTTCAGGAGGACGACACACTCCAAGAGCATGTCGTTTATTATCTCTCGCGCGCCTTGATAGATCATGAGATTAAGTATTCACATGTTGAGAAGTTAGCACTAGATGCGGTCTATGCTGTACAAAGGCTTCGTCACTATATCCTGTTATGAACCACTACTATGATTGCGGAGGTCAATCCTTTCCAATATGTTCTCACTCGACGTTTCATCAGTGGGAAATACAATAAATGGATTGTAATCCTGCAAGAGTTTGATTTGGTTTTTCAGTCTGCCAAGTCGAAGAAATCACTAGTGTTCGCTGAATTAATTTCAGAATTTTCGAGTGACTTAATGTTGACTCAAACCCATTCGACAGGGGTTCCCATCACTGTCGACACCAACCCACCACGATCTCCCTGAGCACCAGCCCAGATAGGTTTTACCCTACCCAGCAACACCTGCAAAGCAGATGAGGTCTTACCCGAGGTGATCAAGGGAGAGTGGGCAGAACCATGTTTCCGCCAAATGAAGGAGGATGTTGCGGCATCAACTAGTTATTCTTATTGCAACATTCAACGATAAATCTATATATTCACTTCGACATTATTGTACTCATAGCATCATTTAATGGAAACATTCATCGTTACGACAGACTATAATATTAAAGAGACTATTGCATCAAAGAAACACTGCATTATCATTAAAAGACAGAAGACACATCAGGATTGCACAGGAACAGTTTCATCACATCATATTATTACTACAAAAACCCAATACAATACATCTTCAGATCACAGACTTCGGAAATATCTCTTGTTTTCAGAACATTCGAACCAAAACATACCAAAATATATCTGCTTCATCTCTCTCTCTTCTCAATCTATCCCCTTCCAATATACAACTTACTGTCTATATATAGGCTTTTGCCTTTACAATGTTTGTCCACTTACTAACAACTTCCTAACTGACTCTTGAACAAATGACCCAAAATATACTGACACGGTCCAAATGACCCAAAATCTACTGACACGGTTCGAATGACCCAAAAAAACCACCTATTGCGATATACTTAACTCGAAATTACATCTCATATGGTCCAATGACCCAAAAACCCGCCTATTGCGGTACAAACGACTCAAAAAATACATAAAATAATAGAGCCTTCTTCCTTCCATGACCTCGTCTGATGTGTCGTAGCATCAGCGATGCTGCGATTCTTCCTTACCAAACCGCCTGCCAACAAGCCCCCAACACAATCTTTTGGCTTTCCCTCGAGCCACGTCAATTGGACATGGTGTACTCTGCGGTATTCATTCTACTAGGGCTAAACTATAGTTCTGCAACTGTTCTTGCTGTCTGGATTGCGTGGTGTTGTCCTACTCCTTTTGCTAGACTGATCATCTGCTCGCTGTCATGTACTTCTTTCCCAAAAGTGGACTCTTCCCAGCTTATTGTCGCAGACCTTGCAAACTTATCCTCCAGTCTCGAGAGACCGATTGTAGATGGAGAGGAATTGTGCAAGCAACACCAGGGTGTAAAACAAGCCAATGGTTCTAGCACATCTATTTCACACCAGTAAGCATACATTACAAGGACTCGGGGGCGATGACCCCCCCTTTTGTGTGGTCGTAGGGACCACGAGACTTCGAACCATCACCAACTACCTAGACATCTCAGACAAGACCTCATGCTTGTAACCCCTGAGTGTCCGAGGCACAACATGCTCTAACCGCTCATGTACACTCATGGTTCAGGCCCTCAGCGCTATGAAATTTCCCACATAAGATACAAAGAGATAATTTAAACCTCATAATGAAAGAATTTAGGAATAATAGAAGAAGAGACAAGCAATAGAACTTAGATCCAAAGAAACTCTGATTGAGGAAGAATAATTACACATGTTACATTAAACTGAATAGTAAACAGGTAAATATACAATGCTGAGTATGAGGATTTGAATTCACTAGGAGGAATTTGAATTAGCCTTCATGCACAAATCCATAATCAGTGGAGAGTCATCAATGCCTAACTAGGAGTCGACCTTCTCATCAGTGAAGTCATCAATGCACAAGTAATGGTCAACCGGGAATCAAACTGAGTCTAACTGAATGTGGTTGGTGTAATTGGCACATGGAAGCACTAATATAGTGAAGGAGGCTCAGTGGAGGGTGCTATAGGAGTTAACTGGAGTCAGAATGGTCAATCTAGTCTCACTGGAGGTCCAACAGAGTGATAAACTCAGTAAAGAGTCAGTTAATCCTTAAATCAAGGAAATAACTGAAGATAACTCAATATAATTGAATATAACTAGATTGGTAGGTGAAGAAGGCGCCCTTGTCATGCAGTGAAGCAAAGGAGGGCGCACTAGTCACTGGGAGAGCTAGAAATGATCTGAAAGAAGCTCCGGGGGCTAGTTTTCTGAGGACTAGGTGCTGGGACTAATGACCTAGAATGCATGCAAGATGCATGCAAACCCTAGTTTTGCATGCATGACTGAAAATGAAAATGACTGGAAAGCTAGTAGGACTAGGATGGAGTATAGGAATATCCTAAAACCCCCCCTTAATCCATCCTAGGCATTGGTAACTAGGACCAAAGGTCACCCATACAATAAATGAAATGGTAATAAAATACATAACATCCATAAACTGAGGAAATGGGGAAAACCTCATGGGAAAAATACCCCCCCTCAAAAGAACAGTAAGTAACTCAAAGAACCATCATGCAGAAAAGAAAGAAGCTTTCATCAGTGAAAACGTTTGCAAAATACTTGACAAGCTGATCCCATGTAGGAAGGTCTCCCACTGTGTGGAGGATGAAGCAAGTCTTTCAGGAACTTTTTCTGTATCTGGAGCGAATGGAACATGAGTAGTCTTCCCAAAAGATGGAAGAGAGAACCCCATCATCATACTGCATCTCTCATGGAGAGATGGATGGAATAATGCAAGGTTGGCATGATGCTGAAGTCTAGTAGTTTTGTAAGCAAATAAATCATCAACTGTGTTCTCAGTAGTAGCAAGGACTGTGTGAGAACATATTTCTCTTGAATCTGGACTGAGAATAGGTGTTGGTTCTGAATATTCTTGAACCATGATCTCAATATCAAAATCATGATCTTCTTCCTCACTAGAAGAGGAGTCACTGGAATAGGAGTCACTGTGATCTTCATCAGAATCTGAAGGAATAGTTGGAGAGAAAGGCATGAAGTGTGAGAACTTGTATGCCTTTGAGGCATGATTAGCAATCCCATTCGCTATAACCTTTCCAGTGGATATTTCTGTAATCTCTATTGTGTTTGGACCAAAAATTACTTGTTTTGGAGATCCTGTATGAGTCATTTGATATACTGACAACAAATTAGCTGTAAGAGAAGGAACAAATAAGACATTTTTGAACTTACCATGCTCCATATGAACTATACCCAAACCTTTGGCAGAAATATGAGAGTTGTCTCCCATGTGAATGGTAGGCCCATCTTGAAGATCCAAAGAGGAGAAGGAGTCTTCTTGTGCAATCATGTGGTTGGAGGTTCCAGAATCTATGAGGAGGGATTTTGTCTTTGAAAAACCAGCCATCAATGCATGGCAATCATCAGATCCACTTCCAGAATCAGTCATCTTTGCTTCTTTTGGAACAATAATTTGGTTTTGTTCAAGAATATTGGTTAGAAGATCAATCTTCTTGTGCATGTAGGCATGCTTGGGATGATTTCCTCTCTTGCAGTAGGTGCAATTAGGTCTCTTTTGTTTGTCATTCTTGGATCTTGAAGGTTTCTTGCTTTTTCCTTTTTGTCCTCCTTTTGCATTCGCTCCACTTGATTCACCAACTAAAAGAGCTAGATCTCTGGAGGTTTTGATGGCACCCATTTGAATCAATTTGTCCTCTTCTTGAATGAGAGCGGTAGTAAATTTTTCCAAGGTAGGAAACTTCCATCCAGGGATTGACATTCGCCCAGAATGGAAAGTAGAGACAAAAACGGAAAATTGAGATCCAAGTCTACTCAAAATGGAGAGCACTAATTGTTCATCACTTTTGGTGATGCCACAATGCTTGCATTGAGTAACCAAATTCTGAAATTTTGAGATGAATGTTTGAATGCTCTCGAAATTGCTAGGTTGCAGAGAAGCCAATTCATTTTCAAGAATGTAGCCTCTCATCCCATCTTGTTTGCCAAACAGATTCCCCAATTTTGTCCATAAATCATTGGGAGAATTAACTCCTTCAACATGAAATAGTAGATCTTCTGACATATGGAGGCATATGAATCCCAAAGCCTCATCCATTTTATTTAGATGCTTGGTTCTTTCAACAACATGATGAGGAATATCATCTTTTTCAAATACTATTCGATTTAGACTCTTGTGATACAAGTGAAATATAATCCTATCCTTCCATTTGAAGTAGTTGAATGGAGTGAGGATAAAAAAAGTAGGAGAAGAAGGAGAAGCATTCGAAATGCTCATCTTGACTGCTGGAACAAGTGCAAAAAGAAATTGTTGAATCTGCTGCTGCAACTGCTGGAACTTCGAAATACCTGCAAAAAGACTCTCAAGAATGGAGGTAGAATAAACTCTCAAATGGCTCTGATACCATGTGAAATTTCCCACATAAGATCCAAAGAGATGATGTAAACCTCACAATGAAAGAATTTAGGAATAATAGAAGAAGAGACAAGCAATAGAACTTAGATCCAAAGAAACTCTGATTGAGGAAGAATAATTACACATGTTACATTAAACTAAATAGTAAACAGGTAAATATACAATGTTGAGTATGAGGATTCGAATTCACTAGGAGGAATTCGAATTAGCCTTCATGAAAAGATCCATAATCAGTGGAGAGTCATCAATGCCTAACTAGGAGTCGACCTTCTCATCAGTGAAGTCATCAATGCACAAGTAATGGTCAACCGGGAGTCAAACTGAGTCTAACTGAATGTGGTTGGTGTAACTGGCACATGGAAGCACTAATATAGTGAAGGAGGCTCAGTGGAGGGCACCATAGGAGTTAACTGGACTCAGAGTGGTCAATCTAGTCTCACTGGAGGTCCAACGGAGTGATAAACTCAATAAAGAGTTAGTTAATCCTTAAATCAGGGAAATAACTGAAGATAACTCAATATAACTGAATATAACTGGACTGGTAGGTGAAGAAGGCGCCCTTGTCATGCAGTGAAGCAAAGGAGGGAGCACTAGTCACTGGGAGGGCTAGAAATGATCTGAAAGAAGCTCTGGGGGCTATTTTTCTGAGGACTAGGTGCTGGGACTGATGACCTAGAATGCATGCAAACCCTAGTTTTGCATGCATGACTAAAAATGAAAATGACTGGAAAGCTAGTAGGACTAGGATGGAGTATAGGAATATCCTAACAAGCGCACCTGGTGTGCTCCCACAGGAAATAAAATGGATCATTTCCACAACCTCCTTGGAATTCCTAACTTAGCTAGATGCCCAAGCGTCTCGTAACATAACCCCTCTTAACTGAAACAACCTATGTGCTTCTACTATCCTTGGGGCCTATATTTATATATTGCATTCAACTATTCGTTTTCCTTGGAAATCCTATGCACCACTTGCTCACGCTCTAGGGTAATCATAAGATTCCACTGCTCGGACGTCGGAGGTGGGAAGAGCTATCATACCCCCTTCTGTCACCCTGTGTACAAAAATGTGCGAAGCAATCCTTCAGCCATGCTTCCGTTGTGGATGCCTCATGCCAACCCCACAAACCATCCCTCCAGGTGTCATTGGCCATGTTGCCTCGGTGTATTCCTTATTCCAAACGTGCGTTCTTCTGACATAATCTTATTCGACTAACAATCATATCTGCACCAAAAGAAAAAAGTGCCAGCTGCATACTGATTTATGATGTGACCCAATCGCAATGCTGCCACTTGTCGCAGACCGCTCCAAACTTGTGGCAGAAGCCTCCCTACTTCCGCATTCCGTCCCTGTTGGTGCGCCATCCCGCCACCAATCAATATACGCTTGTTTTTTTTTTCCAATGCGACTCAAGCATCGCACTGTTCCAAGCCCAACCAATAGGGCTTCAACCTGCTACCATTAATCAACTTCAGGAGCATCGCCCCATCCAACTGCTGCAACTAGACCGCTCCTCCTGAAGTAATGCTACTAATGCGATACGGACCAAGCCAATGCATCTGCAATTTTCCTAGATGTTTCATAAACTTGCTGTCATACAACAACACCAAATCGCCCTGTTGAAACTATTTGTTCTTGATATGGCGATCATGCCAAGCCTTCTGGAGATCTTTCTCCACACCCTGATGGAACCCGACGATGAAGCGATCTTCCTCCAGCTGTACTAACTGCGCAAGACGTTCCTCTAATGCTGTTATATCATCCATTCCAGTTGGTGCCACTATGGGAAAAATCGGAATAATATATTCCATAGGCATAACTGCCTCTTGCCCATACACTAGCCTGAATGGTGTCTGCCCTGTCATCCATTTACATGTGGTGCGATAGGCCCACAATACTGCTGGGATTTTTAGATCCCAGTCATCGTGGTTCACATTACACACATTTTTCAGCGCATGCTCCAATATCTTATTGAAAGCTTCCGCCGTGCCATTCGCCTGCTGTAATGTACCCACCTGCGGACCCAATTCGAGGAAGGGAACATTCTACCAATCTACGAGGCTTTCCATAATACTCAGTCCAATTCATTAGATTGATACAGTTAAAAACATTTGTGTGCTGATGCAAATTAATCAAACATGCATAGCAGAAGTAAACTCATCCACACACATATTTTCATATGAATTCAATATATCATTAACAGTCATTAATTTAAACACTACAAGGGAAAAACACTTATCTTCATTATGCAATTGCCCCAAGCAACTAGCTATGTCGCTGCAACGTTCCACCCAACCATAGGCTCTTCGACAACATATACTTAGTCCGTCCAAAGGCCACCCCCGATCTTGGCATGATTCTTACAAAGCTCATTCACAGCCAATTAATCATTCCATCTGAGCCAAGCCAGTCCATAGCTGGGTTTATCAGGCTACAATTGAACCCTGGATGCTCACTCTCAAGCTCAAGCCAAAGCAATGTATACCCATACCCATACCCCAACATATTCATTTCTCACACAGCAAGCACAAACATTGGGCATAGATACACATTTCCAGCAATGGAATTCACAAACAAGATGGCCATAGATTTTTCCCAAATCGTGGTTCACCCAAAATGAGCTGTGGAAAGGGAAATGCATCCACAGGGAGGAAAAACGTTTTCTCCCCAACTCTCTCAGCATTTAACAACAAAAACGGTCTCGACTGAACCCCCGTTCCATTTCCCTTCTTCCCCACTGGTATACAACACAAAAACGCCCTTCTCTACTAGGAGAATCAAGGAAAACACAACAAACATGCCTGGAAAACGCCCAGGTAGCTCTAAACTCGTGAGGGAGAAGGAATGAACATGGATAATGGCTTGGGGGAGAAATTCATGGCTCTTTTCTTTCCCAAGAAGCAAAAGGCGAATTTCCATGCAGGGTGGTTTGCCCATACCCGAATTTGGAAAGCCATACCTCCCATTCCCTGAGGCATTAACTACCTCAACCAACTCTTGGGAGAAATCAATGATTGCGTACAAAATTCAACATGGGTAGTTGAGGGTTTGATGGGTTCTCTCATTGACACTTGGATTGACTTGAGTGGCTCAAGGGTTTGAATGTTTTCCCTCCCAATTCCTTGTAAAATCATGCCCCCATCTCTTCTTGCATTACATAGCTAGTTCTGGGTATTTATTAAAATGCATATTTACAATTTCAATGTGCCTGGCTAGCACATAAACCATATACATCACTAAATCGATGGCGGGGCCTTGGCCTTGAGCTCCTCACCACGATTTTATAACAATATTACATCATTTACAGTTTAATGACATGGGGTCAAACTGGGGACATTACACCTACATATGATAGGGTGTACTCTTCTTATGTTATATCTACAACTCCTCCGTCAATGCGCTGATGGTGCGATTGAGAAAGTGGTTGCCTTGATCGCTCAACAATATCTTGGGGCAGCCAAAGAAAGTGATGATGTGGTCAAAGAGAAACCGTGCTGCTGTGGCTGCGGAACAATCAATGACTAGTGCAACTTCTGCCCATCGTGTCAAGTAATCTGTCACCGTGATGATATACCTAGCACCAGTGTGCTTACTCGGGGGATGGATAGGTCCCACAAATTCTACTGCCCATTTTTCGAATGGCTACAACGTCAACTGAGGCATCAATGGCATCTCATCCCGTCTGGATGGCTTCTCGGTTCTCTAACAAACGTCGCAGGACCGTGCATAATTTGTCGCATCAATGTGCAATGTAGGCCACCAGAGCCCCGCTCGAAGCACCTTCCTTTCCATCGCACGGCCACCATAGTGCCCTCCAGCCACTCCTACATGTGCTTCGGAAAGGATATGCTCTTGCTCATTTGGTAAAACACATCGTCGCAATATCTCATCAGAACCCATCTTGTATAGTGCTCCTGCGATTAGCTGCAAGTCCACAGCCTTGACTACCAACTGCTTCTTCTGACTAGTGGTGAATTCTTCTGGTGCGGTACCTGTCTCCAGAAACTGAATGATTTCTTCAAAATATCCATCAGCGATTCCAACTTTAAATAATTGCACATCAGGCAACCCATCTTCAATGTTAGTTGGCTCCTCCCCTGTTTCAATCCGGGAGAGATGATCTGGGCCAGCATTTAACCGCCCTAGCTTCACAATTACTTCAAAATCAAACTCCTGAAACAGAAGTAGCCATCGACGGATCTTCCCCCCCAACACAGGCTTATTGACCAAGTATTTTAATGCAAAATGATCTATGAACATCTTGAAATGGCCTCCCAGTAAGTAATGGCGAAACTTCTGCAATGCGTAAAACATTGCCAGACCTTCCCTCTCCGTGGTAGTGTAGTTTCTTTCTGCAGATGACAACTTCCAACTGGCAAAAGAAATGGGGTGATCAAGATCCCCCTCTACGGGCTGGGCCAACAATACTCCCAGCGTGATCGATGAGGCATCAACATGAACATGGAACTCCTTAATCCAGTTAGGAAATACTAATATCGACGTCGAAGCCATCTTCATCTTTAGTGTCTCAAAGCTATCCTGACATTCAGGGCTCCACTGGAATACCACATCTTTCTTCAACAACTTCTCCATAGGGGTAGTAATCGCAGCATAACCCCTGATGAACTTGCAATAATACCCCATGTTCCCAGTGTCACCCGTAACTGCTTAGCAGTAGTCAGCGGTGTCAAACTTAGAATAAGTGCAGTATTTGTTGGGTCAGCCAACAATCCTTGCTTACAAACAATATGACCCAACAATATGCCAAACGGTGCACAGAAGATACACTTCTTTAGGTTCAACGAGATCTGGTGTTGCCAACATCACTCCAACATCAACCGCATATTTTCTAGATGATCATGGACCAAACCATAGAACATTTAATCGTCCATGTATACCTGTAAAAACTTCTGAATGAAATCTTTGAATGCAGCAACGACAACCCGCGAAAATATCACATGTGCATTCTTCAAGCCGAACAACATCACGATGTATTGAAAGCAACCCCATTCGGTAACAAAAGTTGTCTTATGGTAGTCTTCTTTCGCAATGCGGATCTGATGGTAACCAGAGAACCCGTCCGTGAAAGAGTACATCTCTTGGCCATGCACACCTTTGAGCACTTCGTCAGTAAACGGGGTTGGGAACGGATCATGCAAACATGCATCATTTAGCTTCCCGAGGTCGACGCAAATACGCACCTCGCCAGTCTTCTTATCCTGTACCACCATAGGACTAATCCATTCTGACTCCTCAACTGGTTCAATGATACCGGCATCCAACATGCGATCCAATTCTACCTTGACCCTCTCCTTATGTTGCATATTCAATCGATAGGGTCACTGTCGGACCGGCTTAGCATCTAGTTTTAATGGAATCTTCATCTCCCCTAAGTCGCCCCGAATCCCCTTCATGTCAGAAAACTTTGTGGGAAATACATCGTGAAACTCATGGAGAAAATCAGTGACCTTGCTTATCAGCTTAGCATCCCAGTAATCCCTGACATTTGTGAAATTCGGATTGTCTTCTGCCGCAATGTTAATCTTGCGGATCTTCAGCGGCTGACTAATCGGATTGCTTGGCGCATCAGGTGGTACCACAACACGACTTCCTTCTAATTCCTGGATATTCACATTCTGCGGATCATCACCATCTTTTGGACCACCATTGATATTGAAGCATTCCATGAGAGACTACATCTGGCAGTGCGTATGCGGATCCGCAGGATACGCCACCGGGACAACCTGCAGAATTACATCACGGATGAGTTGTAATGCATTATTGACCTCTGGATCGGCATCCGCAAAACTGAATGTATGGGTAAAACACATTGTGAGCTCCATCCAAGTAGAAATTTTTCCTCGCAACTCAGCTGCAGTATACCATGATCATGGCATCTCATACAACGTATGGATAAAAGCATGGACCCATTCGTCTCTTGTTTGCGATACCCATAACCACTGACACTCCATCAAGTGACCACCAGCATCATTCTGACCATCATACTTTCTAGTGTGGTAAACCTCAGTATCACCGAAGCGTACCATCATCAATCTTCTACATTTCGACCATCCATCAATTGATGCCTTGTGTGTCTCCCACCAGCGTGCTGGAGCAACCTTCAGTGCTTCATTCAATGCCAGCAACCACTATGGTTCAGAACCTCGTTCCTCGAACTCAGTCAGAAAGTCAGATAAGCCAGGAAGTCCTTCATATATTGTTAGCGTAACCGTTTCAGTTGCGACATGGCATAATGACTGTGTGATCAACCTGCACTTACGGAGCGACACCTCATGCAAGTGGTTCTGCCAATATTCTAGCACATCATCGGAGTTGAAAGACATAGAGTTGTCACTGCACCATCCCAGTTCACTATTGGCAGTCGGATGGATATAATATTCATAGATATTGAATGCATGTTCCCATCCGCTGGGATCATCATCCTTCACTGGCTCTATGTAGTGGCGCCCTTCAACCAGATTCAATGGGGCGATAACTCTGAGATCACGATTTTCAAAAGTCATCATTCATCACTTGAAGTTGATTACAGCTCCACTATCATTAGTCCATCCAATCCCCAGTAGTGCTGGATAAGAGCTTCCTCCCTCGAATACTTCTATTACATCAAAGTCAGCATATGTTTTCATTCCCTCAATGTCCACCACCATTTGTGGAATTCTCCCAATCGGTGTCACCTTAGCATGATAAGCTAACCAGAGTTGTACAGGATACCAGCTCAATGGGGGACTCCCCATCTTCTGCCAAGCCTGCTTGGTCAAGATGTTGACATCCAAACCAAGGTCCAGAATAACTGAATCAACATTGTAGTCACCAATTTGAATATTCATCTGCATCTCCTTACCTGTCTTCCATCATTGTAGAGAATTAACCGCGAGCTCTTGTCGATCCTGGGCAGGTCATCGCAACAAAGCTTCAATCGCAGCAAGAGCGTCAAGATCTATTGCTAGGGATAAACAATGTTCCAAAAATGCTTGAAGTGGGCTGGACCGCCGCGATGGGCCAGCCTCCGAAGTAGCATCAAAAGTAGAGGGCATGTCGTACACAACAAATTTACCTTGGTCGTTTTCTCGTGCACGACGCGCTTGAAGAAATTCTTCCCGCTCTGCATTAATGTCAAATGATACCTTCTTTTGTCTAGCTAACCGGATCAGTGAGTTGTCTTCTCCATGAATTGTCTTTCCTCCGCGAGTGACCACAGCAACGAAAGCATCTTGCGGTCTTGGATCTACAGAAATTGTTGCGATATTCACACCCTGGGTCTAGTTCAACGGTGGATTCCCAGGTGGGTTCACGTTCTGATTCTGATTAGGACGCATATTCTGGTTCTGCACTGGTTGCTACACTTGCTTCTGGGAAGGCTACTGTGCCTGGGGCTGGTTCTGCAACTGGGGAGTATTTCCTGCTTTCCATCGCACAATCAACTGTGGACAATTCTCAATCGTGTGATCATTAACAAAACAGAACGTACATTGGTTCTGCAGTAATGGACAGTCTCGCTAGTAGTGTCCCCATACCACATAGTGATAACATTGAACAGGTCTATGACCACCTCGTCCTCCTCCACAACCAAATCCCCCGCCACGTCCTCCTCGATATCCTCCCCGAAATCCTCCCTGCTGTTGGTACTGTGGTTGGTTGAACTGTTACTGCATTGGTGTCGGTTGCATTCATTGCCCTTGTTGTGCATACTGCGGTTGCTGAACATACTGTGGCTGCTATGGAGCCATATGCATCGGAGCATATTGCGCCATGAACTACGGCGGTTGCTGCTATTGTGGTACAAACAGCATCAACGGTTGAGGTAGTGGTTGGGCTACCTGCAGCTGTGGTTGCGACTGTTGTACGGGACGATGGTCGTCCTTTACATAGAACGCATCACACATTCTATCTTGTAGCAACCAATATGCACAGAAATCTTTGTCATCGTGACCCACCGATTTGCAAAATGTACAATAAAGATTCCTTAGGATTGTGACCATTTTCTACATATATGGGCAATTGTCATGGCTATGCCCATATACATGGCAGACGCGACACCACGGCATGCTACAACTATTCAATGGATTTGGCGCTCCTAAAACCAAATAATTGCGGAAATCTTGGCAATTGTCCTTCGTATTCCCTTCTCCTCAACATCACGTACACCTTACTTCTTCGTGCTGCTCCTTTCCCTTCTTCAAATCTTGCAGCTGTATAGTTAAGTTAGCGAGCTGTGTTTGCATCTGCGACATCCCGAACATTTTCTCCAATCGGTGATGCCTCCAATCGCATTGCAATTTCCAGAGCTTCACTGGGCGTCGAGATGTTTTGTTGCATCAATGGTAGCCGAATATGTGGTAGTAGTTCCGCGATGAACCACTCTTTATGTTGGACGGCGCTCATATCGAAACTAACCCTTGCCATCAGTGTCTTGAATCGCTAGTTGAAATCCCACACCGTCTCATTGGGATACTTCTTAATTTATTTCAATTCCGTAATATATTGAGCCTCAGACTTGGGCTTTCTGAATTATACAATCAACCCATCCCGAATCTCATCCAGTGAATTCTCTGGGGCTCCTGTAGGAACTAGAACAAACTTCATAAACCAATCTAATGCACGACCTTGCAGGGTTGTTTCTAACTGTCCTTTCTTAGCGGCATCATTAGTGATCTGTTTTACGGTCCAGACTACTTCACACAAAAACCAATACTGTTATGTGTTGTCTGTCCCACTCCCGTGGAACAACGGTAACTTAGCATCATCACCTGCCATTCTGGGTTTCCTTCCTCCTTTCGATGTACTACTACCGATTAACTTCTGCGGTATTGATGAACTTGGTGGTGTCGAAGTGGTATTTCTTGCTATCTGAGAGATAGTGAGCGGAGGTGTGGGTACGTTGGTGTTGGGGTTTGGTCTTGCCTCTATCCTGGGCGTAGCCTGGTTTTCCTTGTCAAGACTGTGAGGTCTCTTTGTCCCATGTGGTCTTCCTTCACGACCTTGTGGTTCAACCGTAGAAGGACCTTCTCCCATCCTCTGCCTCTTTTCCTGTCAGAACCTCGCTCCTCCCCTCGTAAGACCACTTTCTTCCTCAGCTTCACTCACATTCTCATCATGACCTGCACCCATCTACCCCTTATCATTCCATGTACCACCCCCAACTGCCATGGTACCCACGGCCTCCGCCCACCATGCTGTCTACTGATCAAGATGCATCTTCAATATACCCTTTTCGCAAATAAGCATTTTAATCGACAGTTGAAGCGACAACAGAAACCTGCCCTAGGGTTCGCGGAAAAAAGATCTTTCGGCTTCACTATAGGATTTATGAGTATCAACCGTGAACTCTGTGATATATCCCTCTAAGATGCTATCGAACCACACTTCGACAGCCCACAACGCTTTATTATCAACTTCCTGTAGCTCTTGAATCAACTCGGGGGTCTAGGCCGTCAGTTCGCCACCTTGGAAGTTCCTCTTCTGAAAGGTCAACTTCGCCAACCATTCGAACAAGAGGACCGAGAACTCACAGAAGAACCATTTGTTGACTCAAACCCAGTCGACAGGGGTTCCCATCACTGTCGACACCAACCCATCGTGATCTCCTTGAGAACTGGCCCAGACAGGTTTTACCCTGCCCAGCAACACCTGCAGAGCATATGAGGTCTCACCCGAGGCGATCAAGGGAGAGTGGATGGAACCATGTTTCCTCCAAATGAAGGAGGATGTTGCGACATCAGCTAGTTATTCTTATTGCAACATTCAACAATAAATTTATATATTCACTTCGACATTATTGTACTCATAGCATCATTTAATGGAAACATTCATCATTATGGCATACTATAACAGTAAAGAGACTATTGCATCAAAGAAACACTGTGTTATCATTAAAAGATAGAAGACACATCAGGATTGCACAGGAACAGTTTCATCACATCATATTATTACTGCAAAAACCCAATACAATACATCTGCAGATCACAAACTTCGGCAATATCTCTTGTTCTCATAACATTCGCACCAAAACATACCAAAAGCTCTCTGCTTCATCTCTCTCTCTTCTCAATCTATCCCCTTCCGATCTACAACTTCCTATCTATATATAGGCTTCCACCTTTACAATGTTTTTCCACTTACTAACAACTTCCTAACTTACTCCTGGACAAATGACCCAAAATCTACTGACACAGTCCAAATGACCCAAAAAACCTGCCTATTGCAGTATACTTAACTCGAAATTACATCTCATAAGGTCCAATGACCCAAAAACCCATCTATTGCGGTACAAACGACTCAAAAAATACATAAAATAATAGAGCCTTCTTCCTTCCGCGACCTTGTCTAACGTGTCGCATCATCGGTGATGCTGCAATTCTTCCTTACCAAACCACCTACCAACACTTAGTGCATATTGAGGAAGAGTCATCATTCTCGAATGAACATATCTTCCTTATTGCTTCCTCTGACCCATGGTACGGAGATATTTTAGTACATCTCCAGACTTTGAAGGGTCCTACCACTTTTTCTAGAGAGGAACGACGCAAACTGAAAAGTCATGCGAAAAAACTATCTCATTATTTATGATACTTTGTACAGATGTGGGATAGAATCCATCTTACGACGTTGTTTGACTTTAGAAGAAGCATAATCAGTATTGAATGATGCTCATAGTGGAGCTTGTGGGGGTCATCTTTCTGGGCTGGCAACAGCTTAGAAAATACTGCGTGCCGGGTATTTTTGGCCTACAATCTTTAAAGATTGTGTGGAAGCTGTGAAACGCTGTCGTCCATGTCAGTTTTTCACCAGAAAAATGAGAGCACATCGAGCTCCTCTTCATCCTGTGATCACAGCAGGCCCCTTCCAAAAATGGGGGGTTGATTATATGACTTGTAATCCAGTTTCGGCTGGAGGCGATCGTTATATTATCATTGTCATCGACTACTTCACCAAGTGGGCTGAGGCAATGCCTATTGTTAAAGAGGATGGAGAAACCGCCGCTTATTTTGTATTCAATTAGATTATCACAAGGTTCGGCATACCCAAAGTGATTGTGCCAGATCACAGTCATCATTTTCATAACAGCATGATGACCGAGCTTTATACCATGTTAGGTTTTCGTCAGGAGCATTCGTCCTCATTTTATCCACATGCGAATGGTCAGGTTGAAGCGGTTAACAAAACTTTGAAGACAATTCTACAAAGAACCGTTAATGCCATTCAGAATAACTGGCACATCATGTTGTATCCTGCTCTTTGGGCTTATCGATAAAATGTAAAGACTGCTTCCAGGTTCTCTCCCTTCCAACTTGTACATGGGATAGAAGTAGTCGTCTCAATTGAATGCGAAATTCCCTCATTAACGTTGGTTGTCCAACTGTTACCAGAAACTTTAGTACTGGAAGAATGTTTGCTACATTTAGAGCATCTAGACGAGTAGCATCGCGATGCACTCATAGCAAATGAGATCCATAAGAAATGATTCAAAGGACAGTATGATAAGTTTGTCAAACCTAGGGTTTTTCTCGAATGAGACCTTGTTCTAATTTGGGATCAGGACAAGGAACCTTTAGGGGATGGCAATTTTAATTCCATGTGGCTTGGTCCTTATATAATCTCGAAGGTAATGAAGAAAGGTGCTTATGAGCTAACAGACTATGAGGGTAATAAGCTGCCCGAGCCTAAAAATGGGCTCTACCTGAAGAAGTACTATGCTTAGGCATTTGTGCTTTTTCATGTATTATAGTTGTACATTTTGTAGAACTAGTTTTTGCTTGTGATCGTTAGTTGACCTTATGTGCGTTTTCTCGCTTCGTGTTTTAGATGTCGACTGAATATTTTTTAGGATTTGTTGATGGCGCCAGTCGCCACACCCGATAGTTCGCTTCAGCAGCTTGGGTCATTTACTCATCGACTGGCCAACTAGTTTCTTCGAGGGGGGGGGGTTAGTTTGTTTGGGTCCCACAATGAATAATGTAGCTGAGTACAGTGTGATCATAGAACTTCTCTGGGATGCTCTTATCCAGGGCATTTCACATTTGGAGGTAAGACTTGATTCGCAACTAGTTGTATTTCAATTGTCAGGTGTTTATCAGATTAGAGATCTTGTTTTGCAACGACATGTTTTGCGAGTTAAATTATTGGAAAGACAATTTGATTCCATCATATATCAACATATTCCAAGAAATTTGAATGCATTAGCTGATTCATTTGCAAATTATGTTTTAGATTGACATTTGTATAATACACTTCCATAAATAAACATTGCACATAAAGTTAAACACACACATGTAAATATAAGCTGATATTGTATATATATCTGATACTGTATCAAAAAATAGTATGAGTTTGGAACATAAGTCTATCACAGAGTCATGTCATAAGATACAAAATTTGGCTCGATGGCCTAAAAAATATACATAAAATATCCTTCTCCTATGGAGAAGGTGGGGCCTCATCAACATCCACTGCCACTCGGTAGCATATGAATAGCCTAGCTACCTTCCACAACAATCTAATCAAGGTTGGGGGCACACCGACTACATCCTCCGGCATGTCAATGGGCATCCTCTCAATGCGATATGTGGTAATGTCATGAGTCAACTGACTCATCTTCCTCTCTATAGCCCCTAGCGTAGCATCATCTGCACCCACATCAATTAGCGTCATGAAAGTAGTAGGATGTCGCTCGGGACGAACTGGTCCAACATCTGCATATGACACTTTGTTTTAGTATTTCAAACTCACCATAAAAATAATATACTTTAAATTTAAAAAATTAAATAATTTTCAAAACATAAACATACCTATATCTCCCTAGGCACCACCTGGAGGAAGTACCAGCTCTGGATCATGATGGAAGTCTAAACCAGCATACGGAAACTGCTCAAATGCTAGCACCTGTCTCTCCCACCATCCCTAGAAATCATCGGTGTGATAGCAAAAGTGGCTTTAACCACCACCCTGGCGGAGAAAAATGTCACCCCAACAGCCCAATATCGGCTCACGAGGAATGACTGGGGGCAAAGGCATGCCCAAACTAAGAGAAGGTACCCTATCAAAGAAGAAAGTACAAAGAATGCTACCATATCCAAAGTTCTTCATTCTCTCGGTCTTACACCCCGAGAGTTGAAGCTTCATGTTTGCTAAGAGACTAGTGCACCAATCATATACATGACCTTGCAAGCATTCGATACCAATATGCATGTAGTGCTTTGATGCTAAGTGCTGTGTGGCACTCCCTCCCATTCAGTTCAACATACTTATAATAACCTTCAGAGGGAAGCTCGTAGGAGTAGAAATCAGAATCTGACTTCCACATTTCTCAGTACCCTCCACACAGTAGGCATTCATGTATTCTTGTACGGACATGCCACCCGCATTTCGTGAAGACTCTTTCAAGTTTACAGTATCTCCCCTCCTAGAGAGTCCTATAATGAAGTATATGTCATCAATGGTGAGGTCTAGGGTCTCTCCCCGGATATTAAACACATTGGCATCTGCATCCCAATACTGAATAAGTCTTTGAAGCAAGCAGTTAAGGGCCCTCATGTTCACGGTTCGGTAGAATTTCAACAAACCACATCTTCTAAGCACCATAAGAGTGGCAGGATCTTGCATAGCTATCCTATCCATCTCCTCATGCTCTCGTTCCCTCCAGATAAGTGCCATCCTGCCAAGAAAACATCAAAATTTTTAGTTCTTGACCATTTTTTAAGCATGTTCAGGGGTAAACGCTGCTCTACTAGGCACACAGTCACGTTTGGACGCTACTATCCTTGAGGAACAGTAGCGCACACCTCTAAAAATACTCTACTTTACCTCTTAGACAACATCGTACACATTTTTCACGATTTGAACATGGCTAGAAAATGACATTTAAGCATGAAAATTGACAAATAAACCATCAAAATGCAAGTTGGGATGAAAATAACTTACTTGGAAGAAGAATGAAGTCGAATGGTTGACCGATTTGATCGCTATGAATGGATGAAGATCAAGGGTTTGCTCCAAAACTTGCCCTACAATTCCAAATGTGATATTTGAGTTTTCAAATTGAAATTACATATATGAATTCGAATTTGATTTTTTTACCCACTTTTGTGAAAAGTCTATAGTTTCAAATTTCATAAAAAAGGGTTCTATTTAATCATTAATACCTATAAATGTTGATGAGATAAATTTAACCTATGTTTCTCAAATTTTCACTAGATTTTCGTAGCATCAATCTATTATGACTTAATTTATTTATTAACGAACCTCGTTAAGTACTTTATGGTTGAAATTTTATGTCATTAAAGATTTTTTGTTATTAATACTAACTTGGTTGTTGAGATCCTAGTCTTTGGCAGGTCATGAGTTATGATCCTAGAAGCTGTCATTTAATTCATTTTAAGCTCGTGTTCGGACTATTGAAACCTAAAAAAGATTGCCGAGCAGACTTGTCATCTTCAAGCTCGTTAAAGGAATTGAAGCCCCATCTGCTTAAGTATAAGTTTAACCCTTTTTCCAAACTTTTGCGGATTACTTACGAAAAAGGAATACTCTAGTCATCTGTGGCTAGAAAAGTTCTTCTTCCATTGTTTTATACTTTTTCGAGGGAGGAGACTAAATTTATGAAAAAGGACCATCTGGAGCCTTCTTTATGGTTTTCAGGCTCTCGAAACATGAAAACACCAAGCGAGCATTCACCTACTCGAGCTCGATGTAAAATCCACGAGAGGGTAAATAGAGGATTGCTTAAGTTTTTTAGACTCTATAAATAGGAAAACGCTGGCGAGCATTAACCTACTTGGGCTCGATATTAAAATCCATGCATAGGTGTATGGAGTTATTGTTTAAGTTTTTCAGACTCCTTAAAATGGAAAACACCAACGAGCAAGAACAGATCTCAGCTCGATATTAAAATCCAAAGATCGATACTACAGAGTAATCTTCTATCTCTTCTTCGAACTCTATAAACAATGAAGAAGGTCCCAAGTATTCCTCCCATGGGCTCATTAAACTTTTCACATGGTTGGACTTATTGAGTTTTCATTCTTTCTTGGACTCATTAAAACAACAAGAAAGGTATTCTTTTATCTAAAAAGAATAATGGATAAGAATGGTATATCACATCTTGCAGTTTCAAAGGTAGTTCAGTTAGTCATATCCTTGAACACAACACCTACTTGAGTCTTTCATGTCAGTTGGGTTTTAGTTTTTGACCTGAGGGTGAACCTGATCTCCGAGTTGTCTACTCCCCCAGTTGGTTATTCTTCCAACCATATTGAGGGTCTTCTAATGTCTCCTACATTGCAGGCTTATATCACTTCCCCATCATGTTGAAAACTACCTAAGTCACTTTGTGTCGTGCTTACTGTTCAAGGATATAGCCTGTGTCGACCATTCTGCAATTTATCTTGACCTCATGTGTCAGCCATCCTAGTGTCAGTCTTGTTACTTATACTACTCCACATTAGCTCATACCATTTGAGTGTTCCTCGTGTTGAATGATGGAGGATGCCTTAAAGCCTCCCTTACAACGGACTTCTTCCCATTGACATCAACTCATTTTGCTCCGGGAATGAAGTTTAGAGTTTCGGTTAGTACCTTGAGGATTGCAGTCACCAGTGGCAATCTCTCTCACTGTTGAATTATGAGAATACATCAATGTCTCTTATTTGACAGGTTCCTCAAGTGTTCGACGTCAAGTCCACTTATTCACACTTGTTGGATCGTACTATGTACCTTGGGCCCCATTCTCATTATCGATGGAAGCCCTCACGTTTGTTAACAGTATACATCAATGACCGGTAATCAAACGATACCCCCCATGTTCGACTTCAGCTCATTTATTCACATGGTTAGGGTTTGTACCTCAGGTTGTTTGGATGAAGACCTTGGGATTTTGATAGCATTACCTCATTATGTTATCACCCAAGCTGCGCAAGACTGAGCCCCACTCATTTTGGCTCTCCATGAGACATCGATCCAGTTTGTTGTTATGTCTATGATCTCTCATTCTGACATGGATCCACACTTGTATTTCAGTGGCCATGCTATATATACATCTCCTAGTTATGTATTGGAGATCATGTTGTATCATGCTACACATCTATATGATGTCAAGATTGTAATTTCTCGTTGACCTTGATATTTATTTCAAGTACTTTTGTGACTTGGTTCTGTGGTTTCTTGCTCCTCCGCTGACTTGGAATTAGAATGTATTCCGACCATCGCTTCCCTCTGACCTCACACATTAGGGGGAATCTATTATAGGTCAAATCTGCACTTCTCCGTCCGTGATCACATTAAGCTATCGATCACACAAAATGACAACTTGATCCAACATTTCCCTACCTCTGCCATTGCAATAAAGATGATCAACAACATAATTCAAAAATGATGTCTATTGTGGAAACAAAAGCATTTACATTGACAGCTCATGACAAAAAATTTGATCAACTTGAAAAAAACTTAGATGGTCAAAAGATTGTTCAGCTTCCATCTACAATAGTATTGAAAAAGAGCATGCTCATTGAACTTGTCAAAGGAAACTACTCAATTGAAGATGGTTTGGTGAATGGTGCAGAAGGTATTTTCAAAGACTGTTCTCCAACAACCGCTGACATCATTTGGATGGAATTTGAGGATCCAAGGGTCATTGCATTCACACGTGCGAAGATGCAACAATTCTACACACCTTCTATCATGCGCAATTGGACACCTATCAAACAAATGACAACACAAATATCACTTGGCAATGGAAAAGGCATGATGCGACGACAATTTCCAATCCAACTGGCATGTGCACGAACAATCCACAGAGCACATGGGTTGACATTGGAAAAGCTAACGTTTGACCCAAAAGGGGTTACATGACATGGTCTTGTTTACACCGCACTTTCTCGTGTCAAAACATTGATTTCCTCTATATTATAATCAAGTAAAGGAACTTTTCAATTTCCATGAAAGTTGGTCTTGAACATGAAAGATTGGAAAAACATGCACCCTTGCAGTTCCGATATGGAATAAGTTCATTCCCAATTGCGAAGCAAATACTCATTTCTTAGAACAGTACACTTGTGCAATGACATGTGCACTACATGGAATCCTCACCATGGTTAAAAAAACATTCCTCTTCTGAATAGATAACTTTATACAGATAGTTTGATTGAGGCAATTGTCATTGATCTAAAACTTCCACTAGGCACTCTAAAGCTTATGATATTTATAATAGACCAAATAGCAATCTGGATATAGTTCTTTCAGTGCAAGATTGTATTTTTTCTAAAGCAGAAAATGATGCAGCAATAGTTGTTGCTAGCGACTTCAACATTGACATGTTGAAACAAACATCAACAAAAAATAGATTGCAAATGTTTATGCAAAGCAAGAACCTTGTGTTAAAAACAAGTAAGCCTACAACCAATTCTGGTGCAATGCTTGATCATTTCTGGACAAATTTGCATGGCTGTGAGCTTCATTTTAATATCTCCCATGCATACTGGACTGATCATGTCACTAGCTTTCTATCCATCCCTCTTAGCAACATTTGATCTATTTAATTGACATATTTGAATATGACTTTTCTACTATTTTAAGTCTGTTCCCGATTCAATGCAACCAAAATATTGCAACTTTGAAGGCATTTGAACAGCAAGGAAAAATTCCAAGTATCTTCACACATTCATCTGGCATTGGTATTTCCTTTGTTTTTTCTCAGAACAAAATCATACAAATTCCAGGCATACTTTCCTTCTTTGCTACAAGTTCTTTCCTTCTCTCGCAATTTTTCTATTTGACAAGAATTTTCTCATTGCCCCCGAATATTTGTAGCAAACCATGTTCCATTGTGCATATGCTTTTGTCAATGTTTTATTTTTAAAAACACTACATAGATGCTACTACCTTCAGCTCTTAACAATCACATGCCCATTGACACATTTTCGATTGGAAATTAGAAAATGCAAATGTTAATGCAAGAGACACTGTCATTAAAAACAGTTAGCGATGCAGTCAATTATGTAATGTCCTTCTTATGCTCTTGCATAGACAGTTTATTTCTTGTTTCATCTGCAACGTTGTCAATGCTAGCTACGTAAGAAATTTTAAATTGCAATTTCCCTTCAACTTTTCACATTTTCTTTTCGAAATCATCTTACAACTAGCCTCTTGCTTTTGTGCATTTTTCCCTCTACATTGTTTGCACCCCTCGAGGAGCAAGTTTCATTTACCATGTAATGGCATTGAAGGGCCCTTCACCATCTGCTTACACACCAAATTTTAATTTTCTCGTCAACTTGAAGATTGTCAAATCTCACTGCTCTCTAAAACCGTGTTCATCCTTCCCTTTTAGATGATATCAAATTTGCCATTGAAAAATAATTATTGAAATTAGGAACGACTTCAGTTAATAGATTGGAAGGCATTTTTCTTTCCTTAGTATTATAATCCTTCCTTTGCAACTATGGCACTAATCCAAAATTTGAAACCTTCTTAGTTCCAATGGGTTCATATTTATCAATTTACATTGACTTTATTCCGGCTATATGAACTTCCTTTTGGCTTCGTCACACATATCCTAGAAAAACGTTGTTAACACATCCTATTGCATGTTGGTATAATTTCCATTAAAATGTTAATGCTTTTTCCTTCTTTTGCTTTTCTTAAATGTCAAACTCATACTTCAATTTTGTTTCTTCCTCAATCTTGCATTGCAAGTGTAAATTGGAATAAAAAAATCCAGCAGCACAAAGAAAAATTCAAAAGAAAGTAGGCTATCTTATATGCTAAAAACATTGCATATTATGTCGACACCTGCCAATCCGTTCCTTGAAAGAATTCTTTCTCCTTCAGAAGATGTTCCAGAAACAATGACAGTGGAAGCATCTTCAATGGCAAGGGAAGTGACAACAGCTAGCAGCCCAGAGAGGTTGGTTTCTTTCACATTGTCAATTTCCTCTTTCCTTGCCAATCAAATTGCATTTAATCAACATTTATGCTTTTGACCATCCTTTCCTGCTTACATACTTTACTCTTAACATTTGCCATTTCAATGTTTCCTCATTTTTTTGTTTCTTTCTTTTCATTCATTTGCAATTGCAGGTTAAAGCATAGAGCATTAGAGCCATCTACTATTATACAGTTATGCACAGAGGCACATAACAATGTTTTTGAAGGGGATATCTTAGTGGTATATGGCCCTGCACAAAATTGAAGTCAAAATTCCTTCACGCAGATCTGGTGGATATAAATGTCTTAATGACCATTACAACTACCATGAATTATAGCTTAATCAATCGCTTTGGTAGTTATATATTTCCTGGCAGAAGCGTAAAAATCAGTGGCTTCGAACTTAAAAAAAGGCCAATATGACCGTGGACATGCAATATTCTCTATGACAATATTGCTTGATAGCATAGTAAAGCCAATTGAACAAGTATGCAAAATGCGCTCACTACCACCAGACATGACAATCAGTGAGCTAGTGACATCATATGAGTCATCTGCCGTTGGATCCGTTGCAACAGTTGTTGTCTACTGTCAATACAATAACAAGCAGCTGGATTTCTTCATCAGATATGGCCAAACAAACAAATGATTACGCAACTATAAACTTTACCACTTCTGCACACAGGACATTGATTTGTAATTTCTAGTTCCTTCTTCTCAGTCATTTTCTTTTTCCTGATTTCAAAGTAGGAAAAAAAGGTCAACAAAGGAATAAAGGAAAAAGTATTTACTGTTATCTATTGTAAATGTTCATTCTACTTATACCTCTTTGTTGTTTACAATTTATATAACAGTTACAAGTGAATGAAGCATATAAAAACTTCTTCTTCCAAGTACAGTAACAGCTTGCAATTGATGAACCACCCTTTTATCTATTCAACACATACATTGTAAGGAATGGTGGTAAAGGAAGTCAGATGATCAAAACATCACAATCCACATTCATTGACACTTTAAATGACGAGTTTGCAATTTAGAATTTGCTTCCAGTGGTTGAAGCAAAAACACATGAGAGATAATAATACTTTCCTCCTTTCTACCATTCTAAATGAAATTGCACACTTTGAGCACAACAGGAAAAATTCGCTGCATAGTATTTCAGCTTATATACATTCAATGTTGCACGCACAGATAGCATTATGCATTTCTATTATAGGCATAGACAATTGCAGCGGACCTAAATCCATATTTCTTAATGCGAATGACTCTACATCTTCAAATTATAAACTCTTTCTGAAGTCATGCTCTAAATACTTGACGGTTTGTTCTGTTCAAAAGATATTGCCCAGAACACATTAAAAAACAAAACAAAAAAACGCTTAGGCCACATTCCAAATGCCACTGAGCATGGCCAATATTGCTTATGCATGTCTCTTTTACGAATAACTTTATATTGCGTATATTTCTTTTCACATACTTCTTTTATTTCAACTGTGATAGATCTATGGAATGCTTAAACTCAGAATCGCATTTGCTCCACCTTTCCAATGCATTTGCAGTGAATGCAAATTGCCAATGATACTAAATACTCGCTTCTGTGCATTTTTCAACCATGAAACAAAAATAATATATGAACAAAATCGCTATGCAAGTTGGATACCAAGGATGGCATCACCGAATTAAATATTCGTGTCCTGCAGCTAAAAGAAATATGCCCAGCTTTTGCAAATGTGACATATCAAGAATACGCCAAGACCATTTCATCAACAGTCTTCAATCTTCGCAAACATTTTTTCCAAGGCCTGTACACTTTGGTAATGAACAATAGAATCCTCGATGTCAAAAACATTTGAATAACAGGTATGAAAACACATCTTCATTCTTATATGTCTTCCTGTCTGTTAACACTTATCTTCCCATGCATTTGATACTATTATCAATCTACATTTCAATGTCAAATGTTTACCGTTGTAATTCAAAGTTTTCCTCCTTCACTGCACTTGATTCACTACTATTTTAGACACAGAAAATATAAAAAATCATTTCAAAATATCTCTTCTTAATAGCAAGGCAGCCCCTGAAACTAGATATATGAAGTTCTCAATCATATGTCTTTACTATTTCTCGGACCTCTGCAACAATTTCCAAAAAAAACACATGCAATTGCACATCGAAAGGTCTGTGTCCACTGATACACCGTCCATGCATATCTCAGTCGCCGGTGTTGTGCTTGCTTCATACACAAAAAATATTTTGAAACAACTTCCCGGCTCTATTGATGGTTGTTGCCTAACATTTGAACAAAACATACGACTCTGGTCACATACAAATTGAGTTGAAACAACATCCACTATATAAAAGTTGGAGATATATAATTAATATTCATAATAAATGTTCAAAGCAAATATGAAATCATAATAAATGTTTTGTGCTAAGAGAATCAAATATAGGAATAAATGTAGAATCAAATATCATTATTTTTTTTTGTTACATTGCCCTCATCTTTGACCTATACTGTAGTCCTCTGCCTAGATTCAATTGCACATTTGCCATATCTTTGATACCTTCTTTACCTGAAGATAGTGCAGAACCTACTATTTGCAATTTCAACAGAGCCCATTATCTACATAGTCTCTAGTTTCTTGCATCAACTAATTGTTTTCTACTTTTCTCTTATGGGCAGTTGTCATAAGCCTGATTGTGCAAAACTCAACAAGTTCAATGACAATAACTAATAGCATGCTTTGAAACATATATGAATGTAATTCATGTGTCACGTAAATATTTTTCTTTGTAATTTTTTTCCTTATTAAAGTCTTCATTTACATAGTATGTTGTAAGAATTTAGATTATGTTTAGACACTAACACTAAGCATTTCCTTACTTTCAGATTGAATGGTTTTTGTCTAATTTTTCCATTTACAGTTTTATTGTCATTATTGTTTTGCATGGTTTGTTGGGCCAAGAGGCCCTTTCTACAGCTCAATGTGGATGAGATGTGTATTGTAAAATACATTTATATAAATATACATTAAAATTCAAATTCAAATTCAAATTCAATTTAAATTTCCATTCATACATCCTCACATTTTAAATATTTAGTTTCATAAATAGTTACAAAAACAACTATTTTACTTCATAATCAATGAATGCTATCAATTTTTGCACATTTTTAGGGTTTATGTATCCTCACATTTTAATTTTTTTTTTTATAAATAGTTACAAAAATAACTATTTTACTTCATAATCAATGAATGTGGTTAATTTTTGCACATTTGTAGGGTTTATGTATCCTCGCATTTTAAATAATTTTTTTCATAAATAATTACAAAAATAACTATATATTGGAATATATTGGATTATGTATTGCTGAGTTAATAATAGACCAATAAGTAAGATATTAGTTTTTTTATAATTACAAATTAACCAATAATTGGGTAAATTGAAAGCATTTTAATTCACCTTTAATTAATGAATGCAAATTTTGTGTATTTGTAGGATTTATATGTTATAATTTTCAACATGAAATAGTCGGCACTTACATGATTAAATTTGGGTAAATAACTATTTTACTTCTTAACCAATGAATGAATGCAATTTTTTCCTATTTGTAGGATTAATGTGTTATACTTTAGAACATGTAATAGTTGGCACTTCCACCATTAAATTTGGGTAAATAATTGTTTTACTTCATAATAAATTAATTAATTAATGAAAATTTTGCTTATTTGTAGTATTTATGTGCTAGCATTTACAACATGATTCCAAATTGGAGTAGTTGGTGGTTAGATATTAGTTTTCGGTGAATATCTATTTTACTTCATAATTAATTAATTAATTATTGCAACTTTGACCTATTTGTAAGATATCCAAATTGCAATAGTTGGTGCTTGAATGATTATATCCTAAAATATATTAGATTAAATGTATTTTTAAGTTGATTATAACAATGAATTAAATATTAGTTTTGTAATAATTCCATATTAATAAATCAACATAAATCCATCTTACAATCCTAGAGACCATGAATCAAATTACAGACCCCTTTTTAGAACCCTAAACTTCCTCAAGAGATTTAATCTCTATCAACTCTTCATAGAGCCAGAGTTAAGACAGATCTATGCTAGTGGATTGATGTTTCTTGTTAATATTTTTGATGTAACTATGTTCTTCTTGCCTAGAAGCAAAATTCTATGATCTCCAGTGTAAGCCTTTTTCTATACATTTGCTTAACCTAAAGAAAATATAATTTGCATCTTGAATCTGCATGCTTTGTACATTGTATTGTTCTTTTTTTTGCAAAATGTATACCTAAGATGCATAACAACACACCATTGAGAATCAAATACAACTATTTTGTTGTTAATTCCTCATCTTTAAGCTATAGTATAACCCTCTGTCTAGATTGAACTCCACATTTGCCATATCTTTGAAACTATTTTTCCCTACAAAATAGCACAGAACTTGTTGTTCGCAATTTCAAAAGGGACCATTTTCTACATAGTCTGGCACTTCTTGTATCAATAAATGTTTTTTTTTTTGCTTTTTGGCATTTGCTTATGCCCAATTGCCCAATTGTCCAAATTTCGGCAAGTCCAACAACCATAACAAATTTCTTACTTTGAAACATATATGTATACAATTTGTGTTGATTTTACCTTTTCTCTATTGGTTGACTAATAATCAAGCATATGTTACATGTTTGACACACAATTCCTCTTTTTTTTAATTTTCTTTCCTAGCTTAAGTCTTCATTCATAAAATATGTTATAAGAATTTAGATTATGTCTCAACACCAAAACCAACCATTCCTTGCTTTCAAATTGGATGCCTTTTGCCCCTTTTCCCATCAAAAGGTATGGAAAAAAGTACATTTCCCATTATTCCTTTGCACGGTTTATGGTTATCAATGTCGTAGTACATGTTGTTGGCAATGTTTTGCAGTAGCTATGTGCTTTTTGATCAAAAGCAGATCAAAAGCAAATTTCTCTAATCTCTGCATGACCTGTGTCTCTGCATCTACTTCACCCATAGCAATTGTAATTTGCATCTTGCACTTACATGCTCTACACAATATCTTGCAATAATTTAGATTATTTTTTAACACTGATACCAAGTGTTTCTTGCTTTCATATTGGATGTCTTTTGACTCTTTCCGCCATCTACAGGTTTGAAAAGAAATACATTTGGCATTGTTTCTTTGCATGGTTTACAATTACCATTAAGGTAGTACATGTTACTTATGAATGTTTTTTTCTATAACTATGTGCTTCCTGGTTAAAAGCAACTTCCATGAACTTTGTCGGTTGTAGCTTCTTATTCTGTGTTTTGTATTAGATATGCACCGAAATATTGATCTGGTCAAGTCTACAATATATACAATACTTACACATACACTTGAAACAATGCTCTATTTTCTATGCTAACTAATGTGCTTCCTGGTTAAAAGCAACTTCCATGAACTTTGTCGGTTGTAGCTTCTTATTCTGTGTTTTGTATTAGATATGCACCGAAATATTGATCTGGTCAAGTCTACAATATATACAATACTTACACATACACTTGAAACAATGCTCTATTTTCTATGCTAACTAATTATTGTCCAGGTCATTGTAAAAATCTTGAATCCTTTTTGCAAAATTTTGATAAACAAAATAATTTCATGCTGTTTTAAAGTTATTTTCTTATTTTGATATTAAATCAATGTGTCATTTAAGCTTACAAATGTTGATGACAGTTACAACAGATCTGCAATTTTCATCAGTTAATGACAATGACAATAGATCTACACTTTTCATTAGTCGTTTTGTTTTGAGCTATTTTTTTTTGTAATTAGGGGAATCGACAATTGGGATGGGGATGGTACTTTGAACTCGTAATCTCCATTTACAACATTTCCTTCATATCAAACAAATTGTACATTGAGCTACACCCCTACTGGCTGCTCTGAGCCACTTTCATGTCTATAGTTTACTACTTTTATTAATGACTACATTCTCCTCAATTACTATTAATTTAGAAAAATGAAACATTGCTCTGTCTCTACACTTCATATGAAAAAACGTTTCTGCCAAACACTTCCATTCTTTGCAAAATCAAAACACCAATGCCAAAGAAAGCTATTGTTTTTATGTATTTAGGTAACTTCACAGGTATCCGATGTAAAGCTATGTATTTATAAATTAAATATCATTTGCACGAATCTTCCATGAAAACACAAATATAAACTTTTGGGTGTGCTTCCTGCATGAAACTATTCAGGCTCCCATAGACACAAACTGGTCATTGATCTTGTCATGTCTCACTATATTCAAACACAATGTAGAATCTTAGAAATATTCAATGTTTCAGCTTCGTTGGCTCTAAATGACCCCTCTCCTAAACCAAAGAATTAAGCAATTGCTTGGCGTTTGCATTTTTTTGAAGCTCTAAAAGTACCTCAGTAGTCATTGTACATTAACAATGTATGAAAATTTACACTGTTAAATTTACTGCATTTTATGAACTACTTAATTTCTGTATTGCAATCTACATTTTTTTTCCACATTTCTCTGACAATAATCTACATTCAATGTGCAGAGACAAATGCATGGCAGGAGATGGTTCAATTCCCTTGACCTTAGCACCGATCAGGGCATTTTTCCACAGATCTATAGAGGTTTGATCTGTTGCCACTAAAGCAGATCCATCCCTTTAGATTTTGTACTGTTACCAAAGACATACTTTGTCTTCTTCGTTTTTTTTACATAATATATAATACTTGAACAAGATTTTACATTATGCAGTGGACAACTTGCTCATCAATTTCTACTTTTTCGAAAATTTGCAAATGGTATTTTGATGATCCTTATTTCAGACTCTTCAAAAGTTTTGTATTTTTCAATTTATTGTGTATAGTCTCAATAGAAACTTATGTAATGTTTGAATCTATGTACATTGACATTACAAAAAATTGAGCTAATGATATTAGAAATTAGATAGCATTTTTTCAATCATTATGCTTATTTCAGTTTCTTCATGTCAATGCCTTTACTTATAACATTAATAGTTGCTTTTGTTATTTCATTGTGTGTTTTTTTTCCCTAAAATGGTGTATTGACCTTGTTAATATATATTGAAATACTTCAGATACCATACTACTTTCTCAGGCATAACGCCATTTGCTTTTGCAATTCTATGCACAGTTTTCAACATAGACAGCTTTTATGCACAACACATTCACATTGCAAGAATTTTTATACAAAATCATACTTTTAAGCACTTGCACCAATATACAGTTCAGTGCTTCTGACAACTTTGCAAATATCATTTTATCAAAATCTGGATCAAATTTCCGTTGTCCTCATAGCCTTCTTCGAACAAATCTCTAATCTCGTCATTCTGTTCTTCAACATTGCCTGTTTGCTTTCATCCCTATTTCTTTTCATGTCAATGCATTGCCACATGGCAATGTCCCAGGTAGCAATGTCAAGGACACTGCTACCTAATTATTTTTATAATTTTAAAGTTCAACATTAAAAATGTAGGTCAAGCAAACTGTTAAGCAAACCATTAACTAGTTATTCAAGCCAGAAGATATCTCAACTAAATTAAACTCTCATAAATAGAATGAAATACATGTATCTCACCAACAAATTCTTGACATAAAAAAACATTGCTATATACCTAGATACATATAACAATAATAATAATAATAAATATAACAATAATAATAATAATAAATAATTTAATAATAATAATAATAATAATAAATAGTTTAAGACAATTACATTCAAACGATCCGACTCTTCAAAAGAAACGCCGCGTTCTTCAAACCAAAGCTGCTAATGACGTTAGACGTACATAAGCAAAAACAAACATCACACTAAAATGAAGAAGAAATATTACCCGGCCAGATTTCCTGTGTTCATCGATGTCGTTTTATTTGAATTTAGCAGGCACGACAACAGCAACAACAGGGACGTAATATATGGCCTATAATAGTAGTAATAAACGAGAGCAAGAAATAGTGCGTAGACAGGAAATACAATATTTAAAGCACAGAGCCGAGGGATTGAAGAAGTATATTCACCAGAAATTAAAACCCACCATATATTGGAGGGATGAAACGCCCTTTGATATCGGAGGCAGACGGAGATTTGCAGAAGAAGGTGACGTTGGAATGCGGTTAAATCCAGTTACATTGAGTAAAGAACAAGCACTTGAAATAGTGAAAAAAAAAGTTGTGATAGCTCTAATTCTCCGTCAGCAGCACCATCCAAAGCAGCAGTTCAAGCCTATTGATTCTGTAGGAATTTGCAGGCTGAAACGTATTAGAGATATTGACGAGGAAGATAATGGAGGACCCAATTATCAAATAAGGGTTGCATTTGATGTTGCTGGAAAAGAGGGAGAGGAAGATGATAAGAATTATCACAAAGTTGTAGAAGGGGGAACGCTAGTACGCAGGACAACTCATGCGGCTGTAGTCCGCGCTCTCTGCTCTTTGGAGGAGGCTGGGTTGGTTGAATTAACACGATTTCAGTTCTATGGAGAGCTTGTCATTGGTGTTCACAATATTTACGGTGCATATCTCTTATATAGATTAGAGGGAGAGAAATACGGGGTAGATACTTTTCATGGGATATTTGAGGATGTTGAATAAAATTTAAATTTTACTAAACAATAATAATAATAAATATTACGAAGCAGTAATAATAATAATAATTAATATTAATAATATATATATTTAAATTAATAAATAAATACTTTTCATACTATTAATTTTTATATTCAATATAAATATGAGTCAATATTTTTCATACTATCAATTTTTATATTCAATATGAATGGAAAGTATCGAGTTTATAATGTTTTTTTTGTAAATGGAGAAATAAAGAGTAATTAAGTTATACAATTAAGTAAAATTATGTTTTAAAAAGAAATGAGGTTTATCTTTAACTTTTTTTTCTTACACATTTTATTAATTTACTTATTTTTACATGTTTTGGGTTTTAATTTGGCTATGAAATTCAGAAGCATGGATCCTTGTTTCATTTTATATGTTTCTTAAACTTGAATGTTGGAAAACCAAATTCATGAACTAAATGAAGATTAAATACATTGAATTATGTGAAAAGTCCATAGTGTTATTTGTACATCAACATCCAATAAAGATTTATAATTTTGTAATGAGTACAACAATCAAGAGCATCTCTCCATCTTGATGAGGTTACATAAAAGGATATAGAAAAAACAAACCCATGTAGAGAAACCATTTTTGTTATCTAATAGGATATAGAAAAAACACCCCATGTCTGGAACCATTTTTGTTGTTTAATGGGTGCTTTGCACAATGCAAAGTGTGGGTTTAAGGGGTAATAAAACAACTTGCCCTTCTCAAGAATCGAGCGCTCTCCATTACGACCATCCCATCTCTTCTTTACATGGAAAAATACCAATAAAGAGTCATATCTTGTAGAACCTTATCTCATAACTCATAACATTATCCATGATAAAAACCACTTTTTACCATCTAGACCTCACTAGGATTAGGGGATCTCTCTATTTGACCATAATCTTGAATGTCATTCCATTATGAAACTCTAATGAGGCAAATGGCGCCAACTACACAAACTAAGAGTATATGATTTAGAAGATGATACTTTTGTAAAAGATTTTCCTCCCAAGATGCCATTAAAGCACGAGATAATGCTCATCTTTCACTTGGACTCAACTTCATATCCTCTTTCACTAAAGATATTACCCCCTTCATTGTTGATGAGCTATCTCCTTGATATTATAACCCAAATGATTCAATGTAATCTAGGGCTAGAAACCCTTTCCATAGGAGGGTATTGTTAAGCCCATAACCATAACTTTGGTTCATTATCATTATATTAATTATTTATGTCGATTTATTATTATTTATTTCCATCCCTCTTTGTATCTTATATATACACATCATTGAAACTCATTTAGACGATCATCTTGTCTTTTGTATTTGATATTGTGAAAATTTTAGGTCTAAATTTCACTCATGGGCTAATTTTTTTTTGTGTATTTTTCCTTAAATCAATTCATCGAATTCCATTTTTTTCAAAATTTGATTTGCTAATATTCAATATAATAAAAATATTTTATTTTAAAAATCACCAAAAATTTCTAGAAACTATATAAAAATTAAAATCCTTAGACATTTGAATATTTTTACAAAAATATTGCTAGACATTTTGTAGTTGGCATTTTAAGAAATAGTAAGGTTGTCTCAATGAGGTGATGCCTCAGAAACGTATTCCCCAAAATCAATTTCAAGCAAGTAATTACCCAATATGGATTGTGTGAATAAAATGGGTTCTTCAACATAGCTGGTGGTAGAAGGAGGGCCTAAACCTATGTGTCCAAATTGCTTGACAGAAACATCGTTGGTTCTTGGATTTAAAAATTGATTATTGAGAACTCAAAAATTTTCAAATGAACAAATGACCCACCCAAACACCTCAATTATTTTAATGGGTTGAAATGAACCTTTGGTCAACACGGGGATCTCCCTAGGAAAAAAGTCACAACTAGACTCGCTCTTGTTTATTATAGGAAATCCATCTGAATTATGGCTCGACAACCGTTAATGGTTTTGGTTTTATCGGTTTTGGTCGAATACACCATTTATGGGTTTTCTTTTAAAGGAATGTTTATGCTATCTAATAAATGTGATTTGATAATTTACTCTAATATGCAATTTAACTATCCTAACTAGGAGTGATATTTATGAGTAGATATTGAAGCTAATTTGTGTTTTCAAAAGCCATAAATAATTTCTTTGAAAGATAAAACCAAAGATAACCAATATATCTAAAAACCAAATTAATGTTGAAGGGGTTTCAATAACCAATTACATAATACTAGAGAAATATAATAAAAAGAATACAATAAATATACAGCATGATCAAAATCAAACACTGGTGAAATACTCTTACAACATATTTGATTCTTAGTCAACATCCAAGGAACAATCCATAGAACAAGAAAATGAACCAATATGTATCTGCAGTAGGAGATTTGGCCAAAAAATGGCTTCTTAGTTAAAGTGTACAAAACTCAAAAAAATCTAGAGTCTTTTCCTTCATTACAAAAATCCCCCCCCTTTTTTATATGAAATTCATTGCTTTTATACATAACAAGGCAGTTTTGTTAACTAATTAAAACCCTAACTAGTTTCAATGAACTGAATTATTCCCTCATGTTCTTCTTCAAACTTAACCCAGGTTGTAAAAATATCCCAACAAACCATCTTGGGTTGGTAGAAATGTTCTTCCTATGGGGCCCAATATCTTTCCAAGTTGTCTCTGAGTGCCTCCATGTATGACTATACTATAGGGATTACATTCTCAATAAGACATTTCTACCTTGTAGATAAACTATTCCATTTCGTATCTTTGTACTTGAGTAGTCTGTTGAATCTTTTTCCTTGCTTTCCTTTAACCATTCTTTAAGAGACTGTAGTACTTTATCAAGCTCGAAGTACATTTCTGTTGTGCCAAAGGTGGGAAATCCATAGGCTTCTACCAAGATCTCAACATCCTTCCACACCCACGTACCTTGTTTCCATTCTTCTTCAATATCTAAATAGATATTTCTTGCTATTTCTTTCCAATAACTAAACTTTGCCCTAAAACCCATTATTTCCTAGTTGCCCAGTGTCTGAATTTATCGAGGTTGAGTTATGTGTTCATTCTAGAGCTTAGAAATTGATTCAAAGTAAACTTAAGACCTCTTTTGTGCGTCTCCCTAGATCTTGGCTTCATAGTTACTTGCAGATCCAAACCTTGAAGCTACATGACCATCTAGTAGAATTCAATGCTCTTTCAATTCGTATGCCATTCAAATGCATAACTAATAATTTCACATGTGGAATCTTATTATTTGTTGTAACGTAGAACCTGAATTTCCAACAAAATGACCTTATCTTCATATTCTTTGAACTTGTTTTCAACATCAATTTCCCTATCTAGTGATTAATTGGCAAAAGCAACATTTGCAGGTGCAATGCCAACTATATTTGTCTTCTTAGTGTCCATGATATCAATTTCAATGGAACTATTGGAAGCTTCACTTTCTCCATCCTTTATTTTTCTTCTTGATATTTTAACTACCATCTTTTTTATAGCATCATATGTCATCATATTCAGATCAACAACTTATTTGAATAATACACTTAAAGATACATTACGAGAGGTAATCATCTCAATTTTTGTGGTGTGCATGTCCTCTATTTGGTTTGGTTCTTGAAATAAAGTATCAATGTCAATAATCTTGGAATCTAGAGGGATATTTGGACTCTCATCATCATTGTCTTCTCCCCATCTCTTGTCTTCCCATGCCATCTTTTCAAGTTATGTCTTCCTAGATTCAACTTCTTCATTCTCCTTTTGAACATTGACAAATTTTATTTGTTTCTTTATTTCTTCAACTTGTTTATTTCTTGCTTCCTCCTCAACAAGATTCCTAGAAACTTCTTCAACAAGTTTCCTAGCAACATCCTCTTTTTATTTTTGTTATACTTCCTTTTATGCTTGCTTCTGTCTCGTTTCTTCGTCATATTTTCTCCTAGTAGCATCCTCTTTATTATTTCTCCTATATTTCCCATTGTTCTTCAAATTATTTACCTTTAGCTTCCTTGTCTCTGAAAACCTTATCTTCCTGTGCTCTTTGTTCTTCAAACATTTTCTTTCCTTTTTTTCAGCTTCCTCATTTTGTTCTACTATTAATGATGAAGTACCCTAGGTGACTTTGAGATGTACTTTTTCCAAGCTAATTTCCCCTCTATACTTTTCTCCCTCTTCCCATTGTTCATGTGCATAAGTCCAGCTGATCAAAAGTTGGTTTACATGTTTTTTAATCAACCTCTTAGGGTCATTCCTTTTAAACATGCCACTTCTAAAATTGTACCCCACCAATGTCTCAACTTCAGTTTTGGTTACACTTATGGTATTGTTGTTATAGTGACCAATGTGTAATGGAAGCAGGATGAAGGATTTCAAGTGTTTGCTTTCTAGAAAAACATTAAAACCATGTACTAAGGACTAATAAGAAATTTCCTGCAAATTGATCTTATTTGGCACAAATTTTGGAAGAAGTTGGGGTGCAACTTCGGAACCATAAACCCTGATGAAAGTCCACTCCTCTTCAAGATACCAATATCCAATGTTCATCAACATATTCCTATCTTCTTTTGGTACTTTAGGAGAAACTCATGGAAAGAAGGATTCATAGATGACAAGGGAAAACGATCATAGATAAATGCATATCCCTTCTTATACTTTCCCTCCCAAAGTAATTTAATGTAGTAAATATGCACAGGTGGTTGCATCTCAAGGGTCCAAGTCATTTGTAAACGAGGGAAAGAGTTATTTGCAAAAAAATATATGAAGTAAATATGATTCCATTTAAAATATTAGATTCATTCTTGGGGAAGTTGTCTTGACGTTAGAAATGGCTTGTTTTAGAGAAAATGATAGTATAACTTCCCAATTGAAGACATTTACTTCTGTGGCCATATTATACACCAATGGAACCCAATTTTCTCTGAAAGAAGATGCATTATATTCCCCATATATTCTATTAATCATAGCCATTGCATACAAATAAGATTCTTTTAAGTTCAACACACTATAAGGACCAATTCTTTTACCTTGAAACCTCTTGCTATCGACCCACCATGTGTTCAAAATATTCTTGCAATCTTTCAATTTCTTAAATCTTTTCACGTAAGGTGATGTCATAAAAAAATTTGGTTTAGCAAATTTATAGTAGTCCTCCAAGTCCTGGGGATGAAAAGAGGCTATTTTTTCTCCATTTTTGTTCAATACTTCCCTAGCATTAACATAAGTATGGTCAATGATCCATCCTAAAACATATGAAAATGGAAGCACAAGTACCATGGCTCCAACTTTGCACAATTCGGAATTCCTTATATTCAAGAAGACATTTTTATTATGATTAGCTTCCTCAGGGTCATCCAGGGTCACTACTTCTAGAAAATATAGCTCCAAGATTTTCCTATAGATCTCACCACAATTCATGGAATTGAGGGAGCACATACTAGCTTCCATATCTGTAAAGATAGGTCTCGCATATTCTGGATCCTCTACCGGAATTCTAATTCCAGTCGTGGTTTTATGTTTTGAGGACATGATTTATGGAGGTGTAGATGAAAAAAAATTTCTTAGATTATCATAATTTTCTTTTTATCCACTACAATTAGCATTTAGTTCCTAAACAAATCATTTTTCCTTTTGAACAATTGATTTGAATCAACACTTTAATACCTTTGAGTTTAGAACTGAAATGTAGAATTGGTTCCACTTACTTGGAAATCAATGGTGGAATCATTCTATCTTGGACTTGAATTACAATGGTGATTTCACATGGCATTTTTCAAAAGCGCCACATTCACTAATACAAATGGTTAATTTAATGACTGGAGTGTATTTAAGGATAGATATTTCCTTGGGCACGCGGGGGATTTAAACACTAAATTCGTAGGATTGTGTTACACTACGTGTATTGGAAACTATCAAAGTCGAAGTCAGATTGAACCTAAAACCATAGTCCACAGTGTATCAAAAAGGTAGGAGAACTTTGCTACATCGTGGTCCCGACATGTTATCTATGACTCTCAACACATTAGATAAGTAGAAAAACTGGGATTGAGTGAACTCACAAAATTCTTCTTGTGGTGTATCAAATATATTTCTAACACTTAGTTGATGTGAAACATAAAATACTATGTTTAAAATTTCTCCATAATGTATCAAGGATAAAATCCAAGATAAGTTTTGAGGATTACCCAGTTACTGTATCTGAAAGAATGAGAAAGTGAGTTTCAAAAGAGTCCTGAAATGCCAACAAATTTGGGTTTTGACCTCAACTTTTGAAAAATTTCTAAGTATGGAATATTTTAAGAGACAAAGTATATACAAATAAAAAACAATTCCCTTTTCCAATCATAAATATGAACATAAATTATGTTCATGAAAGCTTACAAAATGCAATTGTAGTGCAATGAAATCATCTTGTCAATGAAAGGGAGTAACTAAACCAAATGTAGTGATAAATCAACTTAAATCTTTTCTTAATGAAAACTAAAACAAAAAGTGGGTCCCCAAGCCTTCATATCTTTGGGGCTATTTGAATCCTAAAAAATTGGTGACACAAAGGATGAATGTAGAGTCTTTGTCTTCATACTAAGAACAATGGCACACAAAGAAATATCCTTTTGATATTTTCTTTAAAAATTTGGAACCCATTGTTATTCAAAATTTTGAAACTTCTTATCCACTTGCTACTTGTTAACTCCTATGAACAAATAACCGATTGGTTTAGGCGTAGGAATAGGTAATGAGGTTTATTTTTTAAATATGACCATAACTATGGGATGCAAAAACTTTAATTTGATAATAATCTCAAACTAAAATGTCAAAACTGATGATGTTGCTTCGTTTCCCATGAGCATCTATAGCCTCAACATAGTTATCCCAATAACATAGACCTTGCTTTGCTACCAACAAACTTCCATAGCCCCGATGGAGGTGTCTACTTTTCCTTGGATATGTTCCCTTTCCCAAATCTCATTTTCTTTTGAGAAGCCAATTTTTTTTGTAGGTTGGGGGGATATCCCCGCCTTCATTGAGCTGTAGGGAATGGTATCTATTAAGAGAGATGATTTGACTAATTGAGTCTATTTATAGTATAACCTTTGATGACATTTGAATTCACAATGAATTTAAAAGACCTTTCACTAGGTCATTCTTACAGTGTGTATGGGCAGATCCATCTGATTAACCAATTGACCATTGATTCTCCAAGACATCTAGGCTTTCCCATTGAATCTTTTTATCAAAAACATTGTTATCAATTTAGTTTTTGATATTATTAAAGCTCAACCTACTCTAATTTCCTTATGAAAGAGAGAGATCAATAAGGTACATAGACATCTATAGTTTCCAGATGTTCCAAATTTTGAAACTTCAACCATGCCCTAGGTTGTTGTATGGGCAGATCCATCTGATTAACCAATTGACCATTGATTCTCCAAGACATCTAGTCTTTCCCATTGAATATTTTTATCAAAAAAATTGTTATCAATTTAGTTTTTGATATTATTAAAGCTCAACCTACTCTAATTTCCTTATGAAAGAGAGAGATCAATAAGGTACATAGACATCTATAGTTTCCAGATGTTCCAAATTTTGAAATTTCAACCATGCCCTAGGTTTCTATAGAAATGGAACAATGTTTCAAAAATGAGACTGAAAGCAAGGTGAAAATTCAAACAAGAAAAATCCTAACGTAGCAAAATGGAATGTTAACCTATGAAAACAAAATTGAGCAAAAAGACAACTATAAACAATGGAAAAGTTAACATGAGATGGAACCCCATATGTGGGTGGCATGCTTGTCTCGACAGAGCACAAGGAGATAACCATAGAGGTCGCCACCTCTCACCACGTGGAGTCCCCTCATCTTTCCCATCCTGCTCATTATTTTGGATTTGGTTTCAATGTGGGGAGCATTCAAGTTGATGGACATTCGATCTCTTGCTTGAGCTGGCCACTGTACCTCAGACATCATTCCTCTTCTACATGAATTAATGGCCTCCTTTGTCACCGAGCTAAAGCTTCCAAGCTGGAAAAATTCCAATTCCAGAGTGCTAAGTGGTATGCTTCTTGTGGATATTTTTATTCCTCCACTTTTGGAGAGTCTGATGCTATATGCTTGGTCCTGTCTCACCAGTTCATGCAATCCGCCTCTCTCGACTCTTCTTGCACCTGAGACTCACCCTGCTCTGCATGGGTATCCTTTTGTGATCTATGAAGACTCTGGTTTTTTCACACAGGCCGGGAGGGTGTCTCGGAGATTCCATGCTACCCATCGGTGGGGAGGTAGAGGCCGGGGAAACCAAGGAAGGCATGGTCGAGGATAGAACAATGACAGTGGTTATGGAAGTTCAATTCGAGGGAACATGTGGATTGTGATAGAAGAGTGGGAGGAATAAATAGTCATTCAACAATTGGTTAACCAATGAACCAGAAAGAGGCGCAAACATTATTGTACGGTAAAGAATTTGTTGGCCCATAATCTTTTGCACTCTTAGGAGCTTATTCAGGGGAAAAATCCCCCTCCTTCTCCACCCCCTGCTCCAGATAGACACTCTTCCTCTTCTCCGGATATGTCCCATGTATCCAATCCATTGGAGCACATTGACACTCAACCAATGAAAAAGTAGAAGCAACCAAAAGACTTCACCAATATTGCGTCCACCAGCGGGAAAAAGCGTAAATGCGTGGAGCGAACAGGTCCTGGGAACACAATCTCTTTCCGGAAAACTAAGCCGCTCCCTATTAAATCCAAGGCTGATAGCTCTTTGATTTCTAAGGATTATCGCTATCCTATTCTTGAGGATAAACCAAGCGATGCAGACGACGCTGACCCAAGAAATTCCAAGTAATTATGTTGTTTTTTTCTTTTTTGATACTTGTCACTATTTTCTACAAGGACAATGACAAATGTAGCTCTTCTTTTGAGGGTCTATCAAATATTTTTGGTTTGTAGGTATTTGATTAAGCTTAGAACTGAGTCCATATTGAAATTTTGTAACAGTCTCATCATAGTCTTCTGGCAGTATTTTATGTATTTTCATGGATAAACAATACTCCTGTGCGAGAGAGGTCTATCATCCTATGAATGGGTAGGTTTCCCATGGTCTTAGTCTATTTTTTTGGTTCCATGAGAAGCCTAAGAAGGCTCTCAGACCTCATGACAATATTGTGCCTGTAACTCTTTTGTACTTTAATATAATTTCTCTATGCATCTTACAAAAAAAAACATGAGATGGAAGATCAAAATTTCAAAGAATTAAAAATGAAAGACAAAATTATGTACAAACTAAATGTCCCATGCAATTAGTGAAAGTATATTTTAATACCTTGGCCATTAATAGGAACAAGATCCATATCTCCCTCCAAAAATTTCAATCAAAAAGTGTCTGCCCCTATCTTTTGTTGCAACCTGGAATGGGCCAAGCCACAATTGTTGTAATTTGGTGTGTTTCCCCTTAGGCTCATTTAACTTATCCCATTTTAGAACTAGGTACCCTACCTAAATTTTTTTATCACTAGATGAACATTTATCAAACCATTTTGAGTACTTTCTGTTGAACATAAATTTTTTCTCTTATCTTTCTCCCTTTCCTCCTCAAATATTAGTAAGGTGTTAATTCTACGTTGGATGATTGGGAAAGATTTCCCATGTGATGATTGGGTAATCTAGAGAGAGGGTAAACAATTATTGGGAGGAAAAATAGCTTCCTTCTCGAATACGAGGAAGTATTGATAATTTCCTAAGGTGACCTTCAGAGTGGCCCTATCAGGGCAAAGAGCATTAGACAAGGCATTGTGCTAATTCCTATTGTTCTCAACAACTGTCTTTTTCAGTATCTGAATAATGTTCTTGTTATTTGATTCAACTACTTTGTTTCCTAATGGGTAATAATAAACACAATAGTGTAAGTTAATCCCTCTTCTAAGGAAAATTCTATCAATTTTAAAGATCGGAAATAAAATAGGCATTATCGAAAACTAGAATAGAAGGTACACCAAACTTGGTAATGCTTTGTTGTTCTAAGAATCAAATGACTACTACTTCATTTATTCTTACTAACGGTATTGCTTCAATCCACCTAGTGAAGTAACCAGTTGTTGTAAGTATGTACTTGTTTTGTTTTGAAGAGTTGGGGGTAATTTCACCAATAATATCCATCCCCCACTGTTCAGAAGGAGGCTCAATTGCCATGGGTTGAAGAGGGATGGTTGGTGTTTATGCTCAATCTTACATGGGAAGGAACATTGGAAAACACCTTTGGAGGGATTGTCAAGGGGTATATGAGGTTGGAAACCCATGTGATACTTAAATCCCTAAGTGGATTAGATTTGCAATGTTAGTCGATAACACTATATGCATTAATGAAAAATGGTATTTTTAAGTTCACAAAATTACATGCATTGAAAATTGAAAGCGTTATTCATAAACAATATGTACAAAATAAACTAAGCAAATCATGAAATAATTGACTAATGTGTAAAACTAAAAATGTTAATTGCAAAATATTATACACAAAACTAAACTAAACAAAACTATGAAACATTTAAAAAAATGAACAAATTATCTGCTAAGGAATAAACTAATGGCATTAGATGAAAGAAAAATTATTAAAATTTTCGGATGTATACCTTAGATTGTTTACTTGCAGGAAGAGTACGCCAATTTAGTGTTAAAAATCATCTTTGCAGAATGTAAAAATTTCATTAATGCCATGCATGCAGAATAACATAACATAGTTCCGATGGATGGACACTCTACTTTCACCCTAATGGATGGACCTGGAAGTAGTCTTACCTTCCATCACCACACCGTTAGGCTCTTGTATGGCTATGAATGAAGGGGGGAAAACGACTAGGAAACTAGAAATACCTGCTCCTTACCTCCGATGTGTTTTTTTCCTTGAGCTCTCATCTTCGCCTAGGATTTAAAGAAGTGCGAAAGAGGTAGCTGAAGCGTTTCAGTGATTTTAGAGCTTAGGCAATTTAGGAAACATTTCACATTTCACATTCTTGATAGATGAGTGCATGTATAAGAAATGTACAATTTCGTAATACAGTTTTCATACATGAATTTTTGCTGTTGTGGTAGATACAACTGTGACACTTTAACATTAAAAAATCTAACCTCGGCTCTTGATGAAACTCTCTTTCGATCCCATTCTAATCTATTTTTTGGTCATTCAAAACAATAAACTTAGACTCTACTTCTCCCTTCAAATGTTATTAATGAAACATTTGATCTTCAAAGCTTCAGAGAATGCACTTTTTGGTCCCAAATATCTAGATTGCACTCATTGGTTGTTTTACAAAATCCATTAATGTCCCTACATGAAATATAAGGCAAGCAATCTCAACAATGACAAGGTTCTCACAAGAGAAATAGCATTCATTTGGATCATCTAAGGATGTTGGTTTGTTCAAGTCTAATGTAATGGTTTTCCTTGTTTTTATGAATATTATGATCTCATTTCTCGTAGTAATTACGACGTTGACCACCTACCATATTAAAAGATTATATTTGAATTCTCTACATTCATTTGTTGTCGATTTCTTAGTATTGAAGTGTGTTCCTCCTTTGGTCACTGTCACAAGTAAAAAAAAAAAATCATGAGAAGGCCATGTTGAAGCCACCTGTAGATAACTTTGTAAAACCAACTATCACTTTGATGCAGACGTGACCTAGGCCACCTGGAACTCAGGGTGCAAAACATAATGAACACACATAAAACAACAACAAGGTTCCAAGAATTATGACCTTCTATTGATTTAGGAATCAAACAAGTTAAAATTTACAATTCATAGGAAAAGCTCTATCTCAGTCATCCTTACAGTCGACTATTCTATCTCTCCTTAGCAATTTTACATAAGTATGGGTGTGCTTTCTTACTCAGGGCCAACAACCCTTACTCTAGTCATGAAATAGTATTTATAGATGTTTTCTAGATGCAGTTATCAATCAATCCTCCTTCTAGAAGCCTCTTAATGTTTCCTGATACAACTCACCTCCATTAAATACTCACCTTCCTTTTTCATCGCTTTCCATCTAGTGTTCTGCAACAACCACCATAACTACACAATAATTGTTCCAACTACTTCCTCCTCTGTGCATTCTCTTGCTTTTTTCAATCCATCATTATTTCCCGTCTTTGTCATCTCAGGTTCAAACTCCCTCTACCTATCAGTTGGCACTATCTTCGACCTTTCTTGCTTTGTCAATTGCCATATCCCAACTGTACTCCATCGCATTCCATCACAACTCACCCAATCCTCCAACTGGACTTCTGTCATCAACCACCAATGGAAGATACCTCCATGACTACCTTTCTTCAACCTACTGGTTCTACATTTATCTCAAGGTCAATGACCATCCTCTAGACAATTCATTCATCCCATCTTTGATTGGTCTCCTTTGTCCCTGATGCCCCTACATCAACCTCCTCGGGTTGAAAAGAACTACGAGTATAGTTCTGTAGCTCCTCGAGATTTCCTTATGAAATCCACGTTGTGTATTCCAAATCTCTTTCCTTCCATTGGACCAAATATTGTCTCTTATTATGAATTCTAGTCCTCTAGAATTCTCACTCGATGAGTATTGCAAAACTCCTTCGTTAGTCGTTTTGGTATCTTCTCTTGCTAATCAACACTTAGTCCTCCTCCACGAACATTGAACATCGATGAAATGTTTAATTCTTCTAGCAGTTCCAATGCATAAGCATTATTAGAATTATTCTTTAAGATTCTACATGGTCCAATTTTCTTCAACTTCAATTTATTTTATGTTCTCCTAGGGAACCTCTCCTTCCTTAGGTGTGCATACACCAAGTCTCCCTTTGCAAATGAATACATTCATCTCTTATGGTCGACCCTTAACTTATAAGTGGTGTTTCTCTTCTCCAGTTGTTGCCTCACCTTATCGTGTACTTATTTCATATGGTCAACAAACGACTCTGCATCTATGATATGTTGTGATCCCATCGACAACTTCATTAAGTCGACTAATCTATGCATAATTCTTCCTTGGAATATGTGGAATGGACTCATCCCAATCAACCTGTTTACCGAGTTGTCGTACGCAAATTCTATCTATGCCAACACATTTTCCCACTGCTTCGATCGATCAGTAGTCAAACATCTCAATATATTTCCCAATATCCTATTCACAACTTCAATTTTCCCATCAGTCTGCGGATGGTATGCAAGGGTGAACTACAACCTAATTTCAAGACTATTCCACATGGTTCTCTAGAAATGACCCATAATATTCGTATGTCTATCTGAAGTGATACTCTTTGGTAGTCCATGTAACCTCACAACTTCTTTGAAAAAAAATATATTCTTGTGGCATCAATTATCTTTTTGCAAGGAATAAACTGTGCCATTATCAAAAATCTGTAGACTACCACAAAGATGGAGTTGTTACGTTGTTGTTTCTTCGATAATGCTAGCACAAAATCCATGCTAATATCTTCCCATAGAACAGTCGGCACTGGAAATGGTGCATACAGTCTCGCATTTTGACTCCTCCCTTTGGCATGCTGGCATATCCCACTCTGTCAGACCCAATTATTCATGTTCTTTTCCAACCTTGACCATTAATACTTCTCCTCAACCAATTCCTTGGTCATGTCTATGCCAAAGTGTCCCCCGAGTCCTCCATTATGCAATTATCTTATCAATTTTTCCCAAACAGATCCTTTTGGGATGCACAACTAATGACCTTCGAAAAGGTATCATTCCTAGATAAAATAATCCAAGTATGGAATTATGGTAACACTCCATGGCTCCTTCAACACCTTCCATGCCTCAACAAATTTTTGTTGACCTCATAGTCATATTTAATCAACTCTAATCCTGTCAACTGGACTGTTGTCGTTCCCAACAATGTGACTCTTCAACTCAATGCATCGACGAATCTATTCGAATTCCTCAATTTATGCTTCAACACAAAAGTGTAACTCTATAAGAACTTGACCCATTTCATATGCCTTTGGTTCAGCTTCGTTTTTGTGTTCAAATACCTCATAGCTTGGTGATTAGTGAACAAAACAAAATCCTTGGGAAATAAGTAATGCCTACATAATGGCATAAAAATATCAGTTATTGACCAAGTATTTATGCTTTGCATCATCCAACTTCTCACTGAAAAATGCAATTGGTCGCCCTTCTTGGCTCGACACTACTCCAATTTCTAATCCCCTTGCATTGCAGTCGACTTGGAACATTTTGTTAAAATCTGAGAGTGCTAGAACCATTTGCTTCATCACATTTTGTTTCAAATTATCAAATGCTCATCGGGAAGCTTATGCCTACTTGAACTCACCCTTCTTCATGCACGTTTTCAATGGTGCACATATCTAACTAAAATATATGATGAAATTGCGATAAAAACTTGCAAGTCCATGAAAACTCCTTACTTCCATGACGTTCATCGGCCTAGGCCGCTCTAAAATTACCTTCAATTTCTCTGCGTGCATGGTCATTTCCTTACTAAAGATTATGAATCCCAGATACACGAAATCCTCACTCATGAAGGAATGTTTCTGCAGGTTCACCAACATCTTTTCTTGACTCAGCTTCTACAACACTTATCTGAAATGAATCATGTGTTCGACCTTAGTATTACTAAAAATTAGGATTTATTCAAGGTAGAGAACAATGAACTTGCCCATAAATGGCTTTAAAACCTCATTCATTAACCTCATGAATGTACTTGCTGCATTGGTCAAACCAAATGTCATAACCAACCACTCATACAACCCTTCCTTCATCTTGAAGGTTGTCTTCCATTCATTACCTTCCCTAATCCTGATCTAGTGATATCCACCCTTCAAGTCAATCTTGTTAAAGTATATTTCCACTCAAGAATTCAACCAATTCATCCAAACTTGGAAATGGAAACTTGTATTTGATGGTAATCCTATTGATGGCCCTTGAATCGGTGCAGATACTCCATTCTCCTCATTTTTTTGGTGCCATCATAGATAGTATTGCACACATACTTAAACTTTCGCTATTATCCCCTTTTCCAACAACTCCCAGACCTATTAGTTCAACACTTCATTCCCAGTTGGCATCATCCTATGTGGTGCCATGTTTGGTAGACTTGATCCTAGTATTAGGTCAATCTAGTGAGAGATACTTTTTGTCGGTGGCAATCGTATCTACATCTCTTCGACCATTATTCCCTTGAACTCCGACAACACCTTTTCGACTTTGGTCGGAATTTCCTTCGTCATCTTGTGGGTTCTTAGTCCCTTAGGAATGGTTGTGAATCAATATTGTTGCTTCTTTTCCTCCTGCAAGAACTCCTTAGCTGAGCACATGAACACTCTCATTTCCTAATAATTATTTTCATTTCCTTTACTATTATGATATTCACCCAGGGGAATCAATTTGAACTTTCGACCATCCTTCTTGATTTTGACGGTGTTCATATGTTCATCATACACCATATTTCGATCGTATTTCCATGGTCATATTAACAATATATTAAAAGCATCCATGGGAATCACACCACACAACATGCTATCATAAAGATCGCCAATCTTGAAATTAATCAATCATTGCCTTTTCACTATGACATGGTGACCCTTTTACAACCACGATACCCAATAAGCATTCAGATGCACTCGACACTTCAGGCCCATATTGTCAATGACTTCCTTTGAGACCAATTTTTTTTTGTTTCCTCCATCGACGATGGTCATACAACACATATCATGGATTTTCACCTTTGTTCGGAAGATAGACTTCCTATGTGTTGGTTCCTTCTCCTCCTATCACATAGGTTGTAACATCATCCGTTAGACTTTTATATTCCTGCCTCCCTCCGTCACAGTATCCAATGTACTCTCTCCTATGAATAGACCTATCTTTTCATCGGTTCCTCAACCTGTTGCCTCCTACCAACTTGCGATATGAAATTTATCTAGGAACTCATATGCCTTGTACCCAACTCCCCTTTTTGAAGCCTCTCTGCTTCTTCCTTCTGTTTCTCTGCTAGCTCCTTTTATTTTCTTCCTCTTGGATTCTATCTGCCTCCTCTTTTTTATTCTTTTAAGCTTCCTGTAACTACATAGCCACTGCTTCCCGGCGCTACTTCTCCTCTTCCTACTTCTGCTTTATCACAGGTCCTATGGAAGCCTTGGAACTGGAACCGGCTCCACTTTTGGGGTGGTAGCGCTTGCCCAACTCGGTCATGTTTTTGGCACTTCGAAAGAACTCTTCATATTTGTCAAAAAGGTGCACGTAATAAAAAGTGACCTTACAGTTAATATAATGAGAAGTGACTTTGCCTTCGGGGTCATGCCTTCTGAAAATATTTGTTCCAAAATGGAAGGCTTCTAAGTCATGAGAAAATTCTATACCATCTCTTACCTTGGGGAGATGGTACGCTCCAATGGTTAAAGGCATTGGCAGGTATGCATCGTTCTTCTTGTCATGGAGCACCTTACTAACTCCATCGATAAAGAGTTTCCTTGTGGATTATTTATGCACTACGTAATCCATGGCATACTAGGGAAATAGGGACGGGGGTCGACTCCCTCCACACATTCTGATGTATGTTCCCTCCGAAGAGAAGTAGTAATCCCCGAATGCTTCTATGATTGGAATAACATTCTATGATAGGCAATTTGGTTCCACCTTGAAGAGTAGTTGATATAGGGGCATGATGAACTTTTCACAAATATGAGTGTAGTGGCTTGCATACTTGTGCGCCCATGTCATATGATAAGCCACATGGAGGGAAGATTCTTTGCTCCTCTAGATGCATCCAAAATCGGGGAAGATTCTTTGCTCCCACGTCATATGATAAGTCCACAAGATAAGAGGACATGAAGAAACCGGATTTATTTTGTGTCAATCCTCCCTGTGCAGCAGTTATATGTGAAGCCATGCTATCAAAGATGATATCAACCCAGTTGAATATTGTACCATGTGTGGCCACATGGAACATCATCGACACCCAGTCGAGTTTATATATGTTTCCATTTTCCACACTAAAAAATCGGCTCAACATGAGGGCGATGAGCCTATACGGAGTCCTCAGATGCTGACTCTCATACTCTCTACTGGTCCTTGACTTTATTTTCCTTTTAGCAATTGTCATCTTCCTTGCATATTCCAAAGGGTCCATTTTTAGTCCTAGTATCTGCTCATCATTCAGTAGGGTCTTAGGGTAGGGCAATTTGTATGTTGTCGTGACATGATCTGGTGCAAAAGATGCAAGACCCATCCCAGTGACATATGTGATGAATCTGGTGTCAGTATTCACCTGGGGTAATATCCAAACAATAACCTCCAAGCATGGGAACAACTCAGGGCGGGTTGTTGCTTTGTGGAGACCAAGCCTTTTGATGTTCTTATAAACCATTAGCTCTTCCAAGGAGGCTTCAGGGAATTTTTGGTCTTCTACATCTTTGTATAGTTCTCCCCATTGATATTCTGGGGAAGCTCCTGTCACAGCTTTTGTGTCGCCGAACATTGTCTCGAGTGAGGTGTCCAAAAGGATTTCTATGTCTGAGTCTGACTCGGCTAACTTGGATTTCTTTCTGGTGGATCACCTGTGCATATCAAACCTATGACGACAATGAAGGGACAAATGAGGGATCTCAATTGTTTATGAGCAATACAGTCTAAGGTGCAAATAAGCAGGACAGGACTTGATATGAGTGTTAATCTCCTTTCCCAAAACATTTACATATAATTAATCCATATAGAAATTTAATGATCGTGATTCAATTAGAAAGTAAGTTTTGTAGACGTTCATCTGACATTATCGTATCACCATAATCAATGAGCAAGCAAGTGCTATCGGCATTTTTTTAGAATTTCAAAATGCAAAGCACGTATGTTGTGGAAGAAGACAAGCTTTAAAGCAAACCATGAATGTGCAAGACTATCTTTTGAGCAAAAAATAAGAGGTGATGGATGAATCCTTAGTATGGATAGTTCACGAAAACAAAACAGCTATGCCAGTGGAATGTGTAATGTCCCTTATTAGGAATTTTATTAAAATTGCAATTTTCCACTTTTTTTCCCTAGTTCGACCTTTGACTAGTTTTAATCTCTAGGTCCCAAATTTGCCCCAAATGATCCCAAATATTATGAGAAGGTATATGAATGATATTAGAAAATAAATATGTGTTTCATGGATGCCTTTGGACCTTTAAAATACTTCTGCAAATCCTCTTTCAATTCCGATCAATGTAGATAACTTTACTAGTGATTTTCCTTTGACTAGTATTGGTCTCTAGGTCTCAAATTGACTCCAAATGCCTTCAAATATTCAAGGAAGTTGTATGAATGATATTATAAATTGAATATGATGTTTATATATGACATATGGCCACCAAAATACCTCTTAAAAATCTCTTAAGATTATGGACCAATTATGCAATTTTACTAGTAATTTGGGGTTCAAATCCCCTTGGGGTAAGTACTGAAAATGGCTTCCCAAATGCCTCCAAAACCACTCAAATTTATTATACGAGGTATGTAATGTGTTAAGTATGTTATTAAAGTCTCATATGCACCATTAATGGATTATTACAACTGTTCTCACCCTCTCCCATTCAACTGCAAAAATCCCCAATTCGACCCTTGGGGAAATGGCACTATTTCACCTCCCAATACAACTAAACTGAGTAAAAATGCTTCAAATGCTCAAGTACAGTACATTAAACTTGTATAATACATCCATGGCAGTTTATTGATCACAAATATATCATAGAATCATCCATTCATTCGAAATCATTAGCATTACATTGATTCACAACAAGTGTAGTGGGGAAATTTAGCCATATGTGGGTCCCACTTCCTCCATGTGTCCATGATGAAATGCCACTTTGATTTTCATTTGTATATATTTATTTGTCTCCTTTATTAAATATTTATGCCATCCTAATGTTCAAACATCATTTATTATCCCCATTATTCCAAATCCCAAAGCTTCCACCCCAAACCTAGGAAACTAGTAATTTTCCTCCTTGACAATTATTTGACCTTTAGCATCAATTTGACAAACTCTAATGAATAGGGCCAATGTGATTAGGCCATTTTGACCCAATGCCAAATTTGGGACATGACAAATCCTCCCTTCCCAATATTGTTTGTCCTAAAGCAATTTTAAACATGGGTGTTGAAGAACCTGCTTTCTGTATAATTCTTTGAAGTTGCCATTGAATTGCCCAACCTTGAGTCTTTGAGTTTCCATGAAGATTTTAGAGAGGAACCACCATGCTTGCTGCTGCACTACTCTGATAAAAATCACTTTATTAAGTGGGGAAATCCATCTCCCATACTGCTTGTTTCCCCAAAAAAATTGAAACCAATGAGATAAGAATTATTCCAGGGTCCCATTGCTTGTATTGCACCCCAATAATTAAGAGTGCTCTCCAACCCACACCATTAGTTAAGAGGATTCCTGGATCCCATTTTCTTGTATGCATCCTTCCAAACATCATGAGTACCAAATATATATCATCAAAGTACATAACAACATAATGAAAATGTACATCAAGGATATGCTTCATCAAAGAGTCATGAAAGTGCTTATACCTCCAAGCAAGTAGACCACCATTTTCCAAGTGCATACAAGATTCAAGTGACCAATCAAATCTGCTCCAATGACATAGGTGAGGATCCCATGTCCTATAATGCTGCTCCAAAAGGATTTGATATGCATCAAAATATTCAACCGTGTATTCTTTCATCCAAGAAGTGAATGAAGAATCTCCACCAAAATCTGAACCAAATAATGAGCAGAAAAAACAAGGAGACTTCAAATGACTCAAAGAAGTCTCACCCATACATCCTTGAATGTGAGAGTCATAAAGATATAACAAAGTATGTGTCTTGCAACAAAAATGTTCTCCAATCATAAATCTATTCACCCAAGTATTGGATGAAGTTCCTCCAACATCAAATGAATCAAGTGTTGAGCAAGAAAAACCATGAGTCTTCAAGTGACTCAAATGCATATCATAGGTGCATTCGTGTAGATGTGCATCATCATAAAGTAACAAAGGATGCTGCTGCAAATGTGAATAAGAATGTGCTCCAACCATGTCATCATAAAAGTTAAATCTAGGAGTTCCATACTCCTCATGTGGCACCATAAAAAAGAACCCTTTCACCCATACTTCATTGAGACTAATGCTGCAAAACATGGAATTGTAGGATGTAGGATAATGAACTAACTTACCCAAATGATAAAAAAGTGCAGAAGTTTCATCATGGGAAGGATCCATATGGGTAGTATCATGTAGCTCCTTCAAAAGTGTGAAACCTTTGTCATAGATTGGTTCCAATGTAGAGGAATCATGCTCTTCTTTAAAAATTGCATAACCTTCATCAAGAGACAATTCAAGTTCCTCTTCCACCACATCAAGTGTTTGGATATCTTCAAGTTCATCTTCAAACACATTAAGCACATTAAAATTTCCACATTTCTCATGATCCACCATGTCATGAGAATCCTCCAAACAATCTACCATTTGACAATCTGAAACATAAGAGGAAAAACAAGTATCTTGCAACTTTTCAAGAAGTTGCTCATTTTGAATTGTGAGCTTATGAAGAGCCTCATTATTCTTCAAGTATGCACCATGTAACAATTCATTAAGCTCAAACAAATGGTTTCTATCAAAAAGCAAAGACATGAAATTACCTTTGATGTGGCACATTGCTCTTTGAATCTTCTCCATGTCTTCAATGAAGGATGTTTCCTCCAATGAAGTAGCTCTCCAACAAGAATTTGACACCAATGCTTGAGTGTCATGGAGAATGCCAAGGGACTCTTGGATATTCTTTTCATTCATCTTTAAGGACCCTTCAAGAAAATGAGGCTCTTGCAAATGAACCTCCTCATCTTCTTCATTTTTGCTTGGACCAACTTCATGAAGCTCAAGTGGTGATGGGGAAGTTGATCTTGGTTCTTCTTCAACTGCTACAAGGTCTTCATTATCATGCTTAATGGAACTTGGGCTTGCAGCAACACTTTCAAAAGTGATCTCTATGTCACCAACATAGAGGTGTGAGCACCCATCAGTAGGTACTCATTCATAGTTTAAGCATCCATCAGTAGATGCTCTTTGGTTCATGTCTAAGCTAGAAGGTGTCTCAAAATGATCTTCCATATTTTCAATAGAATCTTCTTCATGCTCTTGTGATGTCTCTTCATTTTTCTCCTTCAAGCAAGCTGATGCATTTTTCCCCTTGTTTTCCATAGGATCAGTATATTTGGAATCTCTTCTTGAAAAAATTTCAAAATCTCTCCTCAAGGAGGACATCATTTCATGCACACATATATGATACTCACTCCAAGGGTTTGTACAAGAAGGGCATAAACCTTTCTTCACTAACTCCACTTCTTCATTTTTGGGCCTATTTTCAAAAACATGTTCAGCATAGTACTCAAAAGACATGGCATTTTGTGTATTTTTGCTCGAAGCAAGATATTCTTGATATTTTTGATATTGTTGGGGCAAGGTTTTATGATTTTCTCTCCATCTTTGGAACTCGCTCATAGAATTATCCTTGGTTGGTGTGACACACTCATATTCATCAGATCTAAAGTCATAAGAATAATCTTCATTTCTCTTGAAATTGTATGAAGTGTTGTATGATGGCACCTCTTCCTCGTACCATTCACATTCTGCTTCATATTGCTCATAAGCATATGCATATTCCTCATAAGAATTGTACTCATAGGATTCATCATAATAGTAAAACATGGCTGACAATTATTCTTGAATGTATGTACCTAATCCACAGGTGCAAGGACCATGCTCTGATACCACTGTAATGTCCCTTATTAGGAATTTTATTAAAATTTCAATTTTCCACTTTTTTTCCCTAGTTCAACCTTTGACTAGTTTTGATCTCTAGGTCCCAAATTTGACCCAAATGATCCCAAATATTATGAGAAGGTATATGAATGATATTAGAAAATAAATATGTGTTTCAGGGATGCCTTTGGACCTTTAAAATACTTATGCAAATCCTCTTTGAATTCCGATCAATGTAGGTAACTTTACTAGTGATTTTCCTTTGACTAGTATTGGTCTCTAGGTCTCGAATTGACTCCAAATGCCTTCAAATATTAAAGGAAGGTGTATAAATGATATTATAAATTGAATATTATGTTTATGGATGAAATATGGCCACCAAAAGACCTCTGAAAACTCTCTTAAGATTCTGGACCAATTATGCAATTTTACTAGTAATTTGGGGTTCAAATCCCCTTGGGGTAAGTACTGAAAATGGCTTCCCAAATGCCTCCAAACCCACTCAAATTTATTAACAGAGGTATGTAATGTGTTAATTATGTTATTAAAGTATCATATTCACCATTAATGGATTATTACAACTGTTCTCACCCTCTCCCATTCAACTGCAAAAATCCCCAATTCGACCCTTGGGGAAATAGCACTATTTCACCTCCCAATACAACTAAACTGAGTAAAAATGCTTCAAATGCTCAAGTACAGTACATGAAACTTGTATAAGACATCCATGGAAGTATATTTATCACAAATATATCATAGAATCATCCATTCATTCGAAATCATTAGCATTACATTGATTCACAACAAGGTAGTGGGAAAATAGCACTGTTCTTTCATTAAAATTGAGATTTATACATTTTTACTTGGAATTTCGACCTGAAACTTTCTGGAGATGAAGAATAGAGTATTTAATTCATATTACAAAATAAATAGGGCATTAAAAGCTTCCCCAAAGAGTACAATATCTCACTAAAAACGCCCTCCCTCAAGGATCAAGAATATGCCATCAAAACTGGAAATGGTTGAAGGAGTGAGCTGCAATAGAAGAAACCATGAGATGCCCTGTAGCTTACACCTGCAAATAAAGTCTCCATTAAATCTCTAAATGAAATCTCTGAATGGCCTTTCCAATTACCAATTTGGATGGGAATCTTTCACCCTCGAAATTGGCTAAGGCAAGAAACTAGTCATCCACTAGATCTCCCTCTTCACAAATGCAATTGCAAATTCTAAAAATGATCAAAATCTGGTTTCATTATTTGTTATTGAAATTTATAAACTTCTAATGTCCTCCATTGGTCTAATTCCTTCCAAGAGACTCATGCCAACTCAAGTTGGGAAGAGATTCCAAAGAACGCCACTTGTACAACAATTCATAATCTCCCACTTCCACCAAATCACATGTGGAAGCATCTTAGCTTCCCTAACACCCTTGAGCGCCCTATTGGAGTCTATTTTTATCTCTAACATGTCATATATGTCATATGTCATCCTTCAGGTCTGATTTTTGTCATAGGTGTCATAGCATCTTCATCATTGTTGTCATAGAGCTAGGGAATCTAGCCCAAGTGTCTCACTAGATCCAAATTGCCTCTTCCTCTTCCATGGGAGTTACTCTTCCTCTATATTTCGACCTTGGATGAGTCATGCAATGAATAATACCTTTTGGAATCCCCCAAGTATGTTACCATTCACCTTGAATTCGAATTGGTGAGAGAATGATGCCAAGTGTAGTGGGGAAATCTAGCCATATGTGGGTCCCACTTCCTCCATGTGTCTTCATGATGAAATGCCACTTTGATTTTCACTTGTATATATTTATTTAGCTCCTTTATTAAATATTTATGCCATTCTAATGTTCAAACATCATTTATTATCCCCATTATTCCAAATCCCAAAGCTTCCACCCCAAACCTAGGAAACTAGTAATTTTCCTCCTTGGCAATTATTTGACCTTTATCATCAATTTGACAAACTCTAATGAATAGGGCCAATGTGATTAGGCCATTGTGACCCAATGCCAAATTTGGGACATGACAGAACGTGTGTGTACATGGAGAAGCAAAGCATAGTGGCTGCGAAAATACGACACAACTTCTTCTCGGTCCAAAACGACTCGACTGGGATGACAAACAATGTGGTTGTCGGGGTTTAAGGCTCGGGTGAGGTTTATCGACACCAAGCCTACTGTGCTTAGGATGAGAAGCTTCCAAGTGGGTACTGGGTTCAAAATTTGATAAATTCCAAAGTGAAAGGATGGGATAGACCAGGATTGACCACGAAACTCATGTCGACAGGGATACCAGGAGTGGGTAAAAATAGTTGGGGCAGAGGTGCTTTTCGGTGTTACGAAAGACAAGGAGGGTCTAGGTTTAAAAGAAAAAAAAACAACCATAAACCATTTTAAAACACATCCCAAATGCTAAACCGAGGGCCCAAGCAGACAAAATAAATGGTACAGGGTTCAAAAGAACCTACCTGTTGACACTAGAGAGGGTTACTGACCAAGTGAGCGATGCTTCTGGCTAGTGGATACCTGGCACTTCTCCTACAGTGCGCGAACAGAGCTTCTTGAACTTTGAAAATGGTGGGAGCAAAAGAGCCAAAAACCCTGTTTGATATTATATATACACACTTGGGCATTTAACACATACGTGAGCGGTAGTTGGGCATTTAAGTGCGCGAGGCTCGATGGAAAATGAAAATGAATGCGCACGGGGCTCACTTAAAGTTTTCACCTGCCTGTACTCTCACCTTCCCAAACAAATGGCGCCGATGTTTTGCGCGGAGCGGGCAGTCGGCGATATAAATTTAGCCGCTGCGCAACAATCGGTGAGCTTAAGCTTTCAAATTGTGACAGGAAACCGCAATGAGTATTAGCAAACCGACAACAAACTTGCGCAATGGTCAGCCGAACTAGGATCAAGAGCAAGAGAGATTGATCGGAGAGAAGAGGGCCAAAACACTGCGCAACGGTCGACAAACATTAAGCCAGAAGGTTGCGACCGGTCGACGAGAAGTAGGCCAAATAATGGCGCAACGGTCAGCGAAGATAAGACCAGGATCAGCGCAACGGCCAGCAAAAGGTAAGTTAAAAACTACGACCGGTCGGCGAGGTTAGCCTTAAAAGCTGCAACCACTTTATCAACAAAACCACTAGTCAGAGAAAAATAGACTAAAAGCTGCGACTAGTTTTTTGGAGAGAAAATTGAAGTTTTACCTTAGCCCAAAACAACTTATCTTGGAGAAAAAGGACAACTTAAAGGGTCAAAAAACCAAGCTTTCAAGAGACCACAAAACTCTCTAAAAATAAAAGGAGGGGCCCTATAATTTTCAGAAAATTATGGGGATCAGGTTGTAGCAGCAACAGTTGGCGATTCGCTGGTGAACACAGATCTCTGAATCAATCTCTTTCCAAGGTCAGAAAACTTACGAGTTGTTGGCCCCTTATGTAACAATTTTCTTACCTATTCCAGTTTCTGCAAAAGGAGTGATCACTTTCATCATAATGGTCATTGGGGAGAAGGAAACTTTGAATCAGACTTCTCTACAACTCTCTTAGGGCCAAAATGTGGAGTTCATTTTAAAATCCGTCTTTCAGATGCCAGCTAAAGTAGGACTCCATAGGATCGTAACAACATCCCACAGACATATTCGTTTGTTCCTCATTCCCATGCCGTCAGCATCCTTTTGGATACTTTCTTTGTTTACAACTTTTGTCATCTGAGCCTTCCATGATAACTTTCTTCAATCTTCAACATTTAACTTGGGTTCTTCAATCCATAATGTCCTTTGTGTGGGAAAGAGATTTATTTGATTGCCATGCTCATGGACGGAGAAGAACCTTGTTGGGTTGACCTTTAGAACAACTTTCTTGATTGAATGTCTTTGCTTTTCTCAACCATGCTTTAATGGAGGCGAGAATTTCTGGAAAATAGACTCATTGATATAAGCTCTTTTGGATTTTGATTTGCAGCATGGGATCATTTTAAATACCATACATCTGTGAGACATGCTTCCTCTCCGTGGGTCCATTGTAGCGGACTTCCTGAGATGGTCATTAATGTGAGAGTGAATAGAGCCCCAATATAGTAACATAGAAACCATGAGTCTCAGTTATTTAACACGGGTTACTATGACCCAAATATGAAACAGAAAAGGATCTCCTTATTCTAGAAACTAGTCAGCAAAAGCAAAGTCACATAGAGAAATTTTCTTTATAAGTAGATTTTGGCCTTTCAAAATTTGAGATTTGCTCAAAGCCTTGTCTCTCAACTATGCCAAGAAGTTGGGATATGATTTATTAAAGAATAAATAAATCAAACAAAGGGCAAGGTAAAAGTTCAAATGAAAACAATCAAACAAAAGTAGACTAAAGAATCTAAGTGAAAGAAAACAACAACTCAAACAAAACGAAAGAAAGGTAAACTCAGAAAAATAAAACAACGTTTATTATGTACAAAAGGTGTCCCTAGAACTACGAGAAGTGCTTCTTTAAATCAAGGTCGTTGATAGGGAGGTTTTCTTCCTCCCCTTGTAAGTATTTTAGTTTGTACGTCGATGGGCCAAGATTTTCAGAAATTTGCTAACAGCCGAGCCATAATTGTTGAAACTTTGTGTGCATTCCCTTATCATCATGCGGGTGATCCCATTTCCGAACCAAGTCACCTATTTCAAAACTTATTTTTCCAGATTTTCGCTTATCAAACCACCTCTTGACAATGTCTTGGTGTTGGTGGAATATGTCTTTGGCTTTCTGCCGTAACTCCTCAAGCTTCAATAGGGTATCAATTCGCGATTGTAGGACGTGGCTGCTAGAACCTCGAGAGGCTTGGGCTAATTGTAAGGATGGAAGCAGTATGCTAGGAGGCAGTATGGATTCCTTACCATATACTAGAGTGTACGAGGAAACTCCTAAGTCATTATTTGAGGTAACTTTATCTTCCCACAAAGCATTTGGGAGGGTTGTATGCCAACTTCTCTAATTTTTAATGACGGTTTTCTTAAGAATTCGGATGAGGTTTTTGTTTGTGGATTCAACTAGTCCATTTCCTTCGGGGTAGTAATTTGCTGAATAATGCAATTTAATTCCTTTCTCATAAACAAATTCATTTAATTTCAAAAATGAAAAATAAGTTGCATTATCAAAGACTAGGGAAATTGGAACCCCAAACCTAGTTATGATGTTTTCTTCCAAGAACCTGATAACTACATCTTCATTCACTTTGCGCAGTGGAATAAATTTTGTCCACTGGGTGAAATAATCTGTAGCCATAAGAATATACCGGTGTTGCAGCGAAGAATTCGAATTTATCTCTCCAATAACATCTATCCCCCATTGCTCAAATGGTTCAGAAATAATAACTGTTTGCAATGGTCCTGCTGCTTTTGGCAATCTGCTGACTCTCCTTTGACATACATCGCAATTCCTGGCATAGGCATGAGCATCTTTGAATAGAGTGGGACAATAGTATCTGGCTCTGAGTATTTTATGAGTTGTGGTATCTCCAGAAGAGTGTCCCCCAACAGGGCCATCATGTAATTCCTTGACTACTTTATCATCGTCCTCTTTCTCAAGGCATTTGAGAAATATCCCATCATAATTCTTTCTAAAAATTATTCCATCAATTATTTGGTAGGATGCTGATTTTAGACGGAGTGCCCTTCTTTGCTTAGAACTCCGGTGCTCCAGTAAATATCCTTGCTGCAAATAATGCACTAGGTCCCTATACTAAGATTCGGGGGTGGTGAAAACAGGACATACCTCAATCATATTCAGTTCGGCTTCATTCTCCCAGTCCAGCTCTTCATCAACTGGATTTTCAGTGAGTAATTTACACAACCCTTGGCCTTTTATAATGGTGTCTGGTTTGAATTCCAAATCATAGTCCTGAAGAGCAGTGACCCAGTTTACTCTCCTTTCACCCAATTCCTTCTGTACAAACAGAGATCTAACAGTAGGGTGAGGTACTATGACTTTAGTTCTGTTTTTTAGGATATACGGCCTGAACTATTTTACCGCTTTAAATACTACATATGCTTGCTTGTCTACGGTGGGGTAATTCAGTTTAGCACCTTGCAAACCGGTGCTCATAAAGGATATTGGATACTCATCTCCTGATTCTCTCTTCTGAGTGAGCACATATACAAGAGATTTATCTGAAGCGAAAGTGTACATAATGAAATCCTTTTCAAAATCTGGACTTCTCAAAGAAGGTGCGTTATCTATGGTGGTTTTGACGTCTTTAAACGTTATCTTATCTAAGTCAGTCCACCTAAATTGCACACTCTGCTTTACCATTTGCTGCAAAGGTTTCACAATTTGAGCGAAATCCGGTACAAACCTTCAAACAAAGTTTATCGTGCCCATAAAAGATTGCATAGATTTTTTGTTATGGGGCATGGGAATATTGCATATAGCTTGCACTCTCTCTTGATCTATAGAGATTCCTTTCTTTGAAATGATATGACCTAGAATTTTACCCTCAAGAACAACGAAAACACTCTTTTTGGGATTTAGAGATATACCATATTTTCTGCAGTGATAAAAAATATGCTTTAAGTGGAAAACATGGTCTTCTCTCTTCTTTGAAAAGACTGTCACATCAACTAGATAAATCACCACACAATGACCAACCAATCCTCGAAACACAATGTCCATGGCTCTCTGAAATGTAGCTCCTGCGTTTATCAAGTCGAATGGCATTCTGCGATAAGCAAAAGTTCCCCACTTTTTACGAAAAGTGGTTTTGAGTCGGTCAGCTTCTTCCGCTTCTAGCACTTGATTATATCCAGAAAAAATGTCTAGCAAGGAGAATAGTTATGATCCTGACACCATCTGTAAAATTTTCTCCATTGGTGGCACAAAGTAGTTGTCCTTATCGGAATCTTTGTTCAAGTTCCTAAAATCCACACACAATCTGATCTCTCCCGACTTCTTCCGTACGAGGACTAGATAAGCGACCCATTTGGAGTGTCGGACCTTAAATATTATCTTGGCATCTAACAACTTCTTCAATTCTTTCTGAATCAATGGTTCAAGCGTCAGGTGCATTCTTCTCAATTGCTGTTGAATGGCTTCACCCCTGGCATCATTGGTATTATGTGTTGTAAGATGCGAGTATCATATGTTTTCAAATCTTCATAAGTCCACGCAAAAACATCTTTATATTGCTGAAACAGTCTGATGAACTTATCTCTTTCGCCCAGCGAGCAACATATACCTGATTGACAAATTTTGGCTCATCTTCTGTGCCCAGGTTTACTAATTCATGCTGCATGGAGGATCTATTAGTTTTAACGTTTGCTGGCCTCCTGAACTTGTTCTGCAAATCGAACAATCCTTCAAGAGTCCTTACTCCTTTTGGCATAAGGTTTCCTTTAGCTGCATATTTCTTTTTCAAATCCAAATCGTGCTTCTCTTCATCGATTATAGCTTCTTGGAAGGCATCTTTATTTGTCAAGAAACTGATAATTTGATCATCATCATCAAACACTCTAAAATTTGTAATGTTATCGAGTACAGATGGCCTAAAAATCAATTCAATAGAGCATTTGTTATTTGTAGGCACTAATATGGAAGTAGAGGTAGCTAACAAATCAGCGGCAACATTCTGCAATCTAGGAATAGAATTTACATTAAAAGCATCGAAGTGTGAAATCAAATTCCAAACTTCAGATTGGTAACCTTTTAAGTGTGGAGAAAGATAATGAATTGTATCCCTGACCTGTCTGACAACTATCTCTGAGTCACCAAAGACTCTTAAGTATTTAACATTCAAACTAATAGCCTTTTTTAATCCCTGAGTTAGAGCTTCATACTCAACTGTGTTATTTGTATATTCAAACTCTAGTCTACAAGATAAAAAATGCTTGTTCTTTTCAGGTTCAATCAGAACACAACCGGCTTCGGATCCTTCTTGAGTTTTGGAACCATCGAAGTACAAAATCCAAAATGTGTTTTCTGTTTTAACTAAGTTAGTTTTGTTACTACCTAAGTCAGTGATTAATTCTACTATGTTACAATCAATGTCATCAGTCCGTGAAAAATGAAGGAGAGCAGACTGTTCGTCTAAGTCATGGCCAACATCTGTTGATTGATAATTTACAGGTTCAATCTCTAAATAATAATTTCCCAATATTGAAGATGAAAAAGTTACAGCCTCATTCTTTTCTTCCAACTGAGTTACGTTTTGTTTCATGTGGGGCTCTCTCAGTATTTTGATCTGATTTTGTCTATTCTGGTATGGAAGCCACAAGTGAGACCAGTTTGTTGCAAAATAACCATTCAGTTTCGTAGACCAGTCCCTGCTCAATATTAAACCATAAGCCTCTGGTATATCTACCACCATGATATCAATAAACTGACACACTCTAGGATCTGTTGATAATATAATAAGCACATCTTTCATCTCTCCAATTACTTTAACAACAGTTCTATCTAGCTATATGATTTTAGAAGGTGATGGTATCGGCTGTCCATTGCTTTTCTTGCAAATTGGAAGTGGCATTACATTTGAGGAAGCCCCGAAATCTACCAAACAGTTGTGTACATTATGATTAAAAATTTCAAAGGTCAACAGAAAAGGAAAATTTTGAGATCTAGATTTCCCGCCAATGCTAGCTTCATTTATCTCAAGATTTTCTTGAGTGTTTTCTCCTGAGGTGCTAGATTGTGGGTCAAAAGCTTCTAACAATTTCTTCCTTTGCTGGGGAAGACTACACATTTCAAATATAGAGTTATTTTCTTTCGCTTTCTTGATATCTTCAATGATGTCGTATCGCATGTCATACTCTTTTGAGCCTTTTCCATGATTCTTTGTTTCGTTTGTTGTAACCTTTGGTTGTTTATTTATTTCTGGGTTTGATCCTTTTACCACTGTTGGATCCACCTTAGGTTATGGTGGAATGACAGTTATGTGTCACTTTGGCATTTCATTAATTATCGAGCTTGTCTCTTTGACCACTACAGGGTTTACTTTAGGCTGTGGTGGAATGACAGTTATGTGCCTCTTGGGTATTTATTTTGCAACCTTAGGTTTAGGGACAACCGGACTTGAATCAACAACCAGACCCTTACTTCGAGTAGTAATATTTACATCTGAAACTTGACTTTCTTCGGCGTCTTCTTCCATCAATTTTGTTAAGGGCACCCAATCCCATAATACCATTGTGGTGTCTAGAGCGGGTTCTTCCTGTTCGAGTGCCTTCTCTTCTTGGGGATCTTCTTGGTCTGTTACTTGTGCATCCAGCAATTGATTCATAACCAAGCTCATCAAATTTATCCACTGTGGACAACTCTTTTCAAAATGTTTTTCTTGGTGAAAAGTGCATAAATGATCCATGCCTACTTCATTTAAATTTAAGATAGGAGAATTGTTTGTAGGCGGAAGAGGCTACCCACTTTCATCCCTTTTCTTGTAGAAAGGTTTGAATGGTTTCCTGGAAGTGTTGGTTGCCTTATCTTTCTCCAGATCTACAATTTTATTGGATAGCTTCTGCATCATCTTGACCACGTTTTCTAACTCATTAGATGATTCTTCCTTGGTTCTAGCTAGAAGCAAAGGCTTCTTGTTGGTTGATGGTTTTGTTTCCAAATCGACGGAATGTTTGGCAATACTATCCGCTTCAGCTTCTATTTTCTTAGCCTCTTCAAAGTTCTCTACCAATGTAAGCTTCTTTGTTCTTTTAACAAACATAGCTATGGGTGGGTTAAGTGATGTGGTGTAATATTCTACCAATTATTCTTGAGCGGGTCTTCTCGCAGCACTAAAATTATTTAATAAATTCGTAAATCTTTGATTAAATTCTTGGACCTTTTCTTTCTTTTCCATCCTCATAGACAAAAATTCTTTCATCAGTGTAGCGACTGTTTTGTGATTTCCATATTTACTTAGGAAACATTTTTCGAAATATTCCCAATTTGCTATTGAATTAGCTTGCAAACTAAAGTACCAGGAAGATGCATTGGGTTCAAATGTATAGGGAAAAAGTCTGCAAACTACGTCTCCGTGCTCTACAATGAGAAGATTCAAAGCCAAATAAAAGCTCTTAAGGTGATCTTCAGCGGAGATACCTTTTCCAGGATCGTACTTAGGTAATACCTTTTCTGGATTTTTGGGAAGATCATGGAAAGGTGCAGCTAAATTAAGCGTCCCTATGGCTCTCCACGTAGGTATAGACATAAATATTGCTAGAGAATGTGGTGGTGATCGTGGTGGAGAGTGCAGTGGGGTATCTAGTGGAGTATGTGGTTCTACCTGATTCAGAGGAGTTTCGGGTCTAATCTCATGGAGAGGTTCAGTGATTTCCTGTAAGGATAGATCCAATCATTCTTCTAAATTCTCAACAAGAACTGAATCTCTAGTGAACTGTGTTTCTCTCCTAGGAGCTCTCCTTCTGGGTAATAAGGGAATTACATTTAACCCTACAAGTGTTTTAACATAATAACGGGTATGTCTTCTGAATTTGTCTACTTCTTCAAAAGGGATAGCATATAACGGTTCTTGATGTTCAACTTTAGGATTGGGATCTTCTTGATGTTCACCTTCAGGGTTGGGATCTTCTTGATCCCGTGATTCCAGAATGAAATTGTCTAGGATAGTTGTTTCAAGTGGGTCCTCAATGGTATTTATTTTAACGAATGGATCTCCTCTACCAGCCATGCACTGGTGGCCCTCCTTCTAGCACCAAAAACTGTTGATGCCCTGAAATTCGCAGCACCAGCAGTTAGGGATTCTCCCCGGTAAGCAACCCAAATTAGATCGCTCACCGTTTGGTGTGGGGAATCCGTCCAGTTAACGGCTCAGTTACCGTATAAGGTTTAAAGATTTGTTTTATTGGTTGCGTCCCAATCCACCGTTTATGTATTTTATGTTTTAAAGATGATATGCAAGTGCCCTATCTAAATTCATGTGATTAAAACAAATCTGATCTAAAACTATCTAAGCTAATTAATCTATCCCTGCAGGGAGCAAAATTGAAATATGAGTAATATGATGGAAATACACCCAAGAATCTCACAGATAGTTGTTCAATAATATAGATACATTTACAGTAGAATATAAAGGATATCAAAGATAGATCTGATAGAATTAAAACATTCCATTACTCATTTAACACATGATTGTTTGCACAAGAAATGAAAGTGTTCATAACAAAGAATTAATTCAGAATAGTTAGGAACGATCTCACAATATATGCATGAATGGTGCAGAAATAATTCAACAGACATTCAACACATCCCCAAGCAAAAAAATGCAATTCTAGCTTTTCCCAGGAAAATGGAGCTTTCTTTATTGATGCAGCAAAGTAGTTCACAAGACAAATCAGTCCTTTCACCTTCCAAAAGTCCTTTCCTTCTCTTATATTCCTATATTTATAACTTTACAAAATAGTCTTTCTCCAACCCTAACCCTAGGGAAGCACAAGAGTTTGTCTTCTAGTGCTCATATAAGACAAAAATAGTTTCCAAATGCTTTTTAAATGTTTATACAATAAAAACAAAAATTAAGTTCTAGCTGGTCTTTCTACTTCAGCTGGCCTATCTGCTTCAGCTGGCCTATCCACTTCAGCTGCTTTTTCCACTTCAGCAATGTAACTGGTCCACATGCCAGCTTATCGTATAATAAAATTGCCCCACACAGAAACCATCATTTTTAGTGAGATCTCATGCTTGTACAGTTATGTTTTAATGTTTGCTACTCCTGATGTCGTCGCCTGGGCGATGTCCTCCAGAAAATAAGCATGAATAGAAGATTTCCCAATAAACCGGTGGAGGTATTCTGTTGTTAGGACATCTATCTTCTTTAGGTATTCTATTTCTGAATTCAGGTCGGCCTATAGCTCTGACAAACGTTGATCTCTGTCAGGAAAATCATCTATGGTCTGAGGTAAAACCATATGGCACTTCTCATGGGTTCCCTGGATCTTTAAGTAGAAGTCGGTACACTTCCCGATGGTTTTATGGATTCCACTCATTATTTTTGTACCACGGTCTCTACAAAACTCAAGGAGTCCTTAATCGAGTTGTGAATCCTCTTCGGACTTGAGAGGTAGGTTCCCTGGCAATCCTGATTTTCATTTTCTCCATTCAAGCTCTCTATTTATTTCCTCCAAGTGGTGCACATACTTTTTCTTGAACCTCAGTGCAGTATCCTCAATTAATTTCATCCTTGAAATCATTCTCTTCATCTTACAGACCTCTTATGTGATCAGCTCCAGTGACTGATGAATTTTCCTCAGTATATCACCTGCTTGCTCATGGAACGGGGTTGAGTCTTGTTTCTTCTCATTTGCATCATTTAGTTGCTCTAACAACTGCTCCTTTTCCTTCGTCAGCCTTTTGAACCGAGGCTTATAGAACTTGATCCATTGTATATTGTTGGCCTCATGTTGCTCTAACTCTTCTATGCGAGTTTCTAATTCTTTCTTCTCGCCTTCTGTGATTACTAGTTGCATATTTAGTGCATCCTTTTCATCTTCGAGATTTTGGGTATGTTCCTCTATCTTTCCCTTTTCTTCTTGAAGCTCACTATATTTTATTTTCATCTCATTACCTTGATGCACTTCCTTCATTAGATTATCCTTCACTTTGAAGAGCTTGTCCTTGTATTTCCTCACTTCTTCTACCAGCAGATCTACATTATCGGCACTTGCCTAAGCTGAAGCTACACTGGCTGCTGCCGTGAACTGAGGGTCACTATTAGTCCCCTGAAAAATCAAAAATTTTGTTATTGTGACTTCATCTTGGTCGTCTTGATTTTTCATCCTCTTTTCCGATATTCTCACGATAGCCTTCTTCTTTTTATCGAAAAAGATGGAATCCAGCTTTGCCACTTGGCGTTGCTTTGAGGGAGTGAATGGGGTGAGAGCGAGCTCCTGAGTTGATACATGTCCTTCACTGGTTGTATCTAGCGGTTTTGTCGTTGATACATCTATGTCCATATCTTGTGCACTTGAGCTCCCTTGTTCCACAACTTCCTGTAAATTCTCTGCTTCCTCTATTTTCCTTTGCAACTCCGATGCTTCCTTCTCCACTCTCTCTTTTATTTCCTGCAACTTTTCAGCCTCTTCTCTCTTTATCCTTTTGGCTTCTTCTTTCTACATTCTATCAACTTCTTCTTTCTGCAGTCTCTCAGCTTGCTCCTGCTGAATTTTGGCAGCTTCTACGTCCTGACGTTGTTTCTCTTCATGTTCTTTTTGAAGCCTCTCTGCTAGCTACTTTTGAATCCTTTGATTTTCTTCCTCTTGGAGTCTATCTTCCTCCTCTTTTTTCTTCTTTTCAGCTTCCTGTAACTGCATAGCCACTGCTTCTCCTCTTCCCCCTTCTAATTTAGCCCAGCTCCTATGGTATCCTTAGAACTGGAACCGGCTCCGCTTTTGGGGTGGTAGCGCTTTCCCAACTCGATCATGTTTTTGGCACTTCGAAAGAACTCTTCATATTTGTCAAAAAGGTGCACGTAATAAAAATTTACCTTGCAGTTAATACAGTGAGCAACAAATTTTCCTTCGGGGTCATGCCTTCTGAAAGTTCCAAAATGGAAGGCTTCTAAGTCGTGAGAAAATTCTATACCATCTCTTGCCTTTAGGAGATGGTACACTCCAATGGTAAAAGGCATTGGCGGGTATGCTGCCTTCTTCTTGTCATGGAGCCACTTACTAACTCCATCGATAAAGAGTTTCCTTACGGCTTCCTTATGCACTATGTAATCTGTGGCATACCAGGGCAATAGGGATGGGGGTCGACTCCCTCCACACATTTTGATGTATGTTCCCTTCGAAGAGAAGTAGTAATCCCCGAATACTTCTATGATTGGCATAGCATTCTATGATAGGAAATTTGGTTACGCCTTGAAGAGTAGTTTATATAGGGGCATGATGAACTTTTCACAAATCTGAGTGTAGTGGCTTGCATGCTTGTGCGCCCACGTCATCTGATAAGCCACATGGAGGGGAGATTCTTTGCTCTTCCAGATGCATCCCAAATCGGGGAAAGGGTGCTTGATGAATAATGTGATGAACCTGCAACAATTAATTAATGAAAATACACGAGATAGAAGTAATAACAGAACTCATAATCACTTTTATTGATCACATGCCACTTCGAGGGGGCAACCTCCTTTGAGCAATCTCAATACAAATAACTTCACGGTACCATCATTGGTCTCAAACAAACTTATATACTAAGTCTAGGCGCCAATACCATGTGTCAATACAAACCATGGGCCAATACAAAGTATGGATGAACAATTACTATGGGACGACTTACAAAGCATATGCATCCAACAAAAATAAGACAAACTATGGATCAACAAATACTATGGGATGACTTACAAAGCATATGCATCCAACAACAATATACTAACAATGTAAATAGAAGGGTTGACATGGGTTCCTAACATCCCCTCTCCCTTAGAAAAATCTTTGTCCTCAAAGCTTTAGATGTGGAAATTGATGTAGAATCTAAAGGAGTGGTTCCCCTGTAGTATCCTCGGGTTGCATTCCTAGCCACTGACGCCTTTTGAGTTGCAGGGAGGGTTTATTGGAAGGCTGTAGACGAAGAAGAACCATATCAGCTGCGTGAAAATTGCACTCAGAAAAGTGTTGATCGGCTTGTTGTTTCAGTCGAATTCTTTCCATGTGAAGATTGTCCTGCAGAATGAGAAGAATCTGATTGCGATGTCGAAGAACCGGATCAATTTCCTGAATTGGGGAGCTGTTGAGGGTATATGGAAGAAGAATTGGCGGTGCATGTCCATAGATTGCTTCATATGGTGTCCTTTTAGATTTGGTATTGTACCACTGGAGCGCTTCTAGGAAATCCATAGAAATAGTTGTCCAAATCTTTGTAGGGATGGGCAAGGGTTCGAGCAATCCCGAAAGGAGTGTCGTTTCACACTTGTTGACCTAGAAAGTATCACAGTCAGCCACCATCTGTTGAATTTTCATGTTCAGTCCTTGCCAAAAGAAGTTACATTGTTCCCGGTCATACATTTTTAGAAACCTACCCAACTGATGAAGAAGCATGGAGTTCATAGAAGAGATATCCCTGTTGAACAGATTGCAACCAATTTGGAACAAGCAGAGAAATAACTGTAAGAGAAACTAGGTCATCAAATGTACGAGAAGGAGCATCTGCCACCATATTGTCCTTACCCTTCTTGTAAGTGATCGCATAGGCATAACCCATGAGTTGGATAACCCATTTCAGGTGTGTTGGGGAGGAGACCCATTGTTCTAGGAAATTTTCCAGACTCTGGAGATTAGTCTTGATGCAGAAATAATTCCCTAATAGGTATGGCTGCCACTTCTGTATTGCATGCAAAATAGCCATCATTTCCTGCTGAGATGTAGATGCGGCTAAATTCTTACCGGAAAGGTCTCTTAAAGGCGACAAGCCCACTGGTTCAGCAAGGACACCTGCATATCTATCCAAGGAAGTAGGGGAGACCGTTGATGGGTGCATCTGAATGGAATGGAATTGAGCGATGACACCATGTGAATTCTTCTTAGCGATGACACCATGTGAATTCTTCTTAAGGATATTTTCCAGGCGATGTGAACTGATAATGCAGAGAGACCCTTGTTGTAATCCCTTAAATTTGTGTTGTTTCCCACTAACTGAAAACTGCATCCAAAGTTCAGCAAAATCCCATAAGATGGGGCCAAGTGTGCATAACCATTGAATGCCCAAAACCATATCACATCCCGGGACAAGGCAAACATGTCAGAGCGCAGGTTATAATCTTCCAGAGAGATACGCACATTATGAAACTTCCCCTTGCAAGGTAAGGTGCCCCCATTGGCAACCATGACTTCAAATTTGGAGCAAGGATGGACAAAACAATCAGCATGTTTGGCGATCCGAGGGTCAATGAAGTTATGAATGCTACTAGAATAAATGAGTATTGTAAGAGGAAGCTTCTTGAAGTAAACCCTGAACCACATTGTTTGGGGGGTGGTGATGCCAGATAAAGCATGGAGAGATATCTTTGGTTGTTCATCCTGAGATGGGGGGTCAATAGGTGGCTCCTGAATGTCGACCTGATCATCCATTGTATCTAGAGCTTCTTCACCAATTTTAGAGGCAGGCAGAGAATCCATATCCAAGAGATAGAGCTTTTGTTGAACACATCTATGTCCTCGAGTGAATTTCTCATCACAATTATAACAAAACCATTTTTCTCTGCGTGCCTGCCTGCATCTCTGTTTCAGACAAATGCTTGATAGGATTTGGTCGAGGAGCTGGCGGGATGGGAGGTCGTTGAGAACCCATATTTCGGAAGGGAACAAAAGTGGGTTTGGAGCATTGTTGGGCTGCAATCTTGTCTTCTGCCAACTTAGCCAACCCTAGGACTTCCATCATTGTGTTGGGAGAGAACATTTTAACCTCTGACCGGATTTCATCCTTAAGACCACTGATAAAACAACTGCTGTAGAATTCATCAGACAATCCTTCTGTGTGATTGGCTAGTTTCTCAAATTCTGTCTGATACTCTCTCACAGTGCCACTCTGACGAAGTTTAGTGAGTGCTCCGGTGAAGTCATCAAAAGCACTAGGACCAAATCGTTGCAAAAGGAGTCGGCAAAAATCTGTCCATTTTGGCTCGTCATGAGCCTTGATGTACCAACGATACCATTGAAGGGCTTCATGTTCCAAATGAAAGGATGCAAGTGGAACTTTTTGAACCTAAAAAGTATTATGCAGACTGAAATATTGTTCTACATAATAGATCCATCCAGTCAGATCAGTACCATTTAAGCAAGGAAATTCAAGCTTCGGACCACGAAAATTGCTAGAAGAAGAGAACCCATTGGCTTCAAAAGATTCTTGCTGTCGGTTATTGTTCATGGCTGAATGCTGAAGATGGAGGATGAGAAATTTTTCATCCAAATCTTGGAGTTTGGTTTGGATGGCTGCAAGTGCTTCCTCCATGGTTTTTGCTCCTGCACGGGTGACAACCAGAACCAGGAGTTTTTTTTTTTGGGGGGGGGATGGATAGAAAAACACAAACAAAAGCTTATTTAGTAAAGGGAAATTTGGATTTGGGAAAAAATCGGATGGGTAATTGGGGTTTGACTAGGTTTTGGAAACTTTCTGATGGACAGGGAAGCAAAAAATGGGGATTTCAGAAGCAAGGTGAAAGAATGAGAAAATCGGTCAAAGAGAGACAAAGAAGCAGAAATAGGGAATGAACACGGTGGCAAAATTTGGAGGCGAGTGGGTGAAAATTGAGGAAGATATGGAAAACCCTAAAAATAGACAAATGTGAGATTTCTGGCTTTGGGAAGTAGAATTTGGGATAGGGTCCTCAGGAATGAAATATGCAGAATGGGATTGCAGGGGTGTCTGGGAAGTTTCAAGGGAAACAGAGTTAAAACAAGGGATATATGGCGAAAAAATGGATTTTTTTCTTTTCAGAATGGATCTGCTATGGTGCAAAAGGGAGCAGAAACAAATGGATCTACAACGACGCGGAAGTGATCAGAAACAAATGGATATGAAACGACGCCAAATGGATCAAAAACGGTTGGATATTAAACGAATTTCAGAATAGATCTGAAATGGTTGGATATGGAACAACTTTCAGAATGGATCTAAAACGGCTGGATCTGAAACGATGCAGAAGTGATCGGCAACAGTGCAGCTGAAAATAGATATGGACCCCAAGTATGTGTGGCTTCCTAACAGTTCAGGGGTTTCACTCGGCCACCAATGTTGTTTAACGGCTTGCGTATTGGGGCAGTACCTCTCACTCCACAGCTCAAATAAAACTAATAATTGCTTTGCCACAAACGACAGCTCTTGGTTTACCTCACAGGTGGGAACTAGTCAATTAGGTAGGGTTCATTGCCATTTTCGCTGGCAAGTCCTCTCAATGGGCCAACTACTTCGGGGGTCCTGTGGTACTCCTCACAATGAGTTTTAGGGATCATGCCCAAGTACTTCCCACAGTTAAGCGGATAGGGATTATTCCCAGATCCAAAGCTGCAACAGATGCGAAAAAAAAAATTGGCAGAAATTTCACCCAATGAGCCCAAGAAAGTGCTCTAATACCAGATGTGATAAACCTGCAACACTTAATTAATGAAAATACACGAGATAGCAGTAATAACAGAACTCAGAATCACTTTTATTGATCACAGGCCACTTCGAGGGTGCAACCTCCTTTGAGCAAGATCAATACAAATAACTTCACGGTACCTTCATTGGTCTCAACACAAACTTACATACTAAGTCTAGGCGCCAATACCATGTGTCAATACAAACCATGGGCCAATACAAAGTATGGATCAAAAATTACTATGGGACGACTTACAAAGCATATGCATGCAACAACAATAAGACAAACTATGGCCCAACAAATACTACGGGACAACGTACAAAACATATGCATCCAACAACAATATACTAACAAAGTAAATAGAAGGGTTGACATGGGTTCCTAACAAATAAACAGTCCACCAGATAAGAGGACATGAAGAAATCGGCTTTATTTTTTGTCAATCCTCCCTGTGCAGCAGTTATATGTGAAGCCATGCTATCCGAGATGATATCAGCCCAGTTGAATATTGCACCATGTGTGCCCACATGGAACATCACCGGAACCCAGCCAATTTTATATATGTTTCCATTTTCCACACCGAAAACGCGGCTCAACGTGAGGGAAATGAGCCTGTACGGAGTCCTCAGACGCTGACTCTCATACTCTCCACTGGTCCTTGACCTTATTTTCCTTTCAGCAATTGTCATCTTCCTTGCATATTCAAAAGGGTCCATTTTTAGTCATGATATCCACTCATCATTCAATAGGGTCTTAGGGTAGGGCAATTTGTATGCTGCTGTGACATGATCTAGTGCAAAAGATGCAAGACCCATCCCAGTGACATCTGTGATGAATTTGGTGTCAGTATTAACCTGGAGTAACCAACCAATAACCTCCGAGCATGGGAACAACTCAGGGCGGGTTGCTGCTTTGTGGAGACCATACCTTTTGATGTTCTTATAAACCATTAGCTCTTCCAAGGAGGATTCAGGGAATTTTTTGTCTTCTACATCTTTGTATAGTTCGCCCCATTGATATTCTAGGGCAGCTCCTGTCACAGCTTTCGTGTCACCGAACATCATCTCGAGTGAGGTGTCCAAAAGGATTTCTATGTCTGAGTCTCACTCGACTAACTTAGATTTCTTTCTAGCGGATCGCCTGTGCATATCAAACCTGTGACGACAATGAAGGGGCAAATGAGGGATCTCAATTGTTTATGAGCAATAGAGTCTAAGGTGCAAATAAGCAGGATAGAACTTGATATGAGTCTTAATATCCGTTTCCCAAAACATTTACATATAACTAATCCATATAGCAGTTTAATGATTGTGATTCAATTAGAAAGTAAGTGCTGTAGATGTTCATCTGACATTATCGTATCACCATAATCAATGATCAAGCAAGTGCTATCAACATTATTTTAGAATTTCAAAATGCGAACCACGTATGCCGTGGAAGAAGAAAATATTTAAAGCAAACCATGCATGTGCAAGACTATCTTCTAAGCAACAAATAAGAGGTGATGGATGAAGCCTTAGTATGGACAGTTCACGAAAAAAAAAACAGCTATGCCGGCGGAACGTGTGTGTACATGGAGAAGCAAAGCATAGTGGATGTGAAAATACGACACAACTTCTTCTCGGTCCAAAACGACTCAACTGGGATGAAAAACAACATGGTTATCGAGGTTTAAGGCTCGGGTGAGGTTTATCGACAGGAATCCTACCGCGCTTAGGATGAGAAGCTTCCTAGTGGGTACTGGGTTCAAACTTTGATAAATTCCAAAGCGAAAGGCTTCGACAAACTAGGCTTGACCACGAAACTCATGCCGACAAGGATACCGGGCGTGGGTAAAGCTAGCTAGGGCAGAGGTGCTTTTTGGTGTTACGAAAGACAAGGAGGGTCTGGGTTTAAAAGAAAAAAAACAACCATAAACTGTTATAAAACATAGCCCAAATGCTAAATCGAGGGCCCAAGCAGACAAAATAAATGGAACAGGGTTCAAAAGAATCTACCTGTCGACACTAGAGACAGTTACTGATTGATTGAGGGATGCTTCTGGCTAGTGGATACCTAGCGCTTCTCCTATGGCGTGCGAACAAAGCTTCTCAAACTTTGTAAATGGTGGGAGCAAAAGAGCCAAAAACCCCATTTGATATATATACACACTTGGGCATTTAACACATGCATGAGCGGTAGTTGGGAATTTAAGTGCACGGGGCTCGATGGACAACGAAAATGAATGCACATGGGGCTCACTTAAATTTTCCACCTGCCTGTACTCACACCTTCCCAAAAAAATGGCTCTGATGGTCTGCGCGAAGCGGGCGGCCGGCGATATAAATTTAGCTGTTGCGTAACGATCGGCGAGCTTAAGCTTTCAAACTGTGACAGGAAACCGCAATGAGGATCAACAAACCGGAAACAAACTTGTGCAATGGTCAGCGGGGTTGGTGCTAAACATTGTGCAATGGTCGGCGGGACCAGGATCAAGAGAAAGCGATCAATCGGCGATAAGAGATCCAGAACAGTGCAGAATGGTCAGCAACCATTAAGTCAGAAGGTTGCGACCGGTCGGCAAGAAGTAGGCCAAATAATGGCGCAATGGTAGGTGAAGATAAGATCAGGATCGGCACAACGATCGACGAAGATAAGACCAGGCTCGACACAACAGTCAGTGAAATGTAAGTTAAAAACTGCGACCGGTTGGCGAGGTTAGCCTTAAAAGCTGTGACCACTCTATCAACAAAACCACTGGTCGGCGAAAAATAGACTAAAAGATGTGACCAGTTTTTTGGATAAAAAATTGAAGTTTTGCCTTAGTCAAAAACAACTTCTCTTGGAGAAAAAGGACAACTTAAAGGGTAAAAAAACCAAGCTTTCAAGAGACCACAAAACTCTCTAAAAATAAAAGGAGGGGCCCTATAATTTTCAGAAAATTATGGGGATCAGGTTGCAGCAGCAACAAGTTAGCAAGTTGAGCGTTTTGCAAGTGAATGAGCGAACCAGTCACCATTGACGAAGTTTTAAAAATATTCAGACAGTCAGGTGTGCAGGGAGTAATGTCGGCACCTTCCCAAAAACCTACAGTGGAGAAGGGTGCCTCATCTAGGAGCTCTGCAAGACATGCCGCAGAGATGAAGAACAATAAGCACCCGACTACATAGCAGGAGAGTACAAAGCGAGAAAAGCCACAGACACCAATCAAAAATCATGAGCGACCCATCCACCTTGTGCATGAATATATCCCACCTAGGAAAGACAATGCATTAGTTATAGACCTTGACAGTAATGCCATCTACGAGATTCCACTACCGCCCATCTCTAGTCAGGTGAATATTGAAGCAAACCTTCAAGGAAAATTGCAAGACTGCAAGTTCAAAGATTATGACATGCTAGAAGGAAGTCAATCTAATCCAAATAAGTACCTACAGTTTCAACCGGACCAGTATATGTGTCGCCAGGTTGATGAGCATTCAAGCGTCGAAACACTACATGTCTAGGACTGGCTCAAAGCGCTTGAATCGTCCGGGTTGCTCAACCTACTGCGCATCCCGCATTTCGATAGAAGCATGGAACTTTCTGCAGTAGTGCGCACATTGTTGTCATGTACACACTCGGGATACCTATGGTTGGATTGTAGAATCGATATCAACATCGATTTGATCTATTCCATCACAATGCTTAACAAGCGAGGCGCAGACCCTGCAAACGAATTTGTAGGGAAGACACAAGATAAATATCTCGACTTAAGAATGAAGGAAGAGTTTGGTCTGCAGAAGGGAAAATGTGGCTTTTATACAGCCCCTATCAAGGATGATGCCACGCAATTCACAGCTCAACTCTTAGTGGGGAATCTAATGAGGAAATGCTGACCAACAGAGGTGTCGACCGTGGCAGTGCTCCTCGCCTCACAAGCAAAGAACGACACCCCATATAACTGGGTGAAGTATCTACTAAATGAGTTCTTGGACGATGTCCAAGAAACTCAAGAAAAGGGAAGTTCGTTTCACTACAGTTGGATTTTAGTGCTAATTGCGCTTGTCACCTGGAAGAAGTCGGCTGGCTACCAAGGCCTTCCTGTTTTCACAGGGAAATGTCGGGGATCGCGCTTTGCGAACTTATGGGAAAACGCGAAGCCCGCTAGGAAACGAAAAAATAATGAGGTGTTTTATACATATTATGAGAAACTATGCGATGTGATTTGGCGAACACCATGCATCTCACAGCAGGTGATAAATGCATACAAAGGAAAGCTGAGGTTCAGTGCTGACATGCATTGCACATACATTCATCCAAGGGATGATGCGGAAACATAACTTTGGTATCCAGTCTTCTATCAGCTGGATGTTGAGAAAATAGAACAGATGATGGAGGTATGGCCAGCAAAATGGAAGGTGGACCAACCAGTCGAGGTCAAGTCAACTTCCGAGGAAGACAAAGATGCAGACTTAGATGACAAGGGAACAACAATTGAGGAGGAAGAATGGACTCCGCAGGATCAGGCTAAAGGCCAGGATAAAAGAAAAAGGAAAGTGACACAAAGTCTGGGATCAGCACAAGGCCCACGAAAGAAGTAGAATGCTAATAAGCCCAAATTACAGTCGATGCTGCACGAAGAAGACTGTGAGACAATCACTTCAAAGGTACAGGAAATTTGGAAAGAAACGCGCGTTGTGAAAGAGTAAAAATTGGAAGAAGTACAAGTAAGCCTCCTGCAGACCGTCGAAGCAATAAAAACGATGGTTGTGAAGATCGGACAAGCCCAACAGGACTTGGTTCGAGACTAGGACTCTGAGGGAAAGTCAGGTGGGTCAACCAAGAAAAAAAGAGAACTCCACACTTTGAACTTGAACCCTTAGTTGGTACACATTGAGCCATCATGCCTCATTTACCCCAATGAACAGGTAGCCGAAGCAACTAGGAACTTGGAGCACTTCGGCCTCAAGGTTAGCATGTTTCCAATAGAGAACTTGCACAATCTACACATGTAGGTGGTGGAAGAAATTCAAGAAACAGGCATTACCTCATATGATCAGAATGTCAAGTTACAAAATAACTTTGATGAGCTGAAACTAGAATCAGCAAGGAATTGTCTGATATCCAAGAGAGGAACCGCAGGCTGAAAGAAACAGTGTCGACAGTCTGCACAAAAATTTCCAAGTGCGAAGAGGAGCAAGATGTCAAAGACACCATCATAAATATTGGGGCCGGAGTGGAAACCCTTATGATGGAAATGATGGACATGGATATTTCCTACAAGGGAAAGATCGCAGACTTGGAAGCTCAGTGACCCAGCACCCCACCAGATAAACGTACAGCTCCAAGTGAAGAAGTGAAGACCACTATAGATATCATCTCGGCCGAAGTGGCAAGGTGTCAAAATTCGCTAGAAGAATCCAACACAATATTAGATGGAATAAATGAGGATCCAGACCTACATAAGTTGAAAGGTGATCTGGAGCAAAGGTAGTAGGAACTTGACGTCGCAAACACAAAACCGAAGATTTTGCCGGCAAGGAAAAATATACAAAAATTCACAGAAGTAAAAGAGCTGCAAAAAGAGTTGAAGGTGTTAAGGGAAAGAGAGGTTGCCACTTCTGCGAAGTTGCAACCCATAGAGGAAGAAGGGCTCACACTAATGCAGCAGATTGATGAGAAGTTTGTAGAACTTCAGACTACAAAGGGCACAGTGAAAGAACAATCACATGAGTAGCTCTCGTAGGTGATGCTGGAGACCATTAAAGAATTCGAGAATAAGGCAAAGGAAATGGTTGCAGAGCTCACCGTTACTTTGCACAGCTTCACTGCAAAATTAAGTACCACTGAAGATGTGCAACGAAGTCGGCCAGCGGAAGTGGATCGGGGACGATCCACAAGTAAGTGTTGCTGTTGGGCATGGCCCAAGTTGGCACACTTTTGAAGAAGTACAGTTTTGGAAATTGCACAGTTCGGACTGTGAGGCTTAGATGGCACAGTTTTGTCGAAGGTGCAGTTCGGATTGCGAAGTCAGAATGCGCAGAAAGCAGTACGAAGTTGAGGCATGGCACAATTAGGCTGATGCACAGTTCCAACACAGCAGTTATTTTGGGCAAAGGTCGAGCAGATGAAAGCGACCTATTTTGGGTAAGCGACTCCATGATTCCCGACAGTTGGGTAAGGAGCCGAGTGGAGATAGATGAAAGTGACCTATCAGTGAGAGTGGAGAAAAACCATTGGAAGCTAAGCCACGGGTCGAAAGTGAGAGGCAGGCCAAAGGGGTGGAAAGCGACACGCCATGATGCAGTTATAACCATTTTTATGATGATTGCGGCTTTCAGAAGGGCGTGTGAGCCATGAGCGGTCCAGCAAGGCGGCCAGAAGCGAGTGGAGCAGCTATCGACCACGACAGGCCGACATTGCAAGTAACCACACCAGTTTTGGGTAGCCTTAGGGTTTTTGGCCCGCCTGCATTGTAACAGATGTGACCAAAGGGCACGATCTATATAAAGGGCATATTTTGTAAGGGAAAGGGTTAATGTTGATTTTGTAAGGGATTATTGTTGAAAATTGATCTCTGTTGAGAGACTATTGTAAAGAGGCTTCGCAGCTGCGTGTGCAGAGACCTACTAAAGAGATAAGAGAATCTGCAGTTGAGTGCGCAGACTGGAACTGTTGAACCCTTCCCATTGATAATATAACAACAGTTCTTGTGGACGTAGCTCCCATCCAGGGGGTGAACCACATTAAATTGTTGTGTTGTGTTATTGAATGTGTATTTGCTTTTGTTGAATGGTTAAGTTCCTTTGTATAAGTAAATGTATCTTTTCTTTCATGTGTATTCTCCAGAAGAATGAATGGTAGGAATAATATGCTAAGTGTTGAATGCATATGAGTGAATATGAATGTGAATGTGCAAGTATTTCTGAACATGATGAATGCAATAGTAAATGGGTAACACTTAAGTCAGCGAAGTCTGTATAGTGTGACTCCCTGAAGCGCAGCACCGGAAGTGCGCAGTGGCATTGTAGTTCATCATATTGTATAAGCTTGCAAGGTTTACGGTTTAAGATGCTTGTTGAATGCATAAATTTACACTAAGTAAAGATTGCCAAAGATGTGTGATTGTTAAGAGGTAGCGCAGTCCCCCATTGCATCGTCCTGTTGTCAAGTAGTTGTTCAGAGCCGCGTAGTCTTTGGATGCGCGATAGCATAAGTGTGAACCGCGAAGTAGGTGGAACTTCACGCAGTCCCCCAGTCCGCAATGCGAGTCCTGTAGCATGCTACTCACCAGTCTATTGAAGCGCGCATCACCCGATTGTGGAAACCTGATTCCAAAACATCCCCATAACTTCGCCTCGGGTGAGACCTCAGTCTGTTTGCAGACTGTTGCCGAAAGGGCCAGTGAAAAGGGGTTTTGTTGGTTCCTTGAACTACGTAGAACCTGGGTCTATCTTGGAAACTTAAAGAACACTATACGAGCCAACATTCTCTTTTTGGTCTACACAGAAGTATGAGGGTTAAAAATTAGGGTTTCAATAATGTTTTGCCTAATTTTGTCATTGTTGATTGCTATTTAGGGTTTTTGAGAATGGTTAGGAATTATCAATATAAGGATTGGAAAATTTTGATGGTTTTTTTATCCTTTGTGTGCCTTAGATTGGATGCATTAGGTGAAATTAAAGGACTTTAGTTTCCTTGTTTTCCCTTTTTCCCGTTTCTTGACATTTGTGTGTGAAAAGAAAGGGAAAAATTGACTTATTTTGCGTATGTTTTCCTTCTTTTATAAGTGAAAATAGAAAGGTCAAGAATTTTCTTTCATAGTATACCTTATAGTACTTCTTGAGTCTAAGAAAAACCTCATTGTGTATTCTTATCAAGTCGCATAGTACATCATAGGTGAAAAGACAAGTGTTGATTCCTTTTTTGTGTGCATTATAGTAAAAAACATAAAACAGAGTCAATAGTTAATTTATTTTTGTGCATTGTATTGTAGGTGTAAGTTTCATTATCCATGTTAGTGTGAATGATAGGTTAGTTGATTTTAAATAAATACTAAAAGAGTGTTTAGAAATATACAATAGGATTGATCATTGAAAACAAATTGAAAACCTTATTTTTTGTGAAGGATGACGATGTTTGTGAATTTTATAAATGTCGTTAATGGTATTTAATTTTTTGTTTGTCTTTGTCACTTTCAATTCCTAATCAAATATTGATTCTTGAAAAGGAATTGTGTTTAAAAATATCTAGGTGGTTTTATTCTTAGAAACCAATAGTAGCCTAAGTTCTATGGCCTTGGAAATAAGGTGGAGAGTAAATTCTCCAAGGCTATCAAACAAAATTAGGAATCCACTAATTGAGAGGAGAAATCAAGTATTAGAAGAGGCACTTGTCAGGAAATCACATCTAACACACACATCAAGCACGAGGTTAAGATAGGAAAGCAATTGAGATCTTCCCCTCAATTATTGTTGTTCAGGTACACAGGGTACTCCCAAAAGATCGAACACCTAGAGCAACCACTTCACACAAATAGATCAAAGATCGATACACCGATGTTTTAACGTGGTTTAAACCCTCGAGAGGGAAACACTCCACGGCCCCAACCAAATAGCTTCTATGGAGCAATTTATTATGCAAAGAAATAAATTTACAAATGAGCTTCTCATAATCGATCAACTTTCCAATGACCCTCCATGCTCTTTAAATAGAGATCATGGACCAATCGGGTGTTAAGCCATGAATCAAGGGTAGGTATGATCTAAGAGAAGTTGAGCTGTCGGATCACTCTATGTCAGGAACATATCGTGACCGTCGGATTAAGTATTTACAAATGCATACTAATGCATACTAAGAAAACACACTTTACCTAACGGATATATTACACAAGTTGATCTTAACTAACTCCTAAGTGTCTAAATATCCTAACATCCCCCCTTAAGAAAAACTTGGGATAGGATTGAAGGATTTACAAAAGTGACACTATTAGGAGATGGAAGGAGGCATTAGAGCCTATCCCCCCTTAATGACAAGTTCCTGAACTCCTAACATAGATCGAATTTTAGAAAACTTCGCTTCTGTAAGAGACTTGGTGAAGATGTCTACAACTTGATCATCTATAGGACAAAAGAGCACTTCAAGAACACGATCATGAACAAGATTTCTGATGAAGTGCATATGTAGCTCAATGTGTTTGCTGCGTTGATGTAGGAATGGATCTTTGGCAAGCTTGATGGCACTTTGATTGTCACACCAAAGTGGAGTAGGCTGCTGCTGCTCGAATCCAAACTCTGAAAGGATCTGTCGAAGCCATAAAGCTTCCTGACTGGCATTAACTACTGATCGATATTCTTCCTCTGCTGAAGAAAGAGTAAGAGCTTTTTGTTTCGTGCAAGCCCAAGTGACAGGTCTAGATCCCAGACTGAAAACATAACCTGCAGTAGACTTTTGATCATCAGGATCGCCGACCCAATATAAATCAGTGAAACCAACCAACAAAGGTTTCCCCCCTGTACTATAATGAATCCCAAACTGAATTGTACCTCGAATATATCGAAGTATTCTTTTAGCTACTTTCCAGTGACTTTCATGAGATGTTTACATATAAAGGGAAACACGACCAACGGAAAAGGAAAGGTCAGGACGGGAATGAGTCAAGTATAAGAGACTGCCAACAAGGTGGCATCTACTTCAGGTGAAGTACAAATGGTAGAAAGTTTGACTCCAAATTGGAAGGGAGAAGGGGCTGGTATACAATCTTCCATGTGAAAGCGACGAAGAAGGTCACAAGCATACTTAGACTGAGAAAGAAAGATTCATTCTTTGGTTTCCAGGACTTGGATACCAAGAAAATAATGCAAATGTCCTAAGTCTGACATTTAAAAATTTTGCTTAAGACTGGATTTCACATGGGTTATAAGCTTAGGGTCACTACCAGTAAGAATAAGGTCATCAACATATAGAACAAGTATGATGATATGGTTTCCTACTTTCTTAGTATAGACATTGGGGTCAGAATGGCATCTAGAAAAAATAGTGTCAAGGAGAAAGCTATCCATTTTGGCATACCAAGCTCTAGGATCTTACTTAAGGCCATATAAAGATTTCTTAAGGCGGTAGACAAGGATAGAGTTATTCTGAACACATCCAGGAGGTTTTTCCATGTAAATTTCCTCCTGTAAATCACCATGTAAGAAGGCATATTTGACATCCATTTGATGGACTTCCCAATTGTGTAAGGCTGCAAGGGAAAGAACAAGGTGGATGGAGTTCATTTTTGCAAGAGGAGAAAAGGTTTCATTGTAGTCAATCCCTTCAACTTGGGAAAAACCTTTGGCAACTAACCTTGCCTTAAGTCTTTCAACACTTCCATCTGATGCATACTTAGTTCTGTAGACCCATTTGCATCTAACAAGTTTTCTTCCTTTTGGAAGAGGTACAAGATCCCAAGTATCATTCACCATTAAGGAACGATATTCTTCATCCATAGCTGCATCCCAATCTGGATTTCCTAAAGCTTCTGCAAAGGTTTATGGATCATGATTCTCGGAAACTTGATTCAAAATAGAAGAAGCTCGCTGAAACTGAGAACGTGTTCGACGTTGATCTCTAGGATCACTGGCAAAATCACCAGCTGCTTCACATGTTGAACGGACCTATCGACGAAGCACTTGTGCTGGTGCAACTAGAGAAACATGAGCAGGCAGAGGTGGATTTTCATCCTCACTGTCATCATCAAAAACTTGAGTTGGAAACCTGTAAAGGAAGTTGGAAGAAGAAGAAGAAGGCACAATCATCGAATCAAGCTTGCAGGCCAAAGATGGCACAATCGCCAAGTTAGGCTCGCAGGCCAAGAGATTTTCATAAAATTTAACATCTCTTCTAATGATTACATCATGAGAATGCGGTTGAAGAAGTCTATAACCTTTTACATCTTCAGAATATCCAACAAATATGCACTTTTCACTTTTAGGATACAATGCTTTCCATTTTTCATCCGGAATGTGAGCCCATGCTTCACTACCAAACACACGGAAGTGACTTACATCTGGTTTAATTTTACTCCATGCTTCTTCCAGTGGGATACCTTATAATGATTTAGTGGGGGTGTGATTAACTATGTAATTTTCACAATTAATGGCTTCAGCCCAAAATTGAAGACTTAGTCCCTTAGATTGGATCATACAATTAGCCATTTCTTTCAAAGTGCGGTTCTTCTGTTCAGCTACACCATTTTGTTGTGTTGTATATGGAACAATGTGTTGTTGTTGGATTCCTTGTTCAGTGCAGAAAGTAGTGAAATTTTTGTTAACATATTCTCCTCCATTGTCAGATCTTAATATCATCAACAATTTCGGTAGCTAGGACCTGTTGAGAATCTTTAAAATCCGTGATTACAACTTGGTGAGGTGTCAACGTCACAGTTTTACCTTCACCAGAATGAGTGATTTGATAGACTGATAACAAATTGCAGGAAATTCTTGGAACACATAGTACATCACTGAAATGACCATTATCTACTGGAACTGTTTCAGCTCCTACAACACTTAGAGATCTATCATCACCAACAAATGTTTGTTTGGTGTTACATTCATGCATAGTAGAAAAAATGGCTTGATCCTTAGCCATATGATAAGATGCTCCAGAATCAATGAGCCATTCATTTGAAGTAGAAGAAGAAGATGCATTATAAGAATAACCAGAAGCACAAATTACATGTCCATGAGAGGTAGATTCTGAAAGTGAATCTAGGCTGATGTGGTGCTTCTTCATTGTTGCTTCCAAGGATGCCATGTTCTTGAAATACTTAGATTCATCATGATTATATTTCCCGCAATAGTTGCAATGACACTCAGTCTTCTTTCCTTTTGGCTTGGATCATTTGTCATTTTTTAAAGAAGGAGCTGACTGAGAGGGTTTGGGACCCTTGTTTGACTTATTATTGCGAAAATTTTGTTTCTTGGGAGGCTTGGACTTTTCTTTCTGTTGGGACAATAAGGCTTTCCCATATGTATCTGTATTGTTAATTATTCCAAGATGTATGAGCTTATCTTGCTCTCTAATCAAGGTATCACAAAAGGATTCAAGACTAGGCTCTTGATAGCTAGCTGCATTCAAGGATTCTTTCATGGAGTAAAATGTAGATACAAAAACAGAATATGCAGGTCCAAGTTTGGAAAGAATATGATAAATGCATTGTTTGTTTTCCCTCTTAATCTTGCATTCTTCACATAAGAGTTTCAGAGTTTTGTACTTAGATAAATAATCTTGTATGCATGAAAAAACACTTGGATTTAAAGAAATCAACTCATTTTCGAGTTGGTGACCTCGAATTTCATTATGTTTACCAAACACAGATTCCAACTTGTCCCAAGCTACATCAGGTTCATCAATTACAGATATGTGGAATCGCAAATCAGTAGATATTGACATCCCAATCAATCCACGAGCTTCGTCACATCTATTTTCTCATTTGATTTTCTTATAATCATCAGTGGGTTATGTTTCTTTCCCTGCGGTAATTCTGAAAAGTCCTCTACTTCGTAGAACATCCTCCATATGAGATTTCCATGAGAAATAGTTGGAACTAGTAAGTAGAATATCACAAGGGGCGGCCATATTTATAAGTTAATGGATATAAAAGAATAAACCAATAGTATGGATATGAAGAGCTCAAAAAAATAGGCGGTTTAAAAAAAAAGGCACTGAAAATTGATTCGGTATGATGAAGTTATGCTTGATCAAAGAAAATGTTCAAGATGTCCCCAATAGTGACGTGGCAGATAGAGAATGACCAGCTAAAAAAAAGGACCCCCCTCTACCCAAGATGAACCTTTGACAATCACTTTACAAGAAAGTTGCTTTAACTGAATCACTTTTGTAAAATAAGTGATTTCACTTTTACAATGATGTTACTTTAAATAGTGTAACAATAAAAAAGAACTTAAGTGACTCACTTTTTATTTCTTTTTTATTATTTAAGTGAGATGCACTTTTTACAATAAAGTAACTTGAAAATAGAAATTGCATGCACTTTTTCTTTTAAAAGTAACTTCCTAAGACTTGAACTCAAGACCTATTAAGGAATAAAGCAACTTTGAACCAAGTGAGCTAGATTAAAAGGTATGTAAAATATGAGAAGGAAGAAGGGTTTTTTTTTTTTTTTTTTACTCTTCTTGCTCGGTTTCCGTGCTTGCCTTTTTTCCTGCAAATCACACCACAAACCGAAACAAAAAAAAAAAATTCCACACTTGTGGGGTTAGATCTCGTTATCTTGCCCGGAGAGTCTACATTTTCTCTCTATTTATGGTTTGCCGAGATCGCACAAGGTGCATAGAAAATAGCAAATGCAGCCGAGAAAAACCCTTTCCCTTTCTGTTTCTGATTCGCCGATATCGCACAAGGTACACGGAAAAGAGCATACGCAGACAGGGAAAGCAACAATCCGAAACTAAAAAAATCTAATAATAAAACTGATAAAATATGAGATATTTATTTTTTTCTTTAAAACAGAAATAAAAAAAGCGTCACTGTAACATTATACATTCAAATATGATGAAATACACATTTTTGAAGCAACCGGGAACCGTTTTCGATCAAACGAAAACTATTTCCCAATGGAAATGGCACTCTGAACTCAATGGAACACCTCCCACAACCCAGAAATGCACAGAAATACCAGAACCAAAAACCCTTTCAAGTTTCGGCAACAACAGTTCAAGGTCTAGATCATAACCGGAAGCGGCTCTTCATAAAAGCTATGATACCATGTTTGGGTACAAAGGGTACTCCCAAAAGACCGAACACCTAGAGAAACCACTTCACACAAACATATCACAGATCGATACACCGATGCTTTGACATGGTTTAAACCCTCGAGAGGGAAACACTCCACGGCCCCGGCCAAATAGCTTCTACGGAGCAATTTATTATGCAAAGAAAGAAAGTTACAAATAAGCTTCTCGTAATCGGTCAACTTTCCAATGACCCTCCATGCTCTTTAAATAGAGATCATGGACCAATCGGGTGTTAAGCCACGGATCAAGGGTAGGTATGATCTAAGAGAAGTTGAGCCGTCGGATCACTCTATGTCAGGAACATATAAGAGTGTGTTGATTGTAATGTTTCAACCCCATAGAAGGCCTTAGAGATTTCATTATCGAATTGGAGATTATGGCTAAGGTTCCTGAGGATGCCAACCAAGGGACCCATGTGCAATGGGATCCTTGTGCATTTCCTTTCATTGGATACATTGGTTCTCCTTTGATGGCCACCTTGAAAGGATTCCTAGATTCACTCTAGGGATATCGATTAGGGTTTTTTCCACTATGAATGTCTTGGATGCTCCTAATGTTTCTTAAGCATGCACTGTATGTCAAGAGCATCAAAAACCTTTTCCTTCTTCGTGGTGACACATTTTCCTCCTCCTTCTACCCCATGTGGTGGAAGTCTAGATACTAGTAACCAATGGTCTAAAAGGAATAGAAAGAGGAAGAATAAGAAGAAAATGTGAATACAAGGTGGCATGCCTCCAGCCACTGCAATTCATGATGGGGGAATTCCTAGACCAATTCTATGGGAAAGTCACCAGTCATTGAAATTCATACTAGAGACAGGTCACTAGTCACTACATGGCATACTATAGATAGGGTGACTAGTGAGTGCAAGTCATACTAGAGACCAACAACCAGCCATTGCAAGTCATGCTGGGGGAAAGAAACCAACCAATGCAAGTCATGATGGGGGTATTGATATTATTGAGAAGTTTAATAGAATACGATGCAAGCCTAAGTTCTCTTGTAATATTTTCAAGGGAGATCAATATACTCATATGTGCCCTTCCATTCCATAGATACAAAGAGTGTGGTACCTATCTAAGGGATGTTATGCTCCTAAACAACCTATAATTTACCAACAAACCATTAAAGCTTCGATTGATGAAGTGATCAAGTCAATGCAATATTTTACTGATCCCACTCTTCCCTTGGAGAGTGTTGACATTGAAGTGATCGAACCAATTCAATATTCAGTCGATCCTAATTTTCCCTTGGATAGTGATAAGATTCAAGTGGTCAAACTAACGTAATCTTCAGTCAACCCCACTCTTCCATTAGAGAGTGATTTGGATACCACTCAATTGTCTTCACTGCTATTTTAGAACTCTCTGGACAAGGGATCACTCCATTCGCTTCGAATGATCCCCCACCAAGCTCTAGGATTGCTTCCTTTGATTGGAATAGTCTAGTTGTGCCTCACCTTCCTTCTTCTACAATAAGGGTTCAAGTTAAACACCGGATGATTTTTTAATGTGTTATAGATGGAGCCTTTGTTAGTATTTTATCTGCATATGCTTGGAGAGTTGTGGGTTCTACCAACCTTTTGAGGGATTCTAGTTAACCAATGGATTTTGATAGAAGACCTAGTGAGCCTCTAGGTTTTCTCCCTTAATTTCCTATAATATTAGGTGGACAGACTATCTTAGTCGATTTTATGGTTATGGAGGTCCCATTGGAATTCAATATGATCCTTGGGCATGCTTATGTATATGTTATGAATATTGTGGTATCTATGCTCTTTAGTGTGATTCATTTTACTCATAATGGAAGCATTGTCACTATTTATCATCTTGTATTTGTTAATCCTCCTCATCACCCTGTGTTAGAACAAGAATCCCCTTTTTATGTTCCTAGTGTTTGGGTAGAAACTACCATGCCACAAGGGAATTATGTAGCCTCATATCCCCCATGTCCAACTGCTATTGAGAAGAAGCCTCTGCATGCATGCTCACCTTCTTGGGACTTGGTTTCAATAGTTTACCAAGTGATCCATCCAATGAAGGAATTGGATCTAGTTCTCCACCTTGTTGGTGCAAGTGAATGTTCGGACATGTGTTCTCTTTGGGATGTCATCCTTCCCTCATATGAATCTCTCCTAGAGGCTATGATATATTCTAACATTCCTTTGGATATTTATGTCATTTCCAAAGATCCTCTCCTTGGATTGGACCCAATTTCAATCAAATCTAGCCTCGATTTTCCTTTTGAGTCTTATCCCACTGTTTGTGGATCCTCGAATGGTGGCATGTTTGAGTCTTTGGACTATGCCATTGAGATACAAGTTGGTGTTCCCGATGATCCTGAATATTTTAATGGATTCTTACTCTTACGATGATGCGTTTGTTTTCATAGACTCTATTATTGCTTTTAGCTTTGATATTCCTCGTGAATGTGATCTTATTGATTGTAGGCGCTCAGGCCTTGGTTCTCTTGATTCTTCACTGGTAGACTCGGCCTTTGTGATGAATATTGTTGAAGACGTTAAAGTTGAAAATATCTCTACCAAAGTGACCCATATCGTATCTTTCTTTTATATTTTTTAGATATTATTATGGTATTGTTGTTTCTTGGATACACTATTTTAAGCTAGATTCATGGTTTCTTAGGGATCATTCTTTGCTCATTGTTTGATCCAGTCAAGTATTTTCAGAAACTTAGATATAGGTTTATACCTCCCCTCTATTATGATGCACTTGAACCTTTTTCCACCTGAATTTGTCATAGGATTGAACCTATTGGATATTGGTGCATTAGCCATCTCTATCTACATTTTTTACCAATCTGATAGAAGATCCTACCTAACATATGACACCGTAGTCAACACAGTTAGAGCGGGTTTTTGGACCTATCTTGGAATTCGCACAGCAAAAATGGACCATATGACAACTCAATGAGTGGACCAAAGCACACAAAAGGAGGAAGTTAGCTTAGCATTTGTGTCCACTTTGTAACAGGCTAAGCCCTTGTTGTGTTGTATAAATATGTAAGGGAATTTTGCGTTAAGGGTTGTTCTTCAGTTGTTATTGAATGGTAGTTCTTGGGTTAGCATTGAATTGTTGTTCAATATTCAACATATGTTGTGGTTGTTGTCGTAGTTGTTGTCTTGATGTGTAATGTTGGGTGATTTTGGGTCTATAATAGAGAGTTGTTGTGCATTCCACAAGTTATGTAAGACTATTCCCTCTAATAATATGAATGAAGTGAACCTATCTTGAAGCATATTGTTGATGTGTTTAATGTGATGAATGCTATGTTTTTTGTGCACATGGATTCTTTTCTTATGTTCATGCTTTGAGTGAGTTATCATTTTATAGGAGTAAGTTACATGTTTATGCGCAATATATGAATGAATGGTATATCTATTAAATGAATTCTCATATCCCTTCATCACTGTGGAATCTTGGTTCTTGTAGTCCCCCAAGATACCTTACGTGAGACTTCATCTGCTTGTAGGTGATGCCAAAAGGGCTGGTGTCTTGGATTTTTCTGGTGAATATATGTTGAACCCTGGGTCTTCCCACTGCACACCAACAAATGGTTATGTTGCTGATACCAGGATCTATGATTGAGGGGAAGGTGGAGGTTAACTGATGGTTCCATGGAGACCAACAAAGGGAGAGGTAGAAGAGTGATTGAAAGAGAAGGACTAAGAATTTTCCAAAGAAAAAAATAAGAACCCTTGGATTAGTAAGGAGTGGTGGTGACAAAAATACATCTATACATATATGCACAAGATCTTCTTTTGTGAGTTCCCTATCATTCTGGCTAACTGCTTGTTAAGGTTATCCAAAAAAAAATTGACCTTTTGCATTGTGAGACCAAGGAGCTAAACCCCTGAATATATCCAGTAAGTGAATATTGTAAGTAACCCTATCTCCTGTGCATTATAATTTTAGTCGGATAGTTTATTAAAAGGGTATGTCAGAGAGTTTGATATATAGACTATACCCAATCATATAGCACTGTCGAGAGAGACATATTTTAGGGCCCACGTGGAATATACCCGAAGTCCTTATAAACTTGGATCAAGATGTTATTGTGTGACAAAGTAACTATGGTATTGGATTCAGATCACCCTAGCAGTTAAGCATTTATGTGTGCATAAGGGGATTGGGGGTTGGTCACAGAATGATCTGATTAAGAGAAGGAAAGAATGAATAAAGAGCGCATGAGATGATAATGTTGAGAAAATTAGTGGTGACTGTAGAAGAGACTGGATTACTGCACGGTGGAAAAATATTCTGGAAAGATAGTAGGAAGAGAAATGCGGCTGAGATAGAGGAGTAGCGCAGTGAGTTTGAATAAAGATACATCTATGCAGGACTCCATATCAAAGGACTATAGCACCTAGAGAAGGAAAAATACCAACAACATAGTCCCACTAAGGAAGGTATCCCTACTAAGGCTAGGATCTATGTCAAACCCATGACCCTATGTGTATCTCCAAATTCCGAGGTAAGAACTAAAAATTTGTCACATGCAGTTAGTAATAGTATTAAGGGTATTCAAATTAGTGGAAGTAACTCAACTGCACAAACATAGTCTATGGCACCTAGTATAAATACTGTGCAGAACACAATAGAGGGGGTAGACCCCACTTTGAGGATGCATGTCTTCCATGGGGCGGGGACAAATGATTCAGAGCAGCATTTGTTTGTATGTGATGTCGTATGGAAAGAAAAAAAATTCCAAGATGATGCCACAAATATTGCGTAGCTGGTAATAAATTTCAGGGAATGTGTGTTGAATTGGTACATGAAGTATCATAATACTATGCAAACTAGGAAATTGGATGTGTTGATGTATATGTAACTTCGGAATGTATTTCACATATATGTATATTGTATTCCTATAGAGATGTTATTATTCCTCTATACGGAAGTGTCGTCATTTATATTGTAAGTGTCGTAACTTATACTTGATGGGTTATTAGACCACCTTGTTTGGGGTCGGCCCTGTATAAGTCATGTGGGTCAAAGGGTTATTAGACCACCCTATTGGGGGTCGGCCATGTGGGTCAAAGGGTTATTAGACCACCCTATTGGGGGTCGGCCCAGTCAGCATTATGTTATGTGGTTAAGTTCGAGCCTACATGAGCTAGGTAAAAAGGCAAGTCAAGTCAAGTATAAATAGAGTGCGGGAGGCACTCTATTTGCTCACTCACTTCTCACTCAGGCACTCAAGGAGGAGTGGCGCACTTATGGAGGAGGAGGATCTGCTGCTAGGTTGTGTCTATCTCTTATGGTTGGTTGCATCATTGCTCTATCTATCTCTGAGGAAGTTATTGGGGTTTTTCACCTTTATGGTTTTCCCCAAGTAAATCTTTGTGTCTCTTGTGTGCTTGCATTATTGTCTCCATGATTGATATGTTGTACATGTTGTTCTCTCAGTTAAGATCCTAGATCAGATTGAAGTAAATTCTGAAAATTTAACAGGATGGTATCAAACAAGATTTGATAAATAAATTCAAGAAATCAAAATCTGAGTCACGGTACATTACTAAACTAAAGGAGATTAGACAATTGTTGAATGAATCGGTCTGGAACGTTGACTAGAGATTCAAATTGATGATGGATAGGTTGACATTCCATATTCACAAGGAATAACATAAGGAGTGGTTCATTATAGGGTTGTTGCCACACATACATGGGCCATAGACACAACAAAAAATTACATCACAAACAGACGCGTTAGAGCTTGTTATCAAGTTGGAAGTGTCTCCTATAGAAGAGAATTCCATGGGGATCACTCAAGTCTAGTCACAACTAGCGGCACTAATGATGCAGTTACATGAGATTTTCAAATGGAAGGAAAAGAACGAAGAGATATGGTGCAAAACCTACAGGAAGGAAGGCCGTCATAGGAATGAGTGTCTGGCATTTAGAGAATATTTAGCAACTGGAACCCCAAACCCTTTGGCCCCGGATAGATGGGTATGGTGTGAGGTATACAGAGGGAATGATCCCCCCTACTGCTTGTCCATTGCCATAGAAGTATGTGAGCACCCCAAGAAGTATGTTTTGTATTTTTGTAAAGCAGTAAGACATGATGAGAACGATTTCCATGCACTAGACCTCATGAGAGAGTGCACTTCAGATGCATATAGAATACAAAGGGAGGTTGCACCCAAAGGAGCCACACAACAAAACAATACCCTGAGAGACTATAAACAAGGAGGTCATGGAGTATTCAAAGGTCAAGGAAGAGGAGGATTTGGTAGGGGTAGAGGACCAATAATCTACTATAATTGTGGTAAAAAAGAGCATTTTGTGTGGGATTTCCATAACTCATGGACAACATGCACATACTGCAGAGAGTTGGACCATGCAACAGAAGACTGTCCACTACTGGTCACAAAACGGAAGCAAAGGAGAAACCAGAATCCAAATCCAAATCCAAATCAAAATCAAAATCAAAATTAGAATCAGAACCAAAACTTAAACTAGAATCGGATTCCAAACTAGAACCAAAATCAAAATGTCCAAATGATTGCGGTATATGAGTGCAATGAACAACCAAATATAGAAACCGTTACCCATGGAGAATCAAGGATAGGAGAATATGAGACAGAGCAAGAATTACGCACAAGATAATGGGTTAGGAGAGCTATAGGAAAAATCTCAATGTTTGATCCTCTGAGGGAGAAAGACACATACCAGCAAGTAAGGAAAGAGATTCTGAAACCCGAATTTGGTGCATCCTCATCGCGACAAGTATATGATACACTACCTATATACAGCATGCCTCCCACATATGACTACTCTGTACCAAATATTCTAGATAAAAAAGTAAGCATTCTAAAAATTTTCTTGAAAAGCTATTTACAATTGATAAAGGATGTATGCGCTTTGGGTATACTGCATTAGATGATCAATCGGTGCATGCAAGATATGGGAGAACATGTTGCAGTTAACCAAGTGCAACACAATAGAAGGAAAAATAGGGAGTTCTGCCTAAGTGCGCAGATAGGATATTACAATATGGACTATATCATTCTGGATTTAAGATCTAATATAAACGTTCTACCAAAGAAAACTTGGGAGGTGATGCGTACGCCAAAGATGTTAAAGAAATGTAACTACAGAAGATATTCTTTTTGTAGTTGTCTATTTGTTGACTCAAACCCAGTCGACAGGGGTTCCACTCACTATCGACACCCAAACCACCGCGATCTCCCTGATCACTGGCCCAGATAGGTTTTACCCCATCCAGCAACACCTGCAGAGTAGATGAGGTCTCACCCGAGATGTTCAAGGGAGAGTTGACGGAACCATGTTTCCGTCGAATGAAGGAGGATGTTTGCAGCTCAATTACTTAACTTATTGTGACATTTCATAAATAGATCTATGCATTTAACTCAAACATCATTTATATTCATCACATCATTCAACAGAATTATTCATCATCCCAGCAGATATAACAATAAAGCATTGATTGCAGCAAGGAAACATCGCATTATTCATAGATTCATATTGCAATGTGCATTACCACAGATGAACAAAAGAAACACAGGAATTCTGCAAAACAACTCTGTCACATCATATTAACTCCGCGAAAACCCCGATCGAAAATGTTCAACCTTCCGTTCATACTCCGCAAAAATACAATTCTCACAGATATCTCCAGATCTCAGATACTCAATCTAGGATGATTCAACACATACAAATCTATGTCTATATACAGGATTCTTCCTTTACATTGCTTGTCCACTTACTAACAACTTCCTTACCGACACTGACCAAAATCTAACTATTGTGGTCCAAATGACCCAAAAACCTGCATACTGCAGTACAAAACTGACCAAAACTTGCATAAAATATCATCGTCTGTGCTCCATTTCCCGCCTTTCATGGTATCGCAGCACTCGCGGTGCTGCGATAATGACCCATCTAACTGCTTGCCAACAGGCCCCCAACACAATCTTGTGGCTCTCCCTCGAGCCACGTCAGCAGGACATGGTGTACTCAGTGGTCTTGACCCTGAAATCCTCGTACTGTTGATCGACTGTCATCACCTGCTCCTTTACTGCCATAGGCATTGCCTGACTGTCGATCACATCCTGGGCAGATGGATGCTCAGTTAGCTTCGCCGCAACTTGTTGGCGACGTTCCTGTATAGCCTGGAGGACTTCACCAGCTTTTGTCATAAACTGACCACCAACTTCCTGGAACTCCTCCAGCTACGCGGTGCGCTTCTTCTGATGCTCACCAGCCTTAGTGACGCGCTACTACAACTCTTTTAAATCCGTGGACTTGGAAACCTACTCCATTGGCGGCATCATGCGCATCGTCATCTTTAGTGTTTCCAATTGCCCCTCCGCCTCCTGTCGAAACTCGGTCAATTGTTCAATATGCTCGTCCTAAACAATTAAACCCCAAAACTGTATGGTGTCAGCTGTGAGTTCCGTCGCTGCCGTTTCCAGCTCCCCCATCTGTGCTGCGACCTCCTCAATAGCATGTTTGCAGTCGTCCACCTACACTTGGGGTGTACCAAGGTCCACCAAGGCTGTTAGCTCTTGATTGTCATGCCGCAACTGGACAATGACAGCCCCAAGTCGTTGCACGCATTGAATCATGTCCAACTCTGCGGTGGGCTCCGGCACATGGTGACAAGCCTCAACAATGGTCGTCTCTACCCGCATGTTTTGATCCCACAAGGTGGCCTTCTCCATAATGAGGCGATCCTGCTCCTGCTTCAACTCTTCAATCGCTCTAGCCTTCTTGGCTCATTCTTTCTTGATGTCCTCTTCCAACTCGTCCACAGCCTGTTGCGCTGTAGCAGCCCTCCCTGTTAACTCCTCAACCGCTTCCTTCGCATATACCTCGCTTTCCTGCAAGTGTAGGCACTTACCACCGATCTCGTGCATCCTGTCGGTCATCTCCCAGCTGGAAACTACCTACATAGTTATCAATGCCTTCACGGGAAGCGCATTGACATTGATGGCCACTTTCTCTAACGGCTACAGCAAGGATTTCAAAGCCTCATCGTCAGTCACAATCGTAGTCGAGGGAATATCAACATTCTTGACCCGCGGCTCAGTTTCGATTGTGCTAACTGGTTGCACCGATGCTTCTTCTGGTGCCTTCTTCACCACCATATCGCACAAGGAATCTAGATGAGCAGTGAGCTCATGGAAACCTTCATCTGTCTTCATCATCATTGTTTTATCCGCTGTAGTGGATGCATTAGTGATTTCTAGTATTAGTCGTCCCAACTACAACTCCGATGACAAGGGAATCCCACTGATTGTCCCAAGGTCCTGGTGCTCATCATCTGAAAGGGTCTGTGATGATTCCTCATCCGACATATGACACGGTTCATCCATGGCTAGCACATCAGATGGTATCCCTGTAGACTCCTATTGAATCATTGGTTCGCGCCATTCAATCGGCCAGTCGTCGATGATCGGATCCAAGTCTCCATCTATCAACTTATAAGGGGTCAGCAACCACTGCTTATCGGTATCACGGTGCACATGTACATAGATATTGTGTGGGATGATCATGAACCAGGAAATCCCCTTGTACTTCTCAACAGTGGCCTAAGTCAACTGCAGAATCTGCTCAGCAGCTGCCTGCAATGCTTCCCAATAAAACCAGAACTGCGTGGCACAATCCCTGAGCTGCTTCGGTTCCTACACCCACCATAGGTTTTGGTAGCGCGCTCCCTTGCGTTCTTCCATAGCATCCACCTCCATGCCTTGGTAATCGTCGGGTTCCATCTAGGCGACCAGCGTGACTAATATCAGCAGCCAACTATAAGTGAATAATCGTCGTCCTGCTTGGGCCACCAGCACATCCTCCGTCAACTGATTAAGTAAAAATAGGGACCATTTCATCTTCATGCCTGCCTCACATAGCTCTGCGCAGGCAACAACCCTAGAGTCGCCTTGATTGAGTCGAGTGTTCTGCAGGAGTTTTGTAGCCAAGATTCGCGCCCCAATCTTGACTGCGGGCTCGTTGATAGTGTCCAAGCGGTAAGCCCATCCATCTTTCTGCATTTTATACTGCTTCCTCTACCTTGTTGCCAGCTTTTTGTCATTGTTCTTCCCCTGAAAGTACTGCGATGGGTTGACCCCATCCTTTGGCAAGCCTGTGATCTCAGAGATCAGGTCCACCATCACAATGACCTACCTGTCCAACCATAACACCCCGCCATGAAAACAAGCCAGCAACTGCTTGATGCAGGCATTGGCTTCCGTCAACCGCCCAAAATTTGGCATGTAAATCAACCCCAATAGCACAGACTTCGCCAAACTGCGTGCCCATTCATGTGGAATGTGTGGCGTTGGTCCAGTCTACCCTTCTTCTCGTGGCTTAAATAGCTCCGACATAACATCTTCCAGTTCTAGCAAGTCTTGATCATCATACCACAGCTACATCGACGTTGGTATGATGTCGATGGTACAACTCATGCCTGGCGGGATTGCCGACATCCATACCTGATACCGCTGGTTCTTAGCGACCTTCCTCGCCTGCATCCCATCTCAACATGGAGGTTGGTATCCTGGGATATCCACGGCAAAAATTCCTACATGAACTGGGGATTCCAAAACCCCCAAGCTCAATGGGATCTCCACAGGGACGCCTTCCAAAACTTGGGCAGTGGAACGGGTGTGCCGCTTCTCGAGCCACTCGGAGGTAAGCTGCGTCCCTCCTCTCTTCTAACGTACCATAGAAGACGATCCCACCGGCATGTTAGCAACTTCATCCACTAAATTGACCTCTTCCTCAATAGGAGCAGGGATGAGAGGTGACTCGGCTTCACTGGAAATATCCACCATCTCTAGCTCACTCGGCATGTCGCACTCAATTCCCGCAATGCCAACAAATGGCCCAACCGCACTCAACCTAGAACTTTTCCAACACACTTCAACTGCTCTCTGCAACACAATCTCAACCTTGCACAATTCCTCAACTGGCAACTGAACTCACTTGTCACAAATGGTGCCTTCCGACCAACTTCGGCTCATTTTTATAGCGCCCAACCAAATCCCTTGTAATCATAACTAAATCCTGCATTAACTCGAACTAAATCCTGTATTAGTGACCCAAATCCGTCATCGATCCTGTTAGCCGATCAGCCAGATCCGCCATTAACACCCATCATTCGAACGAGCGTCGTTAATTAACTGTCTTAACTTTTGGCATTTATTGCTGATTTGACCCAGTCACGATCCTTCTGCTGTCGTGGACCACTACTAACTTGTGGCACAAGCCTCTCTGCCTGCGCGTTTTGTCCCTCTTGGTGCGCCATCCTGCCATCGAGCAACCTGGTTTTTTTTTCCCAACGCAACTCAGGAATCACGCTGCTCCAAGCCCAACCTGTAGGGATTCAACCTGCTACCATTAATCAACTTGGGGAGCATCGCTCCGTCTAACTGTTGCAACTGAGCTGCTCCACCTGAAGTTATGTGACTGATGTGATATGGACCAAGCCAATGCATCTGCAATTTTCTTGGTTGTTTCATAAACTTGTTGTCATACAACAGTACCAAGTCACCCTTCTGAAACTTTTTTTTTTTATGTCGTGATCGTGCCAAGCCTTTTGGAAATCCTTCTCCACACTCTGGTTGAAGCCGGCAATAAAGCAATCTTCTTCCAACTGTACTAACTGCGCTAGACGTTCTTCTAATGTAGCTGCATCATCCATACCTATTGTTGATTCTATGCGCAGACTCGGAACGATGTACTCCATAGGCATAATCGCTTCTTTTCCATACACCAGTTTGAATGGTGTCTAGCCCATCACCCTTTTACACGTGGTGCGATACGCCCACAAGACTGCTGGTATTTTCAGATCCCAGTCATCGCGATTCACGTTGCACACCTTTGTCAGCGCATGTTCCAATATCTTGTTAAAATATTCCACCGTGCCATTTTCCTGCAGATGATACGGCGTACTCTTCTTGTGTTGTATCTACAGTTTGTCCATCAATGCGTTGATGGTGCGATTGAGAAAGTGGCTGCCTTAATCACTCAATAATATCTTGGGGCAGCCGAATCAAGTGACAATATTGTCGAACAGGAAATGCGCGGCTGTGGCCATGGAACAACCAACGACTGGTGCAGCCTCCGCCCATCTTTTCAAATAATATGTCGTCACGATGATGTATCTGGCACCAGTGCGCTTCCCAGGGGGGTTGATTGGTCCCATGAAATCCACTGCCCATTTTTCAAATGGATGCAGTGTCAGTTAAGGTATCAGTGGCATATCATCTCTCCTAGATGGCTTCTCAGTTCTCTGACAAACATCGCAGGACCGCGCATAGTCTGTCGCATCATTGTACAGCGTGGGCCACCAAAGCCCTACCCGAAGCACCTTCCTAGCAGTCGCACGACCGACATAGTGCCCCCCAACCACTCCTGCATGTGATTCTGACAAGATCTACCCTTGCTCATGAGGCAAAACACACCGCCACAATATCTCATCGGAGCCCAATTTATATAACTCACCTGCAATTAACTGGAAATTTGTAGCCTTGACCACCAACTACTTCTTCTAACTGGTGGTGAACTCCTCGGGTGCGGTACCTATCACCAGAAACTGAATGATTTCTTCAAAGTAGCCATCAACTACTTCAACCTTAAAAAGTTGCTCATTTAGAAACCCATATTCGATGTTAGTTGGCTCCTCTCTTGTGTCAATCCGCGATAGATGATAACGTCCAGCATTCAACCATCCTGGCTTCACAATCAATTCAAAATCGAACTCCTGAAAAAGAAGTATCCAACGACATATCTTCCCTTCCAACACAGGCTTATTGACCAAATATTTTAATGCAGAATGGTCTGTGAACATCTTAAAGTGTCCTCCCAATAAGTAGCGTCGAAACTTCCACAGTGCATAGACCATCACCACGCCTTCCCTCTCTGTAGTGGTATAGTTCCTTTCTGCTGATAACAACTTCTGACTTGTGAAAGCAATGGGGTGATCTAGATACCCCTCTCCTGGCTGGGAAAGCACCACTCCCAGCGCGATCGATAATGCATCGACATGGACATGAAACTCTTTACTCCAGTCCAGAAATACCAGTATCGGCACTGAAGCCATCTTAGCCTTCAGCTTCTCAAAACTATCTTGACATTCAGGGCTCCATTGAAATACCGCGTCTTTCTTCAATAACTTCTCCATAGGGGCGATGATCACTGCATAACCCCTGATGAACTTGCGATAATACCTGGTGTGGCCCAACGTTGCTCTCAACTACTTAACTTTAGTCGACAGTGTTAAGCTCAGAATAAGCGGGATCTTTGCTGGGTCGACTAGCAACCCCATCTTGCACACAATGTGACCTAGCAGTATGCCAAATTGTGCACAAAAAATGGACTTCTTCAAGTTCAGCGATATCTGATACTGTCGACAGCGCTCCAACATCAATCGCAGATTTTCCAGATGATCGCTTGTCAAACCATAGACTGTCCAATCATCCATGTATACCTGCAAAAACGTCTAAATGAAATCCATGAATGCGGCAAAAACAACCCCCGAGAATATCGCAGGTGCATTCTTTAACCCAAACGATATTAATGTATATTGAAAACAGCCCCACTCTGTTACAAAAGTTGTCTTATGGCGGTCTTCCTTAGCGATTCGGATCTGATGACAGCCAGAGAACCCATCAAAAGGATCTTCATCTCCCCTAAGTCGCCCAAAATACCTTTCATCTCAGAAAACTTCGTAGGAAATAGGTCTTGGAATTCATGCAGCAAGTCAGTGAACTTTTCCATCATCTCATCATCCTAGTAATTGCCAACATTCGCAAACTTGGGACTGGCCTCAGTCCCAATATTGACTTTACGGAGCTTCAGCGATTGACTAATCGGATCACTTGGCGCATCAGGTGCTACAATATCGCGACTTCCTTCAGATTCTGGAATATTGACATTCCACGGATCATCGCCGTCTTCAGGCCCACCAGTGATATTATAACATTCCATCATGGATCGCATCTAGCAGTGCGTGTGTGGATCCGTAGGATATTCCACCGGAACAACCTTCAGAACCACATCGCGGATGAGTTGCAACGCGTTATGGACATCTGGGTTGGGATCTGCGAAACTGAATGTCTAAGTAAAACAAACTATCAACTCCAACCAAGTAGTAATTTCTCCCCGCAATTCAGCTGCAGTGTACCATGACTACGGAACCTCGTCCAAAGTATGGATAAATGCATGGACCCACTCATCTTTTGGTTGGGATGCCCACAATGTCTAACACTCCACCAAATGACTGCCAGGGTCATTTCGAACATCATATTTCCCTGTGTGGTAAACCTCACTGTCGCCGAAATGAACCGTCATCAGTCGTCGACACTGCGGCCAACCTGCGATCGATTTCTTATTTGTCACCCACCATCGTGCTGGAGTAGCCTTCAATGCTTCCCCCAATGCCAGCAGTTGCTGTGGTTCGGAGACTTTTTCCTTGAACACCGCCAAAAAGTCAGATAAGCCAGGCAGCCCTTCATATACTGTTAGTGTAACCGTTTCAGTCGCAATGCGGCACAATGACTGCGTGATTAGCCCACACTTGCGGAGCGACACCTCATGCAAGCGATTCTTCCAATGTTCTAAAGCGTCGTCAAAGTCGAAAGACGCAGATCTCTCGCTGTGCCATCCAAGCTCACCGTTGGCAGTTGGATGAATATAATTTTCTAAAATATTGAATGCATGGTCCCACCCACTGGGATCGTCATCCTTCACGGGTTCAATGTATCTGCGTCCTTCAGCTGGATCTAACAGAGCTATAACTCTGAGATCGTGGTTTTCAAAATTCATCATCCACCTCTTGAAGTTGATTACTGCTCCACTGTCGTAGCCCATCCAATCCCCAGCAACGCGGGATAAGAGATTCCCCCTTCGACTAATTTGATGACGTCAAAGTCAACATAAGTCTTCATTCCCTCAATGTCCACCACCAGGTGTGGAACTCTCCCAATCGGTGTCACCTTGGCATGATTAGCTAGCCGGAGCTGTACAGAAGACCAGCTCAATGGGGGGATCCCCATTTTCTGCCATGCCTGCTTGGTTAAGATGTTGACATCCGAACCAAGATCCAGAATAACGGAATCAACATCATAGTCTCTAATTTGAATGTTCATACGCATCTCCTTACCTGTCTTTTGTCGCTGTAAAGATTTTACCACAAATTCTTGTTGTCTCCTGGATGGTCGTTGCAACAATCTCTCAATCTCAGCGAGAGCAGCAGGATCCCTTGCCAACAATAAACAGATCTCAAAAAATTTCTGCAAGGGTCCAGACTGTGCCAATGGGTCTACCTCTAAAGTGGCATCAAAGACAGGGGGCATGTCACAGACGATGGGCTTACCCTGAGACATTTCCATCGCCCGTCGTGCCTAGAAGAAAGCATCGCGCTCGGAATCAATGTCAAAAGACACCTTATTCTGTCCTACTAACTGAATAAGTGAATGTACGTTCCTTGCTTGCCATCACGTAATCAATTGTGGGCAGTTTTCTACAGTATGGTCTATAACAAAACAAAACGTACATTGCGTCTGCAATAGTGGTCAATCTCGCTGGTAATGGCCCCATACCGCACAGTGATAGCACTGAATAGGTCCGCGACCTCTTTGTCCTCCTCCGCAACTAAATCCTCCTCCACGGCCTCCCCAGAATCCTCCTCAAAATCCACCCTGCTGTTGGTACTACGGTTTATTAAAATGTTGCTGCATAGGAGATGGTTGCATGCCTTGCCCTTGCTGCGCATACTGGGGTTGCTGAATGTACCGTGGTTTCCGTGGAGCCATTTGCATTGGAGCATATTGCGGCATAAACTGTTGTGGTTGCTGCTGCAGTACAAACTACACCTGCGGTTGAGGTAGCGGTTGGGATACCTGCGGTTGCGGTTGGGGTTCTTGTACAGCACGCTGGTCGTCCTTCACATAGAATGCATCATACGAGCTCTCCTGAAGCAACCCATATGCACGACAATCTTTGTCTTCGTGTCCCACCGATTTGCAGAATGTACAATATAGATTCATCGATTTTGTGACCACTTTCTGCATGTATTGACATTCATCGTGGCGGTGCCCATATACTTGATAGACGCAACACCACAGCATGCCACCGCCACTCAACGGATTTGGTGCTCCTAAAACCAGATAATTGCCGAAGTCCGGGCAATTATCTTTAGTATGTCCTTCTCCTCGACATCGTGTGCACCAGACTTCTTCTTGTTGTTCCTTTCCCTTCTTAAGATCTTGCAGCTATATGGTCAGGTTAGCTAGCTGTGTCTGGATCTGCGACATCCCAGCCGTGTTTTCACCAGTCGGCGAGGCTTCCAACCGCATTGCAATCTCCAGAGCTTCACTTGGTGTTGTAATGTTATGTTGCATCAGCGGTAACCGAATGTGTGGGAGCAATGCTAGGATGAACCATTCCTTGTGTTGGACAGTGCTCATGTCGAAGCTGACCCTCGCCATCAACGTCTTAAATCGTTGGTCAAAGTCCCACACCATTTCATTGCGATATTGCTTAATCTCTTTTAGTTCTGTAATATACTATGCTTTAGAAATGGATTTTTTGAATTCTGCAATCAATCCATTCCTGATATCGTCTAGCATCTTCTCCGGAGTTCCTATAGGGACTAGAACAAACTTCATAAACTAGTCTAATGCGCGACCTCGCAGAGTTGTCCCTAATTGTCCTTTCTTAGCATTATCATCAGTAATTTGCTTTACGGTCCATACTGCCTCACATAAGAACCAGTATTGTTCAGGATTGTCTGTTCCGTTTCCATGGAACAGCGGCAACTTCGTATCCTCGCCCGCCATTCTGGGCTTCCTTCCCGCAATCGTTGAACTACTAGCAATCAAGTTTTGTTGACATGGTGGTGTCGAGGTTGTGTTTCTTACTGGTTGACAGATAGTGAGCGGAGGTGTGGGAACGTTGTTGCTGGGATTTGGTCCTGCCTCTATCCTAGGCGTAGCCTAGTTGTCCTTGTCCGGACTTTGAGGTCGCTTCGTCTCATGTGGTCTTCCTTCATGGCCTTGCGTTTCGATCGCAGCAGGACCTTCTCCTGTCCTCTGCCAGAGTCGAAACCCTGCTCCTCCCCTTGTAAGACCACTCTCTTCCTTGACTTCACTCACAGTCTCGTCATGACCTACACCCATCTACCCCTTATCATTCCATGTACCGCCCCCCCCCCCCCCCCCCCCCCGCTATCGCGGTACCCACGGCCTCCTCCTACTAGGATGTTTACTGATCCAGATGCATCTTCAATATACCCTTCTCATAAATAAGCATCTTCATAGACAGTTGGAGCGACAGCACAAACCTTCTCCGTGGTCCGCGAAAGAAATATCTTTCAACTTCACTATAGGATTTGTTCGTATCGATCACAAATTCAATGATATAGTCTTCCAATATGTTGTCAATCCAAACTTCGACACCTCGCGACGCCTTGTTGTCGACTTCCTGCAGCTCCTGGATCAGCTTTGGGGTCCAGGTTGTCAGTTCACCACCTTGGAAGTTCCTCTTCTAAAAGGTCAACTTCGCCAACCATTCATACAAGATGACTGGGAACTCGCAGAAAAAATATTCATGTGGACCGTTGTGAATATATCTTTCCACCCATTGATCTACCATCATCCGAGAGTTTTGACTTTCTTTTTCAGCAAATTCTTGCAACTTCTGATCAAACTAGTCCTATATCTCCGGTTGTGTCGGATGCCACAACATATCCTCCTTTCACTTCGCACTAGGTCCCAGCAACATAACCATTTTTTGACTCAAACCCATTCGACAGGGGTTCCACTCACTGTCAACACCCAAACCACCACGATCTCCCTGAGCACTAGCCCAGACAGGTTTTACCCCGTCCAGCAACACCTGCAGAGCAGATGAGGTCTCACCCGAGATGTTCAAGGGAGATTTGATGGAACCATGTTTCCTCCGAATGAAGGAGGATGTTTGTGGCTCAATTAATTAACTTATTGCTACATTTCAGAAATAGATCTATGCATTTAACTCAAACATCATTTATATTCATCGCATCATTCAACAGAGTTATTCATCATCACAACAAATATAAAAATAAAGCATTGATTGCAATAAGGAAACATCGCATTATTCATAGATTCATATTGCAACATGCATTACCACAGATTATCAAAAGAAACACAGGAATTCCGCAAAACAGCTCTGTCACATCATATTAACTCCGTGAAAACCTCGATATAAAATGTTCAACCTTTCGTTCATACTCCGCAAAAATACAGATATCTCCATATCTCAGATACTCAATCTAGGATGATTCAACACATACAAATCTATGTCTATATATAGGCTTCCACCTTTACATTGCTTGTCCACTTACTAACAACTTCCTAACTAACACTGACCAAAATCTAACTATTGTGGTCCAAATGACCCAAAAACCCGCATACTGCGGTACAAAACTGACCAAAACTTGCATAAAATATCATCATTTGTGCTCCATTTCCCGCCTTTCGCGGTATCGCAACACTCATAGTGCTGCAAGAATGACCCATCTAACCGCCTTCCAACACTATTGTATTATCGTATTCCTCGTTTGGGAGATGTCATTGATGTAATTAATAATTTAAGATTCATTGAAAGATTCAATGTAAACCTTAGGTCTTGTGTCAGCCTAGAAGAACCTAGAAAAGATTATTATATTTTGTATTTGACAAGTCGGCCCAGTCAGTTAGGAGAAGTCGGTCCAGTTGGGGAAAAGTCACCCCAACGGAAGAATATAAATAGAGGATGAGTCTCTCATTTTTACTCACTCAACTCACTCACACAACTTCGCATAGGAGAGAGAGATAAGTTCGCATAAGTGGAAGAGAAGTTGATTTTGTCTTGGGGTTTACCTTTGTACTTTGTGAATTCTATATTGAGGAAGTTTTGTCGGGGTTTTATCCCTTGTGGTTTCCCTGAGACAAATATTGTGTTCATTGTGTTTGTTGTGCTTGTATTTCTTTCAGTGATAGATTGTGTAATTTTATTATGCTAAAAAAGTCGAAAAAACTAACAAAACATGATCTAGCCTAACATTCAGTTAAGACTAGATAATCGGCACAAAATTGTTCTAATTGGAAGATTGACGAGGGTGCCTATGGATGTGGAAGGGGTGCGCAACACAAATGATTTTGAAGTTATTAAGATTGTAGATGATAGAAAATTGTATCCTGCATTATTGGGACTTGGATGGGATTTTTCCAACCAAGCCATTATTGACTTAAAGAAGAGACAAATGATTTTTGAGGGGGATAATCTAAGATTCATTGCACCATTGGACTCAACAGAAGGGAAGATATATGTGGAATCAGTTAGGAACGGATAACTGGAAAACCTATACAACATGACTAGTAGAATGGAGGACTATGTGAATCATATTAATGATGGTATACTCAGTTTGCACAGTATCAACTCCTTTTCATCAGACCCTAAAGAAGCTTTCGAAGACTGGCAACAAAGGATGCACAAAGTACATATGAGAAGATGTGTGTGCATCTCACGTTCATTATGCTCAATTGGAATAGAGGTATGTGATCCCCCAAATTATGATGGTCTGATAGATGTGGTGTCTTTTGTGAAAAAAATTGAAGTGCGTATACCAAAAAAACAAAGGATGTTAGAATTAGATGTCGCATTGAAAGTGACCCCTGCAAGATGGTGGGATTCTCATAAAGAAGGAATAAGTGATTGGAAGCAATGAAAAAGGATACTACAGGTTATATTTGGACATGAGTATAGCACATAGAAGTACGCATGGTTGAGCTTCCCATCAGACCATGTTTCACAATGTATCACAACATGGAGTACAGTGCCAAAGAAGGAATGGACGCATGTATTTGTACATACATTGGACACCATTCTGAAGAATTGGTATATAGAGTTGGAATTGCACAGAGGCACAACAAACTAGGAGGAGATTATGCGCAATTTTAGAGTAACATTTAGTTTTGAATATGAGGTCCCTTTGGTAGATGCAACATTATAGACTATGAGGGACAATATTTTTGCACTAGAAGATACGATGGGAACTATACCCATATGCAGTGCACATAGGTCATATGCGAAAGTTGAAGAATTTTTAAAATGCTATAAAGTGGCTGAGGAAGACCAGGAGGAGGAAAAACCAAGAAATATACACATACCATAGATCGAGGGAGAGTACGCAGTAGAAGGACCTGATTTGGGATCTTCCAATTATAGAAAACCATTGAAGACTCGTAAAGTGAATATTGACACGAAGGAGAATCCCAAGTTTGCAAACATTGGGGACTACTTGGATGATGAAAGAGTTGAAAATTTGTTGGTCTAGTGCGTGAATATCAAGATCTATTTCCTACTAAATTTTCAAAAATGAAGGGGATTGTTGGTGAGTTAGGAAAGATGAAGATACCTTTGAATCCAAATGCTAAACTAGTAAAGTAGAACCATACCGGATGAACCTGATATACAAGGAGAAGGTAAAGGTTGAGATTGATAGAATGTTGGAAGCTGGAATCATAGAACCCGTGGAAGGATCATAATGGATCAGTCTGATGGTGTTCCAATATAAGAAGACTGGAGGGATCAGAATTTGTGTGGATCTATGTAAGTTAAATGATGCTTTTCTACATTATATGTTTCTCGCACCATTTATAGATGAAGTACTAGAGAATGTAGGATGTTAGGAATCCTATTCCTTCATTGATGGATTCTTAGGATACCATCAGATCAAGATCATGCCAGAAGATAAGCACAAGAAAACATTTGCGATAGAATGGGGATTCTATCAATATATAATGATGCCATTTAGATTGAAGAATGCACCAACAATATTCTCCAGAGTGATTGTCTCAACTTTCAAAGAGTTCATTCATAAGGTTTGAGAAGTGTATCTATATGATTGGACAGTATTCAATATATTGAAGAATCACATTGAAGTTCTGCATTTGATGTTGGATAAATGCAGATAGTTCCAGATCTCGTTAAATCTAAAGAAGTGCATTTTTTGTGTGCCATTCGGTATTTTATTGGGTCATGTAGTTTGTAGGAAAGGACTATTGGTGCATTTGGTGAATATTTTAGCTATTGTTGACTTACCACCACCTACTACAGTGCGACAATTGAGTGTTACAATGGGTCACACAGGATGCTACAAAAATTTTATCAAGGGGTATGCGTAGATCATGGATCCACTAGAAAAGATGTTGAAGAAGGGTGCCAAGTTTCAATGGAGTGAAGAGTCTCAGGATATCTTGAATATATTGAAATAGAAGTTGGTGATTGCACCATTCTCCGTATTTCCATACTGGAAGAAGGAATTTCATGTTCATGTGGATGCGTCAGCCATAACATTGGTGTAGTCCTAGCACAACTAGGAGAAGGAGACTTAGAACACCCCATTGCATTTGCAAGTAGAAAGTTGTCGATTGTAGAAAATAATTACACCACTATAGAATGCAAGGTATTCGCGATGGTGTATGTGTTGCAGAAGTTAAAACATTAATTGTTGGGATCACATTTTAAAATGTACACTAACCACTCTCTGTTGTGATACCTCGTCAAGAAGCCATTGTTGGGGGCGGGTATATTTATAGATGGTTGTTGTTATTTTAGGAGTATGATTTTGAGGTTGTAGTAAAACTAGGGAAGTTGAATTCAGGACCTAACCACTTATCGCGCATAGAAACTGGAGAGGATGTAGGAAGCAAAGATGATATCCTTCCAGATTCACTCCTATTTTAGCTCAGATGGTTGATGAGTAATTATCAGAAATTGCACAATTCTTATGTATTGGTGTAGCACCACCTGAGTATATGGTTGCACAGAAGAAACAACTAGTTGTGAAGGTAGCAAACTATTAGTTGATAGTAGGAAATTTATACAAATTGGGCACATGTAGGATTCTGCAATGAGGTGTTTTGGAGCATGAAAGGCCTATGATATTGAAAGAGGCCCATCAAGGAGTTTCGGGAGGCCATTACGCTTGGAAATAAACTGCAGAGAATATCCTGCACGCAGGACTTTGGTGGCCTACCCTACACGAGGATGCTAAGGAATTATGTCATATGTGTGACATCTTCCAGAGATTTGGGAAGTCATTAAGGAGGGATGATATTCCTTTGATTCCTCAAGTAACATTACATGCGTTTGATAAATGGGCAATGGATTTTTTTGGGCCAATTAGTCCACCATGAAGCAATCGAGAGCAAGATATATCATTACCGGGACAAAGTACTTAACTAGATGGGAAGAAGCAGAACCTGTGAAGGATTGCAACGCACAGATAACTGTGCGGTTTCTGTTTGAGAATGTTGTGACAAGGTTTGGTTTTTCAAGAATACTAATGAGTGATCAAGGGACCCATTTCTTGAATAGGATAATTGTTGCTTTGACATAGGAGTTCCATATCTATCACCAAAAGAGAACCCCCTTATCACCCTCAAGCAAATGGAACAGTTGAAGCATTCAACAAGATTTTGGAGAATGCACTAACAAATATTTGCAATGTCAACTGAGATGATTGGGACATGAGGAATCTTGCAGTATTATGGGCTTATAGAACAACATGTAAAAAGATGACAGGATAGACACCATTTAGGATACTATATGGGAAAGAGGTAGTCATGCCTATGGAGTTCATTGTTCCAAGTATGTGCGTTGATGCGGTCACAGAACTCTTAGATAGTGGTTGATTCGAAAGAAGATTGTCAAAGCTAATGGAATTGGAGGAAGACCAATTTGTCATAAGATTCCACTAGTAGGTTTAGAAAGCACATGAGAATTCCTGAAATGACAGACATATCAAGCAGAAGCAATTCAAGGCTGCATATTTGGTTTTGATGTACGATAGCAAATTCATGAAGCACCCAGGTAAGTGCAGAATGCATTGGTTAGGTCCTTATGCCATAAAGTTTGTCATTGAGGCCGATTTCGTCCAACTTGAGAAGTTGAATGGGGAAACCTAGAAGGATTTTTCAATGGAATTTAGATGAAACTATATCGGAACAGACGTCCTTCCTGTTAGCCCTCAAATTGACCCTAAGGTTGTGGAAAGGTCTCTTCAAGGTAACACACAAAATCAACTTTAGGAAAGGGAGCTGGCTTCTCTCACTGATTGTTTAACAAGGCCAGATATATGAATAAAAATTGAAATTAGATTGTTGTTTGGTTGAAACAAGACAAGCATTCATTGGGAAATGGAGTCAAAACAAACAATTATATCAAATAACAATGTTGTTGCATGGGATTTTAAAATAGAGGAAAGGTAGCCATTCATTTACTGTCAAAATGCTTTGGTCTAGTGGAGAGGAAGAAATAAAGAACAATCCATTAACATGAGCATCTACAAGGATGAATTCAATGCTAACTTTAGAGGAAATATTTGGTGAACATCTGAAATGATAGACAGAGCATATGAATATGAATTATGCACTATTAAACACTTATTTCAGACATGAAGGAAAACATCATGGAAGTAATAAACTAGAAACACATTCACATAAGAAAGGGAAACAGACTGCAACATAAACAACACATGAATCTCTACCAAAAGCCAGATTCAACGCTGTGATTTTTTATTAAAGATGAGTTTCGCAATACCAGGCCTAGTTCTCTCAGGTTCAACCTTTTTTTCATACCACTACTTTTATTTCTCTTCAAACTTTAGTAACCTGGCCTTACAGTCTGTTAGTTCATTTTTCATCTCTTCTCTTTTCTCCTCAAGCTCTGTCAGCTCAGATGCCTCTATCAGCTAGGTGGAAGGGATCTTTAATTTCTTCTTCAATGTCTGAATATCATTGTCTTTCTCATCCAGCACCTTTTGTGAACTAGCCCTCTTGTCTTCCTGGCTTTTAGTAGCCAATAATGGAGTCTGCAGCTTTTTTGATTTGTGCCTTGTGGGCCTTAGTTTCTATCTTTTCTAGTCTAAGCTAATTTTGAACCTTATTCTTACTGGTTTGTAATTTGGACAGCTCCAAGGAAGCCTTCAACAGTTTGGCATGGATAATATCCCCAGTCTCTTTGTGTAAATGTATCATGTCAGGAACAAGAATATCTTCCAAGTTCACTTTCAGTTCAGTGGATTTGTTTTTGGTAACTAAGGCCAAGTTCAAGGTGTTCTGGGCATGGCTCCTTCTAGCTACCAAAGACACATCTTTATTGGAAATCTGCCTTACCTCTGCATACAGCTTAGACTCTTCTGAGGCTACTTTTGTAATCTCTTTATACTCATTCAGCAACTCTGCTCTACTTTTGTCTTGTGTGGAAGGCTCAATAGCTGTTTTTTTTAAAACATATTCCTTGACCTCGAAGGCAGGAACCTTAGCCTTCACTTGTTTCTTCTTGCCTTGACCAGTTGTCATCGGTACCATCTGTTTCCTAGGTTCTTCTACTTTCTACCTTTTTGAATCTCTTTCTGTGTCTTTATCTATATGCATGACATCAATGATTTCCAATTTGCTGGATCTTCTAGAGCCACTGGAGAGGGGTATAGTTTCCCCAACTACTAGGACCAATCTAGAGGAGCCAAGTAGTGGGGATATGGATTTCTGCATCAGAGAAGTGGATTCATCTTGTACATCCATGTCCATTTTCCCTTTGCTGCGATATTCCATCCAGTTGGAAGTCTCTGCCATACCTACAATCTCAAAATGCACAAAGCCCTTTCTGTTGCTTTCCTTGCTTCTGTTGGAGATGATGTGGTGGGGATCATAGTTTATGGAATCCTTAGTTCTGAATCCCATCTCTCTTAACATACATTCAATGGCTTAAATGGAATCCTTTCTCTTGCCGATGAATGGGCCTATAGACCATGGGAATGCAATATCTGATGCTTTCTTATGATCCAAAAAATGTTCAATTTCTACTCTTAGCTTCTTCCTGATGAATTTCAGTGTAAATATTCTAAGAGTTAGAAAGGCTGGCAATACATAGGGTGCATGAGCAAACCCATAAACTCTTATTGTTGTGTTGTGTTCTAAGAGGAACCAGTCACCTATGTTCTTCTCAGGAGAAGGTTCCAACATCTCCTTCATCTCTGTTAACACTATGTGCAGTTTCTTCTGAAAGAAAACACTATGAACCTCAGACATGAGGTTGTTCATGAATTTACTATAGTCTATGAGCATTTCCTGGATGATCATCATCTCAGGCAGCTACAATTTTTCTTCATTATATGACAAGAACATCCTAAGAAAATATGACTGGAATATGAAGCTTCTAGTTTTGTGGAAGTCCACTAGCTGAGAATGGATATTCTCATCTAAGGACTCGTCAAATTTAAGGCAGGTACACTGGATGGACTGACTGGGCTCATCAGACTCAAGTGGACATGTGATGAGGACAAACAATAGGCTCATTAAAGGCTCAGTGACATACATGTCTGTATCTAATCCTAGGAACTAACTTAACAAGGTTATAACACACTTGGATTCTTCAGTAAAGAGATGGAATTCGACTGGGAAAGCCTACTCTTGCAATTGGACACTAGGCTTTAGGAAAATCCTATAGAAACTCTGCTTAAACTCGGGTGTGGACTGTCTAAACTACTGAATTAAGGCTTCTTCTTTGTGAGGGGATTTCCTAAGAGTGAGGGGATTGACTGGGCACAGGATATTTGAACTAAATGTGTCCATAATTACCCTCTCAGAGGAGGAGTAATTGGTGGCGCACCATTTGATGAACTCGGGACAGTTTAGGGTTTGGTCGACTGCAAATAAATGGAAAAATGACTGGTAATCCTTATGCACATCTATATTTTGTTCCCTAATCAGCTTCAATCTATCCTTTACCGTTTCAATGGTTCCACTATTTAAAACTGTGTCATAGACCTCAGCATATTTATCTTCTAATAGTTCTTCAATCTTCTGGTGTTCAAAACCGGGGGGCTCTACTTCTCCAAGATCAGCCATTTAAATATTTTTCTAGTGAGACAAGAGGCCTTCCTGGTTACTGACAGCTGGTCTGAGCTCCTGGCTGATTTTTCTACTTCTGCACAGTCGTCATCTGTCATTTTTCGATGCACAGGAAAAATAGTATCCAGATCCATGTGCAGCATTTTTATATTATTTCTATTTTCTTATCAATCTTTCCTCTGTCACGGTGAAGAGGCTTGCTTCGCTATCCATCGACCCAATCAACCCTGCATAATTGATCCTTTCCTTCATTTAAGTCCACAGCTTTCTGCGGTGCTTTGCTCTTCAGAAGACTACCTCCTCGTACCTTAGATTTGCGTAGTCACTATCAATCGTCGATCTGGCCCCTATCCGCATCTTGACCGTCCAAAGGTGCGGCCTTTACCGAGGTTCATGAATTTGGAACGAGCCGATACTTCGTGCACGCTCAATCTGCGAACTAAACCTCCGTCATTGATGCCTTTCCCCACCAGATCTGCACCGTCGCAACATGTGGGGCCTACCTCCACTTTGCAAATCTGAAAATTTCACTACCTCGTGCATGTCTAATCACCGAAGCACTTGTCATCCGTAGATCTGCCCTTCCTCCCATTGATCTTATTTCCAACTTGCTCGCAGGCTAGCAACACTCTACCCACGCTTAAACATTTCCTTCTTACTTCTGTGAAGAGCGCTTGTGGCCGTCGATCTTCCTCGCCATAGATCTGCTCCATTCACTTATGCCATCATATAACTACGGGAGGATTTTTTGTATTTTACCCACATTTGTAATCTTAAAACCCAAACTCTTGCGCCATTTTTATTCCAAGCTAGAAAAAAGCACTCAAAGACTTCATTTAGTCTTATTTGGTTCATATGACTTAAAAAACCAATGCCTTACCTCATTTTTTCATGGATCTGAACCCTTCCACTCGTCTAAGACAAAACCGATGCTAACAACTGGCTCCAATTGGGGATTCTATCCTCCCTGTGAGGTAGCAAAGAACCCCATAGACCCAGTGCCTGATCCATTGGGCTGTGCTTAAAAAAAAACTTCAAAACATCGTTTTTGCTTTTTCTGAACATAAAAACAAAGCAGAAGAAATGGCTTTCCCTCTAGATATTAGGGCCTTCTCTTCGAGCTTCAAATCTCTTAGTTTACCATCTATACAAATGCAACCATAAAGCAATATATACAAACTATGATACAAAGGTTACCTGTCATCCTCAGGACAAGTAGTGCTTCAGAAATCTGCCATTTATAGGGCCTCCTGTCAGTTGAGACCTATCTTGATGCTCCAAAGTGAAAGAATTCACACCTCTATATGCTGCAATGATGTATGGACCTATCCACATATGGTCAAACTTTCCATGCTTATCCTCCCTAGGAGAATCCCACTTTAAGACCAAATCATCAATCTAGAATTGTTCTTCTTTTAACTTCTTATCAAAAGTATTCTTCATTTTCTCCTGATTCACTTGTACCTTGTCATAGGCCTTGTCTCTGATCTCATTCAACTCTATCATCTGATTTATCCTTCACTGCATATGATTTGGTTCATCTGCATGCCCCCGCAACAATCTCATAACTAGCAACCCTAAAGATGTTGGAAAAACAACTTCAGCTCCATATACTAACTGGAATGGTGACATTCTAATTTCCCTTTTTGTGTTAATCCTGTCAGCCCACAGAGTATATTTCAGCTTTGTATGCCAAGCTCTTTTGTTCTCCTCTAACAGCTTCTTAATTATTCTTACTAGGATTTTGTTAGAAGACTCATCCAATCCATTCCCTTGTGGATAATAGGCAGTAGAATGGTTCAGGTGTAAATGTTACTTATGGCAGAAACTTATCATTTTCTTAGATTTAAAGGCAGTCGCATTATCTGTCACAATTCTTCTAGGGTACCCAAACCTAGCCAAATTTTTATTCTCTAGAAATTCCATGATCACAGCATCAGTGGCTCTCCTGGTGGGTATGGATTCAATCCATTTTGTGAAATAATTTGTTGCTGTCAAAATCCATCTGTGTTGACCTGAAGAATTTGGGTTGATTTCTCCAATGAAATATAACCCCCACTGCTGGAAGGGTGCCTCTACTAAAATTGGGTTAAGAGGAAGTGAAACCAGTTTCCTCTTACCATCAAAGATCTGACACTGATGGCATGTAGTAGTCTCTTTATAAACATCAGAAAACATAGTAGGCCAATAAAAACCAATCCTCATAATTTTATTCATTGTTACCTTCCATGAGTGCAGGTGCCCTCCACAATCTCCTTTATGAAAATCCTTCACTGTTTGTTGTGCTTCATTTTTCAACAAGAAATTAAACAATACACCACCAGGGTCTTTCCAATATAAGTATTGATTCATGACGCAAAACTTTGCAGCCTCTAGCTTTACAGATCTAGCTCTGGTTTTACTCAATCCTGCGGGAGCTTGTATATTTTGCAGTACATACACAATATCAATGTACCATGGAGACATAGAAAAATATTATATTACATGTATCCCTGTGTCTAGCTGGTTTGCATGACTGGCCAGGAAATTGGGTTGTAAAGATTCACAATTAGCCTCTGTCATCATTTTGGCAAGTCCTTACCCTTTAATCAACTTGGTAGGCTTGATCTCAAGATCATACTCCAATAACACAGCAATCCATTTTTCTCTCTTCCCTTCTGGATCTGGTTGGGTAAGAATGCTCTTCACTGCATTAGTTGGAACATATGTAACAATATGTGACTAAAGAATATACACTCGGAAATCTTTCAAAGACTTCACCAAAGCATAGGCTTGCTTCTCCATGATATCATATTTTAATTCTTCATCCATTAATACCTTACTGAAAAATGCTATAGGTTGCTCAACATTTTGGTTATTTTTCTACAATAGGACCCCAGCTATAGTATGCTCAGATGCATAAGAAAATACTAGGAATTCTCTAGTGAAATCTGGACTTGCCAAAATTGGAGCTTCAGTGATGGCCCTCTTAATACCCTTGAAAGACTCTCTAGCATCCTCTCTCCATTTTATTTTATTCTATTTCTTCAGCATGTTAGTAATATTTCTCAATATCTCAGCAAAGCTAGGAATGAATCTCCTCGGGAAACCTACCTATCCAATAAATGACTGCACTTCCTTCTTTCTCCTAGGATCCTGAACCTTCAAAATTGCACTGACCCTTTCTGGATCAATCTTAATACCATCATTTGAAATAATATGTCCAACAAATTTCACTTCATCTAGTGCAAAATTAGACTTTTGAGGGTTTAGTGAAACACCATATTTTCTGCACTTCGTAAAGACTTTCTCCAAATGCCTGATATGTTCCCTATCAGACCTGGAATAAACAGTGATATCATCCATGTAAACAACTACAAATTTATCCTTCTCTTCTGCAAAAGCAATGTCCATATCACGCTGAAATGTGGCTCCTGCATTCATCAGCCCAAAGGGCATTTTGGCATACATGAATGTACCCCATGGCGTAGTAAAAGCGGTCTTCTCTTGGTCCATTGGGCATACTTTGATCTGGCTATAGCCTAAGAACCCATCCATAGTTGAAATCCTTTCAAACCATACCACCCTTGGCAGAATGTGGTCCATCTATGGTAGTGGGTAATTGTCCTTCAAAGAAACTCTATTGAGATTTCTAAAATCAATACAGAGTCTAATCTCCCCATTTTTCTTTCTAACGGGAACCAAGTTAGCTACCCATTTTGAAAACCTCAAGGTTACAATAATCTTAGAATTGAACAACTTCTTGATCTCCTTTTCTATCATAGGAAACAACTTGGGGTTTACTCTTCTTAACTTCTGTCTGAAAGGATTTTCTCCAGGCTTTATTGGAATGGTATGCTATATGATGGAGGCATCATACTCTTTCAGGTCTTCATAGCTCCAGGCAAATACGTCTATGTGTTTATTCATCAAATTGTTGTATTCTTATTTCTCCTTTGCAGGTAATTTCCTGTACAAACTCAGGATTCGTGGAGCTTCTTCAGTGCCTAAGTTTTGATCTTCAACAGCATCATCAGCAGGCTTAACTTTAGGATTCTTAGCAACATCATTCTGATCAAACAGCTTCTCTAGGGGAATCATGCCTCTTGGAATAAAATTTCTCTTCAACTGGATTATATCTTTTCCTCCCAACACATTTCGCCACTCTTTTTCTTTAGCTTCCTCACCTTCAGCTGATTCACCATCTTGGAAGCACTCTAAATTTTCATTTTCGGAATCAATCTGAGTGTTCACAAATTCATCAGACATATCCAAAAACCTCTTTATTTTCATATCATCATCAGAAACTTACCAATATTTGGAGTTGTCTGGTATTGATGGTTTGTTCACAATTTCAACTTTATACTTTTTCTGAGAATAAATAGGGGTTTTGAAACCACCAGCAGTCGTGGCCAGAGAGTCCGCTACTTGATTTTCAATTCTGGGAACCACCCTGATTTTATGCTCTGTGAAATAGTTTCCAAACATGTCCCAAACTTCATTCCTGTAGGCTCTCATCCTGGGATGTTTTGTTTGGTAACTATCATTCACTTGATTCACCACAAGCTCTGAATCCCCAAACACTTCTATTCTCTTTGCTCTCGTATCCTTCAAAACCTGCACACCTAGCAACAAAGCTTCATACTCATCCACATTATTAGTACATTCAAAAGTCAGTTTATAAGATAAAGCTTTAAATTCTCTGACTGGAGATATAATCCAAACACCTGCCCTAGACCCAGCCCCATTTTTACTTCGGAGACCCATCAAAGTACATAGTCCACAACCCTTCTTCATTTTGTTTTCTCTCCAAGGCTTCTTGCCTCTTTGCAAATTTCTCATCCTCTTTAACTTCAATCTGTACAGGAACTTCAAGATCAGTGTATGGCCCATCATTGAAAAATATAGAGGATCCCAAATTAGTGTCAACATCATAAATAGGATGATTTTCAAGCTTATCCTAACTGCTGACCACATAGGCTAGTCTCTTTTCTCTGTATAACCTTCTATTGCTCCCAAACAGGGGTATAGTGGCATATGACAAATCCATTTGCATAGTTCCTTTTAATTTTGATTGCAAAGATCTTGATAACAACATACCAAACTTTGCAAGAATATCGGCTACTACAACATCCATCACAATGCTTTTAGATGGGAATTGTGCAAGAGTTACCACCATATCCTTTATTAATCCCAGACACATGACCTTTCTAGAATCAAAAGAAAACAAATCTTTATAAGGCCTAGTAACCTCCAAACCCAAACTTTCCACTACTATTTTTGGCATTAGATTATGAGATGCACCAGAATCTAACATTGCATTGTGAAAAATCATATCATGGATATTCAAACTTAGCTAGAATGAGGGAACTTCTTCATCATCTGTATCTTCAATATTAGGTCCAAAGACAATAATGGGAGCATCATCTGTTACTTCTAAAATATCTGGTTGACACTCACCTTGATTCTTGACCATTTTAGTCATTTCTTCACTGTATTCATTATTCCTCAACAACTCATTAAAGGGGATTGGAATATTAACCTTTGATAACTCTGACTTCAGATTGAAGGATGAAATTGGTTTATCTACATCAATTGGCCTTGACTATTTACTTTCCTTTGGTTGTTGTTCCTTATTTTCTGGTTTCTCTTGTATAATAGCCTCCTTCTGCTTTTCTTTCTGTTTTTCTGAATTCTGCTGAGTGTTGGAAAGTTGGTTTGGACTGGACTTCCCTTTATTTGTTATTACATCACGGTTTCTCGGCTTCAATTTTCTCTGAAAATCATCAATGGCATTATGATATCCTCTCTGATATTGTTCTAAATCTAGCTTTAAAATAGAACTATGATTTTCTTGGGTGAATAAATTGTGTTTTTTTTCAGTTAGATATATCTCAGGATCAATGTCATCAAAGTGATGAATCTGGTTATCCATTGGATCTTCTTTTCCTTCCTCATCAACCAAATTTTCAGGGAATGGTGGTCTTATCTGTTGATCTTCGGGGTTCCTTTGGCTTCTTCGAGGCAATGTCCTTCTAAAATTGGGATTCCTTATTTGGTTTTCAGGTTTCTCTCTATTTGGTGGTCTGTTATCTAGGTCCAACCTATCCATCAATTTCTCCATAGTCTTCATCATCATTTCAAATTTAACATCACTTGCAGAGGAAGAAGTAGATGTGGATGGTTGGATTTCTTGTCTTTTGTTCTATGTCTCTACTCTATTTTTCAGTTTCCCTGAGGCCATTAAATTGGCTTCCACTTTTAGAGAATCCTTCAACATATCTGACAAAGTAGATGACTTCCTCTCTCTCAACATACATGAAAAGTCCCATCAAAGGAATCTGCATAATGGAGCTTGGAAGCACCTACCAAGGGTTTAATATCAGTTGGAATGCAGTCGTACACCTTCATAAATCTGCTAGAAAGCTCATGCACAGACTCAAATTTTCCTTTCTTTAAATGGTCATATTGGGATAATATTTGTAAGGGGTTCTTCTTAGCCTCCCACCTATCCAAAAATAGTGTCTGAAAAGATTCAAAGGTAAGGATAGATGTTGCGGGTAAATATTTAAACCATCTCTTTGCCTCCCCTGACAAACTCTGAGAAAATAGCCTCATCTTCACATCATCAATAATCTACCTCTTCCAAATCAATGAAATCTTCAAATCTATCCATATGTTATATTGTTGTAAAATTTCCATCTCCATCATATAAAGAAATTATCTATGAGTAGTTTTGAGGGAGATAATGTAAAACAGCTGGAAAGGCTAGAGGTGCAAGCCTAGATTCCATTGGTCTAGGTGGATTCTGTAACACAGGGGGGTTTTGAGAAGGATTTTGAGGATTCTGAAGTGGATTTCTAACAAGGTTCGTAATATGAGGTTGATAGGCTTGAAAATGAGGATTACTTTTTTCAACCTTTACAATGTTTTGCAAATCATACCACAAGGGATCTAGCAAGAATGAATCGAATCTATTTGGATTTATCTATGTTTGCTTTAGGTATGACTCTGATTTTGACCTCAATAAAGACTTTCTGACACTTACTTCTGAATCCAAATATTGAAAACCATAAAACCTTTCTTGAGATAAAGAGCTTTCAATATTAGAAATGCTAGCTTTATCTTTTCCACTTCGATGTCTAAGCAAACTTTCTGGGTTTTTCACACTTAGTAAAATTTCAGAATTAGGATTACCTCTTGTATGGATCCTTTTAGAGGCCAGGATGCCTTCTGAAACCTTCTTTGGAAATCAATGTGGAGTCTCCAATCTCCCCAGTAGAGTTACCTTCAACCGAAATCCTGATGAGTGGAGTCGCCACGCCAAAAGTACAACCTTCCTCAAATGCAAAAATCTCTATTTTCCCACATAAATCCTTTCTTTCTATGAAAACTTGAAATCTTTGTCATTTCTCCCAGGGACAATATAACTTTCAATCACTGGCAATGGCGCCAATTATGTTAGCACTCAAATTGACCCTAAGGTTGTGGAAAGGTGTCTTATAGGTAACACACAAAACCAACTTTAGGAAAGGGAGCTGGCTTCTCTCCTTCCAGAGAGGGATCTCTCACTGATTATTTAAAAAGGCCAAATATATGAATAAAAATTGAAATTAGATTGTTGTTTGGTTGAAACAAGACAAGCATTCATTGGGAAATCGAATCAAAACAAACAACTATATCAAATAACAGTGTTGTTGCATGGGATTTTAAAATAGAGGCAAGGTAGCCATTCATTTACAGTCAAAATGCTTTGGTCTGGTGGAGAGGAAGAAATAAATAACAATCCATTAACATGAGCATCTACAAGGATGAATTCAATGCTAACTTTAGAGGAAATATTTGGTGAACATATGAAATAATAGGTAGAGCATATGAACATGAATTATGCACTATTAAACACTCATTTCAGACATGAAGGAAAACATTATGGAAGTAATAAACTGGAAACACATTCACATAAGAAAGGGAAACAGACTGCAACATAAACAACACATGAATCTCTGCCAAAATCCAGCTTCAATGCTATGATTTTTTATTAAAGATGAGTTTCACAATACCAGGCCCAGTTCTCTCGAGTTCAACCTTTTTTTCTTTCTATTACATGTGAATATATAGATATCCTCAGTTCTGAGGCTCGAACCATCCTAACAGATATTTGTTACTACTGTGATGACACCTATACAAATATGTCCATCACCTCTGAGAATTAGTTACAAAAAAATAACAAAATGCTGACAAATAGGATTAAATGCCTTTACAAGCGTAACTGAGCATTTACTCGCCAGTAACAGATTCTAGTAAATAGTCAAAACCTAAGTAACTAATTCTTCGGGGTGCCATCTCCACGATCTTAAAAATATTTATGCATGCAGCGTTAGTTTTGTTTTTCCATACTTCTCCACGAGCTTCCATTGGTCAGCAACTGGCAACTCTGAAGTGGCTACTTCCTTTAGAAATACTCATAATTCAGTGTGGTCTCTGTATGAATATCTCTGAAGGTGTGCACAAGCCTCTGTGAACACCAGGACCAATTCAAACTCCCTTGTCAACTTATCTACCACTGTTTTTCTAGACAGTGGTTGGGTCATTCCAGCAAAGTCTGTGTAATACAGCCTGCATCCCATCAACCTGTCTTGATACTCTTTATGTGTCAGCATGGTACCATTTTCTTCCCAAAAGAGAGGCAGTCCCTTCTTAAAAAATGGATCAAACATATCCTTGAAGTATTTCAATTGGTGTGCCATGACATCAATCCTGGCCTGAATAATTTTTACCTGCTGATGTTTATTTATCACCCTCTTGGCCCAAATGATGGTAGACAATCTGTCTTTTATGCTGGATGCTTTCACTTCATCCTCAGTTAATCCATTCAAGAACTCTATGGAATTTTCAACACATTTAATGGGATTCTTATTCAACTTTTCATTCGTTGTTGTTACACTTTGATTGGATAGCTTAATTACAGCTTCCTTGTTTAGGACAAAGTCAAGGTAGGGCTTTAATTTGTCTGCCTCAGCAATGTGTCATCCCAGATAACCTGCTTTGCTTCCTGCAGTGAATCCTGACCTGTAACCTGTTTTATCAATTCATCATATTTAACCTGTAGCCCTAGGTACTTAGCTTCCCAAGTCTTCCTCTCCTGCTCTTCTTCTGAAACTCTGCTTTCTAGATCTTTGTTCTGCTTCTGCAAATTTTCTAGCTCTAAATCCCTCAGACTTTCCTTCGCCATTGCTTGAACAATGGAGAAATATCCATCTTCAATGGAAGAATAGGTGGCCATGTTCTCCAATTCTTTGCCCTTCTCCTGCAATTTTCCTTCCAAATCGTCAGACTTAGCTTTCCACTTCTTTTTTCTCTCCACCATAAGAGCCATATCCTTCTGCCACTGCTTTTATTTCTCTTCAAACTTTAGTAACCTGGCCTTACAGTCTGTTAGTTCATTTTTCATCTCTTCTCTTTTCTCCCTGAGCTCTATCAGCTTAGATGCCTTTATTAGCTGGGTGGAAGGGTTCTTTAATTTCTTCTTCAATGTCTGAATATCATTCTCTTTCTCATCCAACAGCTTTTGTATACTAGCCCTCTTGTCTTCCTAGCTTTCAGTAGCCAATAATACAGTCTGCAGCTTTTTGATTTGTGCCTTGTGGGCCTTATTTTCTACCTTTTCTAGTCTAAGCTAATTTTGAACCTTATTCTTACTAGTTTGTAATTTGGACAGCTCCAAGGTAGCCTTCAACAATTTGTCATAGATAACATCCCCAGTCTCTTTGTGTAAATGTATCATTTTAGGAATAGGAATATCTTCCAATTTCACTTTCAGTTCAGTGGCTTTGTTTTTGGTAGCTAAGGCCAAGTTCAAGGTGTTCTGGGCATGGCTCCTGCTAGCTACCAAAGCCACATCTTTATTGGAAATCTGCCTCACCTCTACATACATCTTAGACTCTTCTGAGGCTGCTTATGTACTCTCTTTATACTCATTCAGCAACTCTCCTCTGCTTTTGTCTTGTGTGGAAGTCTCAGTAGATGTTTTGTTGAATACATATTCATTGACCTCAAAGGCAGGAACCTTAGCCTTCACATGTTTCTTCTTTCCTTGACCAGTTGTCACCGGTACCATCTGTTGCCTGGGTTATTCTACTTTCTTCCTTTTTGAAGCTCTTTCTGTGTCTTTATCTATATCCATGACATCAATGATTTCCAATTTGTTGGATCCTCTAGAGCCACTAGAAAGGGGTATAGTTTCCCCAACTGTTGGGACCAAGCTAGAGGAGCCAGGCAGTGGGGATATGGATTTCTTCATCAGAGAAGTGGAGTCATCCTGTACATCCACATCCATCTGTCCTTTGCTGGGATATTCCAACCAGTTGGTAGTCTCTTCCATACCTACAATCTCAAAATGCACAAAGCCCTTTCTGTTGCTTTCCTTCCTTCTGTTGGAGATGATGTGGTGGGGATCATAGTTTATGGCATCCTTAGTTCTGAATCCCATCTCTCTTAACATACATTCAATGGCTGAAATGGAAGCCTTGCTCTTGCCGATGAATGGGCCTATAGCCCATGGGAATGCAATATTTGATGCTTTCTTATGATCCAAAAAATGTTCAGTTTCTATTCTTAGGTTATGCCTGATGAATTCCAGTGTAAATATTCTAGGAGTTAGAAAGGTTGGCAGTACATAGGGTGCATGAGCAAACCCATAAACCCTGATTGTTGTTTTGTGTTTTGAGAGGAACCAATCACCTATATTCTTCTCGGGAGAAGGTTGCAACATCTCCTTCATCTCTGTTAACACTCTGGGCAGTTTCTTCTGAAAGAAAACACTGTGAACCTCAGACATGAGGTTGTTCATGAATTTACTATAGTCTGTGAGAATTTCCTGGGTGATCATCATCTCAGGAAGCCGCAAGTTTTCTTCATTATATGACAGGAACATCCTTAGCAAATATGATTGGAATTTGAAGCTTCTAGTTTTGTGGAAGTCCACTAGCTGAGAATGGATATTCTCAGCTAAGGACTCATCAAATTTAAGGCATGCACACTAGATGGATTGACTGGGCTCATCAAACTCAAGTGGGCATGTGCTAAGGACAAACAATAGGCTCATTAAAGGCTCAGTGACATACATGTCTATATCTAATCCTAGGAACTGGCTTAACAAGGTTATAACACACTTGGATTCTTCAGTAAAGAGATGGACTTTGACTGGGAAAGCCTAGTCTTGCAATGGGACACTAGGCTTTAGGAAAATCCTGTAGAAACTCTGCTTAAACTCGGGTGTGGACTGTCTAAAATACTGAATTAGGGCTTATTCTTTGTACTCTTTGGAATTTTGGCAGAACTCATCCGGGATTGACAGGGCTTTCCTAACAGTGAGAGGATTGACTGGGCACAGGATCTTTGAACTGGATGCATCCATAATTACCCTCTCAGAGGAGGAGTAATTGGTGGCGCACCATTCGATGAACTCGGGACAGTTTAGGGTTTGGTTGACTGCAAATAAATGGAAAAATGACTGGTAAACCTTATGCACATCTATATTTTGTTCCCTAATCAGCTTCAATCTATCCTTTACCATTTCAATGGTTCCACTAGTGAACACTTTGTCGTAGACCTCAGCATCTTTATCTTCTAACATTTCTTCAATCTTCGGGTGTTCAAAACCTGGGGGCTCTACTTCTCCAAGCTCCGCCATTTAAATAGTTTTCTAGTGATACAAGAGGTCTACCTGGTTACTGACAGCTGGTCTGAACCCCTGTCTGAGTTGTCTACTTCTGCAAAGTCGTCGTCTGTCATTTTCTAATGCACAGGACAAATAGTATCCAGATCCCCGTGCAGTATTTTTATATTATTTCTATTTTCTTATCAATATTGCCTCTGTCATAGTGAAGAGGCTTGCTTCACCATCCATCTACCCGATCAACCCTGCGTCGTTGATCCTTTCCTTCGTTTAACTCCACAGCTTTCTATGGTGCTTTGCTCTTCATAAGGCTACCTCCTCATACCTTAGATCTGCGTAGTCACTATCAACCGTCGATCTAGCCTCAGTCCACATCCTGACCGTCCAAAGGTGCGGCCTTTACCGAGGTTCGAAAATTTGGAACGAACCGATACTCTGTGCATGTTCAATCTGCGAACTAAATCTCCGTCATTGATTCCTTTCTCCGCCAGATATGCATCGTCGCAACATGCGGGACCTACCTCCACTTCGCAAATCTGAAAATTTCATTACCTCGCGCATGTCTAATCACCGAAGTACTTGTCGTTTGTAGATCTTCCCTTCCACCTGTTGATCCGATTTCCAACTTGCTCGCGGGCTAGCAACACTCCACCCACACTTAAACCCCTCCTTCTTACTTCTGCGAAGAGCGCTTGTGGCCGTTGATCTTCCTCGCCATAGATCCTCTCCGTTCACTTATGCCATCATATAACTACGAGCGGATTTTTGGTATTTTACCCACATTTATAATGTTAAAACCCAAACTCTTGCACCATTTTTATTCCCAAGCTAGAAAAAATCACTCAGAGACTTCATTTAGTCTTCTTTGGTTCATATGACTTAAAAAACCAAGGCCTTACCTCATTTTTTCATGGATCTAAACCCTTCCACTCGTCTAAGACAAAACTAGTGCTAACACTTCCATGCAGTAGTCAACATGAGAAGCAAAAAAAAAAGTGTCGTGTAAAGAAAGAAGAAAGGGACGCGCAAGCAAGAAGCGCACAGTAAGGAAAATCGAATAGCGTAAATAGGAATCCATGAAGAAAACCAGCACAGTTGGAAGGTGGAAAAATTAAAGGAAGTTGTAATGGCGAAACGTCGGGGACACGATGTAATAAATGTGGAGTATTTTCGGTGGGATTTGGATAGCAAAGAAAATACCGAGTAAATCTAGACTCAATCTGGGTGTCGGTACATTAATTTAGGCCAACATTGAATGGATAAATGGGAGTGAATGTGAACAAGACAACTAAAAGAGGGGTTTAAAACCACAAGTGAAAAGAAGGGTGCGAAGCATAAGTCCTAAAACATTTAGAGCCAAATTGAGCAGAGCAGAGCCGAGTGAAGAGGGTAGTTGAAGTCGTAGAGAGACAAGGGATTGGAACCAAAGATAGCAGTATCAGTTCAGAGAAATTTGTGCACCAAGCAGCCATTAGTTGTGATAGAACAAGAAGTACCAATATTAGGTGCATCAAGATTAGCGGTTGGAGCCGGAGTCAGAATAAGAAAAGGGGCACTAGGCTCCACACCAACGAGTTTTCCAAGGGAATACACACCTCTAAGGAAAATGGATGTGGTAGATTTGTCAAAGGTGGCGAAGTAACCCTTGGAAACACCTATGGTTTTGAAGGAGGTACGGGTATGGGAAAATATTTTAGGGAATGTGAAGAGTTTGAAGTATGCATACCACGACATTAATAACACAGAAAAATTTCCATAGGTTTCCCCAACAAATTATTTGACCACAAAGACCAGTGCGCATTTTCTAACTATTATAGTAGAGCCGCAACAATGGGAAATGGGGTTGAAGTGTGTAGGTGTATTGAATTTGTTGGGGATTCCACACTTTGGCCGAAGTCCATAGATTAATAGTTGTGTACAACTATTGTTGAGCTGCATACATGGATGATTCCTATGGTTAGACAAGCTAGTGTCCATCAATAGAAAGCTCATTGTAGAGATAACAGGGTTTCCAATAGCAGGGGAGGAATGGACACAGCTCATCAAGAATAAGAAGTGGGACAAAGCGCTAGCTGATAAGATGAAATATATGTATGGCACACATAGATCACAATAGGGGCTAGATGTGGAAAGTATCAATAATGATGTAGTGAGATTTGTGACACAAGTATTGGCTTGCAAGTTGTTTAGAAAAAGTCACAAGGACCAGGTATAAAATAAAGGGAGAAGTGTGCAGCAGTCGTGCAACTAAATTGGGCAACATTCTTGGTGAATGAATTTTTGGAAGATTGCAGAGAGGCACAAGAAAATGCTCAGCCATCCAATTATGCATGGTTGTTGATCTTGATTGATTTGGTTGCATGGAAGGAGCCAGAGTATTCACAGTTTCTAGATGTTGCGCATAAGCCATGTCTGGAATGCAAATATGCTAATTTGTGGTATACCACCAACAAGAGTAGGAAGACTAGTAACAATGTGACATTATTTTTCTATAATGATGTTATTCAGTATATCATCAAGAAAACATTGTGCATTCAGCCACAAGTGGTAGAAATGTACAAGGGAATTGCATGCTTTAAGGTTGGGATGCACCACATGTATATTCAGACAATAAGAGATCTAGAAGCAAGATTGTTACCAACATTGTTTAGGCTGACGAAGCAAGATGTCAGCACAATTGTAAATGATTGGTATAAATAATGGAGATTCCCGGTCCTAGAGGAGGAACAACAAAAACAAGATGAAGAAAGGATGAAGAATCGGACGAAGAGCTAGATCGAGAGCATGATGAGGAACAAGAAGAGAAACAAGAAAAAGAAGCAAAACAAGGAAATGGTGCATATGGAACTATACAGAAGACTGCACCAGATATAGGTGAAAAGAGGAAGGAGAAGACTGAGGCAGGTCCCTCAAGGAAAAAGAAGAAAAGGAAAGTGAAAAAAGAGCCAGCTATCCACTCACTGATGGAATATGACTTGGACAATATTGGTGACCAAGTCAAGCAAGTAGCAGAAGAAGCATTGGAGAAAGTGGCACAAAAATAGGAGGAATTGCAGACAAGCATGTAGGAGTAGTTAGTTGCATTGTGTCAGATTTTGGAAGCAACGAAAATAAAAACAAGTAGATCAGAGGAAGAGCATACAAAGAGTACAGGGCCAAGGCATACAGTTGCTTAGCCATCAACAACATCAACCTCACGGAGAATTATGAAGATAACACCTTGAGTTTTGGATTTCCCTACAGCTTAAATGAAACAGAGAGCGCTAGCGACAAGTTCAATAGAGATAGTTTTATCACATATGCCAATAGAAGTGTTGCATACTTTGAAGACAAGTGTGACACAAGAGATCTAGTTGCGGGAAGTCATGAAAATAGTAGAATGAACCACAACAAATACAACTATAGAAGTGTTTCAAGAAGAAAATAGTAAGTTGCGCAAAGTGAAAGAGGAGGACGCACATGAGAAGGAAAAGTTGCAACAAGAAATAGAGAAAATATATAATGCAGTCACGAAAGTTCAACTACAGGTAGATATTCTAGTGGAAGAGTCAAAGGTGAAAAAAATAAGTGAATCTATTCAAGGCTTCTGTCCAAATATTGTGGACTTGGAAGCAAGGACGATGCCAACTACTCCACCAGAGGAAATATAGCAAAGGGAGAAAATAGCGAATGCAGCACCAGCAAACATCAATACCTTGGAAGAAAAGTGCACACAGTTGTATGAGGAAAGCGCAAATATTTGGATGTAGCTCATTGAAAATGTGGAATTGAAAGACATAGAATAGAAGGTGCAAGCTACGTAGAGAAGTCCATAGAACCTAAACGACACAATGGGCACTCTGCCAATAATTAAATGTTTGACCGCATTGACGAAACATAGGAAGCATATGGTGGAAGTCTCTAAGATAAGGGCCCAACAATATGATATTGCGCATAATTTGGAACCATTGCAAGATGAAGCATACAGTAATTAAGGAACTTACTGCAGTGCAAGTAGCGGTGAAGAAAACCATTCAATTCACTAAAGAAAAGATGAAGGAACCACTAACATCATACATAGTAGTTGGTATTATAGAACATGAACGAAAATCAAAGGAACAAGTTGCAACTGTGAAGGAAATACTTCAGAAGATGAGGGAGACAGTGCAGGTTGCGCAACAAAATATTTGAAGTGACTCGGGACAATGGGAACGTCTGGAAATGATGGGGAAAATTTGCGGCCAATATTTTGAAATGATAGCATATTGACATCAAATCTATGAAGTTAGAATAGGCGGCTAAGATAAATCATGACAAAGAGGGTAAAATTACTTGGCAGGCGGTTATAAAAGTAGAATCCAACCGACGACCATAACACTTAAGTTTTCTTTTTGTTGTTTTGGGATATAGGCTGTGTTTTTTGGTATATGTTTCGTAGTGGGATAAGTGTTGTAAATATGCAGATCCAAAGGATAAGACAATTGTACAGAGTAATGAAGTAAGGTCGACCTTTTAGGAAGCATAGTTTCCATAATCTGAGATCCAAGGTAGCTGCGATGTAGAGATATATGGAACCACAAAAGGAGGACTGGAAGTATAGAGAGAAACCTAACGAGCATAGATTGGTTATGGTTGGGACTCTTCTCATGTTAATAATATCAACACTGAGCCTAAAGAAACTTGTTGAAGATGGTGGCTGGGAATTTTTGAATATGGAAACTAGTGAGTTTGCTTCAGATGGGTCAAACTCTGGTTCGCCGAAAGGTGTTATACAGTAGTAGGCATGCTAATGAGCCAAAGAATATTGGTCATATAAGTATGCACAACAGATGAATTTTCTCGGGATGAGCAACATGTGAGTGTTGGGGACCCATTGGAGCAATTTTTTGGACAAGTCTTGGAATTTGCGCACTTAAAATGGACCGTGTGACAACTCAGCGAGTGGGCCAAAGTGCTCAAAAGGTGGAATTTAGTTGGGAATTTGTATCCACTTTATAATGGGATAATCCCTTGTTGAGTTGTATAAATATGTAAGGTATTTTTTCGTTAAGGGTTGTTCTTCAATTGTTATTGAAAGGAAATTGTTGGGTTAGTATTGAATTGTTGTTCGATATTCAGCAATTGTTATGGATATTGTCGTAGTTGTTTCCTTGTTGTGTAATGTTGGGTGATTTTAGGTCTATAAAAGAGAGTTGTTGTGCACTGTGCATGTTATGTAAGACTATTCCCATTGATAACATGAATGAAGTGAACCTGTCTTGAATCATATTGTTTATTTGTTTAATGTGATGAATGTTATGTTTGTTGCACACATGGATTCTTTGCTTCTGTTCATGCATTGAGTGAGTTATCAGTTTATAGGCATAAGTTACATTTTTATGTGCGATAGATGAATGAATGGTAGATATATTAAATGACTGCACATATCCCTTCGACACTACAGAATCTTGGTTCCTACATGGCAGCTAAGGTTCCCCCATTCGAATTGATGGAAAAGGAGAGCTAGGAAAAGTTGGACAAGTGGAATTCATGGGAATCTCTCCGTAATTCAAGTTGGGATGAGTCTCTTGGATGGAATTCGAGCTAAGGAGGCCTTGGGAGGTTAATAAAAGACAAGAATAAATAAGGGGACTAGTTTTTTATCATTTCTCATTTGGTAAATTGGAGAGCATAGCTTGTCCATGCAAGTAGAGTGTTTATTCTACTTGCCTTAGCACCAATTTCGAGGGTGAAAGATTCCCATCCTAATTGGAAATTGTAGAGGCCATTCAGACCTTTCATTTGGAGCTATATGAAGACATTTTGTTGCAGGTTGAAGCTACAGGGCTGCTCGTAACCATTTCTCCTTCAACTTGTTTCCACATCTCTTCCAAATTTCTCTCTATATTCTTGCTCTTGGAGGAAGGGCGCACATGGAGAGATGCTAATATATTTGGGGGAGTCCAAGGGGCCCCATTTATTTGTAATATGATTTCCACACTCTGTATTTTATGCTCATATAAACCTTAGATCGAAACTCCAAGTAAAACCATGTAAAATGCCAAACTATGTATGAATGGTGCCATTTTCCCATATATCTTGTTGAGAGAGCTTGAAGTTGTTTGGTATCAACTTGTATCAGTAAATATATGTGGGAGAGACATTAATATATTGAATAAGTTTCATACACCTTATGCAAGTCCTTGTAAAACCTTTCCCCAACAATATCAGGCATATCTTGATCTGTATAAGAGAGATACACAAAAGGCCATTCCTTTGAAGACTTTGTTGATTGGGTGTTTGAAAATAGGCCCAAAAATGAAGATTTGGAGTTAGTGAAGAAAGGTATATGCCCTTCTTTCAAAATACCTTGGAGATAAAATCATATATGTTTGAGTGAAAAGGAGAAGACCCATGAGCCACCTAGTTCTGAAATATGTAGAGAAAAATAAGCATTACATGAAGAGGGTCGAAATTCACTCCCAAGTGATTCTGAAAAATATGAAGAAACATCACATGAGCATGAAGAAGAGTTACATTCTGAGACACACTCTACTTTGGACATGAATAAAAGAGCATCTATTGATGGATGCTTGAATTATGGAGTACCTACTGATGGGTGCTAACACCTCTATGTTGGTGACATAGAGATCACTTTTGAAAGTGTTGCTGGAAGCCAAAGTTCCATTAAGCATGAAAATGAAAGCCTTGTAGCAGTTGAAGAAGAACCAAGATCAGATTCCCCATCACCACTTGAGCTTAATGAAGTTGGCCCAAGTAGAAAGTACAAAGAAGAGGAGGTCCCTCTACAAGAGCCTCTTTTTCTTGAAGGGTCATTAAAGATGAATGAAAAGAAGACCCAAGAGACCCTTAGCATACTCCATGACACTCAAGCATTGGTGTCAAATTCTTGTTGGAGAGTTTATTCATTGAAGGATCTATCCTTCCTTGAAGACATGGAGAAGATTCAAAGAGAAATGTGCAACATTGAAGGTAATTTCGTGTCTTTGCTTTTTGATAGAAACAATTTGGTTGAGATTAATGAATGGTTACATGGAGCATACTTGAATAATAATGAGGATATTCATAAGCTCAAAATGCAAAATGAGCAACTTCTTGATAGGTTGCAAGATACTGGTTCTTCCTCCTATGTTTCAGATTGTCAAATGGTAGATTGCTTGGAGGATTCTCATGACATGATGGATCATGAGAAACATGGAAAATTGAAGGTGCTTTATGTGTTTGAAGATGATATTGATGATAACCAAGAACTTGTTGTGGTGGAAGAGGAACTTGGGTTGCCTCTTGGAAATGGTTACATAATTTTTGAAGAAGTGTATGATTCCACTACCTTGGAACCAACCTATGAGGAAACTTTTTCCCTTTTGAGGGAGGTGCATGAGCCTACCCTTATGTAGCCTACACATGATGAACTTTTTTCATATTCTGATCATTTGGGTGAGTTGGTTCATTCTCCTATATCCTACATTTCCATATTTTGCAGCATTCATCCTAATGAAGAATGGGTGAAAAGTTTATTTTTGATGGTGACACATGAGGAGTATGAAATTCCTATATCTCTTTTAGATGATGATATTATTAGAGCACTTTCTTATTATTTACATTTACAGCAGCATCCTTTGTTACCTTATGATGATACATATCTACATGGATGCACCTATGATGTTCACTTGAGTCACTTAAAGACTCATGATTTTCCTTTGTCCTTGCTTAGCTCAATTGATGTTGGAGGAACTTCATTCAATACTTGGGTGAAGAGATATATGATTGAAGCAAATTCTTATTGGAAGCAACATCCTTTTTTATTTCTTGATGATACACATACTCATTCATGGATGCACAAATGGTACTTCTGTGAGCCCCTTGAAGGCTCATTGTTTTATTTGTTTCCTACTTGGTTCATATTTTAATGGAGATTATTCATTCACTTCTTGGATGAAAGAACACAGGGATGATTATTTTGATGCATCTTACATACTTTTGTAGCAGCATTATAGGGCATGGGATCCTCACCTATGTCATTGGAGCAGATTTGATTGGTCACTTGATGCTTGTATGCACTTGGAAAATGGTGGTCTACTTACTTGGAGGTATAAGCACTTTCATGATTCTTTGATGAGGCACCTCCTTTATGTACATTTTTATTATGTTGTTATGTACTCTGATGATCTATATTTTGTACTTATGATGTTTTGAATAATTCATACAAGGAAATGGGATCAAGGAATTCTCTTTCCTGATGGTATGGGTTGGAGAGCATTCCTAATTGTTGGAGTGTGAATACAAGCAATGGGACCCTGGGATAAATTTTAGTCTCATTGGTTTCAATTTTGGGGGGAAACAAGTAGTATGGGAGATTAGGTCCCCACTTAATAAGGTGATTGTAATCAGAGTAGTGTAGCAGCAAGCATGGTGGTTCCTCTCTAAAATATTCATGGAATCTCGAAGACTCAAAGTTGGGCAACTTAGTGGCAACTTCAAAGAATTATAAAGTGGTATCAGAAAGGGTTTCCAAAATATGAAAGAGGTAAAGAGTAATTGTGCAAAATTTGTTTTGATGGATTTAATTAATATTTTGGTGTTCAGTGGTGATGTCACGACGGATATCAATATGAAAAAGAAAACCCACATCTCCTTACTTTTGGAAACACACAATTGTAGTGCATGAGTGCCACTACTCAGAGTTTTAGAAGGGAAGTTTTGGGAAGAAAAGTTTTGGAAAGAAAGCAGGTTCTTCAACATCCATGTTTGAAATTGATTTAGTACAAGCAATATTAGCAAGGGAGGATTTTCCATGTCCCCAAAATTTTCATTAGGTCACAATGGCCTAAGTGCCTTGGCCATATTCATGATAGTTTGTCAAATTGATACTAAAGGTCAAATAATTACCAAGCATGATGTCCAAGTTAGTAATAATGTAAAATTAGATCCAAATGGACAAGGTGGGCCACATTAAGAGAAAATTCCCAATTCAGAGTTTGTAATATTCCCATCCAAATGAACTATCAGACCTTTCATTTGGATCTGGATAAATAAATTTTGTTGTGGGTTGAAGATACATGGTTTCTCATGACCATTTCTCCTTCAACTTGTTTCCACATCTCTTCCAATTTTCTCTCTATATTCTTGCTCTTGGAGGAAGGGCGCACATGGAGATATGTTGATCTATTTGGGGGAGTCCAAGGGGCACCATTTATTTGTAATATTATTTCCACACTCTTTATTTGATGCTCATATATACCTCAGATCGAAAATCCAAGTAAAACCATGTAAAAATGCCAAACTATGTATGAATGGTGCCATTTTCCCATATACCTTGTTGAGAGAGCTTGAAGTTGTTTGGTATCGACTTGTATCAGTAAATATCTATGGTTTTATTGATTTTTGGAGAGCCATTAATATACTGAAGAATTTTCATACACCTTATTCAAGTCCTTATAACATTTCTCACAAATTTCATAGCAAGTTATAGCGTTTTTCTCTCATCTCCCCTTATGTTAAGACATGTTTACAAATCTCTGATTTATGGGAGTTGCAGCAGCCTTTAGGAACTTATTAATGATGAATTTGGGTTCCCATTGAATTAATATAACTAATACATGTCTCTGTTCTCAAATTTTGGAGGTTCGTACTGCATTTGGGAATCCATTAGTGACCTCTACCCTTGGGGATTTGAACCTCGAATTTACTAGCAAAATTTCCTATTTCCTCCTGAACTTGAATGAATGTTGCAGAATCCTTTTGATGGTGTCTAAGAACCCATTAGGTTAATTTGTATGTCCTAATACCCTTCAAACACTCTCATACCCAATTCTAAATCCTTAGGAGTCTTTTGGAACCATCTACCCTTGGGGGTTTCAACATCGATTTTCCTAGTAATTTTTCCTTTCATTCTCTAATTGTAAATGCAAGTTGCTGAAGTATTTGGAAAGTGTACAAGAATATAATATCTGAATTAGTGTGTCCTAATACACCTTAATCCACTCTAGACATAATTCAAAAACATTTGGGATCATTTGGGACAGTTTGGAGTTTCACTAGTCCAAGGTTCGAAAATTGGCCAAATTGGGTAAAATTCCAAATTGGGGACATTACAGTCCCCCTAGATACCTTAGGTGAGACTTCATATGATTGAAAGTGACGTTGAAATGGAATGTGTCTTTGGTTTTTCTAGTGAATATATGTTGAACCCTACTTCTTCCCGTTGCACTCCAACAAACACCCTCTTTCCATTTTGGTGCCCATGCTGAGTTTTTCTCATAGGCTTGGGAGCCTTTTTAGTCTTACCATGGCTTTGAGAAGAATCTGTGTGCCTCTCTTTATCATCTATTTCTAGCCATTATCAATAAGACTCCCATTTTTTTTCATTATGCATTTGCATTTGCATTTGCTCACTACTACTTGCACAACCATGCCTAATGCTTCACTGCAACTTTCACACTATTGTTGCATTCATTATGTTGCTCATCACTTGCATCTATTGCATTTTCATTCTAAATTATATCCTTGTAAGAAACAAACTAATGAATTCCCACCTCTTTCCCAACACCATTTTTGCATTTTGTTTTGCATGGGTATGTTCCATGAACTTGGAACATAGTTGCATGCCTTGCGTCACTGGTTTCTTCCATTGTATTAAAGCATTCCTTTATTTTTTTCAAGCTTTATAATATGAAAAAGATTAAAAAAATAAAATATTTTTAAAAAATTGGGTCTTGTCATCCTTGAACAAAGTGCTATTCTTGAGTTTAAATTAGCAAATTGGGTCTTAATACGGCCATAGTAATTGAAACATGATCGCAAAGTGCATACCCCTCCGGTTGGTTACTCTTCCAATCATTGTGGAGAATTTGTTAATGCCTCATGCAATGCATATTTATATCATCGTTTCCTTTGTGTCAATTGATGCCCAAGTCACTATTGTGTCATCCTCAATGATCAAGGGTTGTCCTAACCTATGTCGGTCATTCCTCAATTGATTTGACTTTGCATATCGTCCTTACCTTTTGTCAAGTTGTTTTCAGTATGTATCATCACAACCTATGTCTATACTTGTGCTAATGTGGAAGGTCCCCATTGAATTCTAACTAATGGGTCATATCTCAACGACGATGACTCATTTATCTGAGATTTTGACCTAGAGTGATAACACCTTGGGCCTATTTACGTCATTGATAGGTTACCTTGTGCTCAGTAGATGACATCTCATCATGTATCGTTGAATGAATTTTTTCATGATTTTTTGTCATCAAAACCTTTCTTCACATTTTGGGATTCATGTTGTACCTTGGATTCCATTTTCCTCATTGGTGGAATTCCTTGCCTCTATAAATAGATTTCTTTATTAGTTATTGCTCAAAGGGTCTCTTTCGTGTGATATTCGCATTCAGTGCATGCAAGGGATGTACTCTATGGTTTGTCCACTAAAAAAAATTTCAAGTCCTTTCCAGATCAAATCAATTCTTGATACTTCCTTGTGTTTGTTGATGTAGGATTCCCTAAATTATGCCTTCCTTCCAATGGATCTCTTCCCATCGAATTTAACACATCTTGATCTTGGAATGTGATTTACATAATTGATAGTACCTTGGGGCTTGTAGTCATTAGTGGAAATTTCCCTCCCTATTGGTAGTGGAAATATATCAATGTCTCCTACTTGATAGATTCTACAAGTGTTCGAATCCAAGAAATTTATTCACACTTGTTAGAATGTACTATGTACCTTGGCACCCATTATCATTATCGGTGGGTTGTCTCATGTTTGTTAATGATATACATCAATGACTAGTAATCAAATGGTTCCCCCCATGTTCAACTCCAACTCATCTTTAAACATCTTTAGGACTCGTACTTTTCATAGGTTTAGATGGAAGACCTTGGGCCAACAGTATCACTCCCTCATTTTTCTATTTCTTGAGTTGTACAAGATTGTACCATACACTATCTCACATTATTACTACTTGGAGAACCAATTCATACTCATTTACGTTTTAGTCGTTATCCTAATATATATTGAGACATGGATCCGCTTTGTATTTATTTATGGTTATGATCTCTTTTGGCATGGATCCATTGTGTATCATTGTCATGGCCATGGTCTAGCATTTTATAAATACTCCATGGATCCACTATGTACTCTTTTCGTGGCCATGATTGTGCATATTGATTGCATCATGGATCCGTACTGTACTTGATTTTGTGGCCATGTTTTCTTATGTCTGAGCATGGGTATGCCGCATCGGGGAAGATAAAAAAAAATTACACTTTCATCTCTATTGCAGGTAATTTTTTTATCCAATGTCTAGGGACCTCCACCTTGATACCACTTGATTTCCCTTCATAATAATTATAATGTATTTCGGCCATCAACTCCCCTTCAGAACTCACACATTAGGGGGCATATGTTATAGCACAAATTGGCACTTCTACGTTTTTTACGATGACCACCCAAAACGACACATAAGTCTCCATGAATGAACGTCAAAATGAACTCATCATCATAGAAGAAGCCTTGAATATGAGCCTATAATATGATGGTCAGAACCATCAGGAGGAAATCCCATTCATTTCCAGTTGAAATCACTGAGCTATAAGAAAAACTAAGGCCCCACACACTTCATCTTTGAGAATGGTGATGGCCACAATCCTTTCCCTCCTAGAGGGTGCATGGGCCATGAAAAACACACACACACACACACACACACACACACACACACACACACACACACACACACACATATATATATATATATATATATATAGATATAGATATATAATCATGAAAATTCATGAAATAAATTAGGTTTAAGGTTGTTGGCACTGGCTACAACTCCTCAAACTACTTGGTAACCATATTAACCATCTCAAACACGCATAAAAGGAGGATGTGGTGAACCAAGAGGAGAGACGTCCACACCCTATTAAAGTTATGCTAGAATAATTTATCTACTCTTTCGAGCCTATATGACCCATTTCCCCTCAGTGACCCCTATCTCTTAGTAGTATCATTTATCGTTGAATTCATCTCCTTATATGACTTCTCCCGTATACACCATTGGAAGATAAAGCATTTGGGAGCTTGGACCACAAGTGGTTTGGGTGCAGAGGGACCCAGTCAATGGTTTCGAAAGGTGTCGCGATGATAAAGAGGTAATATGTATCTCATTCTTACTATCTATTAATGGAAATTTATGATTTTTCCTTCCCCGAAATTCATGTATAATTTTTGGATTACTCAAACTTTGTTGGTTAACAAATACTAGTCCCTTCAATAGATTAATAAAGATTATTTATGATTATGTCCATGTATTTGATTTGATTTGTATTTCTATTGATGCCATAAAGCTTTGAGGAAGTTTGTTTTTCTCTTAATTTGCAGGTCTCAAACCATTGGAGTGGAGCATGCCAAATCTTAATGGAAAGAGAAACGAAAGGACAACCTTCAAAAGCAGGTTTCCCTTCTTATCTTATCTATATGCAATATTGTTTGATTGTTTTCTTGATTGATATGATATATCAAGTGTATCTCAATTGTTAATCTTGAGAGCATTAGGTTATATTTCCTACTTTCAATCTATTGGTGGTCATCCCTAGCCATTTAGAACTTTTCTTCACAACACCAATGCTATCAAGGTCAATAGAAATACCAGATATTTTTAAATATGGATAACCTAAATGATGCAATTATAATATCGAGACACACTGCAAATGTTGCTTATAGATATTATAAAATGCACCACAAAACATGAGATTTTTTTGAATTATTTTATGTATTATTGGTGTGCTCCATGTTTATCTATGCATTGTGAGGTTTAAAAGAAAAAACCTAGGACCTTCGATGCTCTAGGAAATATTTAGATGCGCCATTATAACTGTGTTTATACATACCAAGCACAGTTACGGACATTGTTCAACCATTGAATTTTCTTGTGCTAACGTGTGCGTTGGTAACATGAGGAAGCATTGTTAATGTTGCTTATGTATAGTATAAATAGCATAGGCAAATTATGGGGGAATTTTTAATCTTTTTCGATATACCAGGGCATATTGGGGAAATGGATGCATCACGTTATTTGATGCAAGTCAAATATTTTGAACGCATTGTGTTAAATTTAAAAAGAAAATGAAAAAGGCAAATTTAAGCTAAATTATACATTTTAATCCACTAAAAATGTAAATGAAGAGGTAACAAACAATTTACCGATTCTCTTCCTTGTCAAGGAGGCATGGTTTCTATGTAGATAAATAAATAATAAAATAACTCATAAATAAAAAATGAAATTATGGAACAATTTTACAAAATTAAAAAACAAACCAAATACACTAGTGAATCAAATAAATCAAGGAATCTGACAACACAGTGGCATTGAAGATGGGGCAGTTGTACAGGGATGCTAAGTATTTGTTCTTGTGTGTTGGAAGCACTAACAGAAATGTAAAAATGAAATTACAATTTGGTATTTTTTTTTTATTTTATCCTAGACTTCGTTGCACCCAACAAGACAACACATTAGTGCACTACTATGTTCCAAGGGTACTATAGACATTTGTTTTATAAAATTAACATCTTGGTGTGCAAATTGTTTAAGCGCCTCAGTTAGGGTATGAACAATTAACTACACTGAGTCTATTTTTTATTTATTTTTAAATAAAAAACTATATTTTAGTACCAAATGTCATAACCTATGACAATGGACTCGATTGTCATCTTCACTAGTGCACTCTTATGTTCTGGGTGCACTATTTAATTTCTAACAAATGAACATGGCAGTGCGTCGTGTATTTAGATGTCTTGTGCATCTCTTCCCAATTAAAGGTATTGGCTAGGTTTAATTTTTTACATAAAAACCTATATTTTATTACCAAATGAGTACTTAGCCTACTTAGGTGCTCCCTGAATCACAATGCACAAGTGCCATGATGTTGTTAGTGCAATCTAGTCATAACAAAACTAAATAATAGGTCATGCCATTTATTAAGAAACACTAGTGTGTGTTGTGCCAATTACACACACCATTTAGTTTTAGAAATTTTAAAAAATAAAAACCTATATTTTATTACCAAATGTTTTAACCAAATTCAATGTGTTTTGCATTGTAATCCCTCGGTGCACTTGTATATTTCAGACGCACCAAAAAGAGTTTGTTTAAAATTAAAGTAAAAGGATTTTTTTCACAAATTTTATATAATGAAATGCGACGCATGTTATTATTTGATGCACCAATGTGCCAAATTTGGGATCACACTGATATGTTTGTACAAATCAAGAGCAATGAAAAAGAAAAAATTCCATTAAAACCTCTAATTGCTCACATCCATTAGCAACCTTTGCTATAAACAAACAAGGAATACATCGTTTTGGGATTTTCCATAAAAAACTTTGCTAGATGTTTTCCTTATAGTGATTTGGTGTAATGTTGATGTGAGTGTGCATAAGTAGACTAAAGTGAATGTGCAAGTTGTGGTTGTGCATAACTAAATACTTGCACACATGCTTTAATTCTACTAGTCATTACTTGCGTTTGACTACATTGTAAGATTGCATGCGTTTGTTGATAATGCAAGTATAATGGACAATATTTAATTGCAAATTAAATATTAACAGTTGCATGATTGAATCATTTGCGTGAAATGATTTTGTATATCATTTCATATCATGTTGTGAATGTAGCAATGAAAATATTGTATGCGTGAATACTCATGTTTTGTTTAGATGAAGGAAAGCTCTATCAAGATTGTACGTAAAGTTGTCTTCGATATGGCCACTAGTTTAGTAAGCCCATAATGCAGAATAGTTAACACTGACATGTGAAGGCTGACATTATGAGAGGGTTCTCATATTTGTTAAAATCGATCACTATATAAAATAGATTCTAAATTATGATTGAAATTTTGATGATAATATCTCATGGTAATTATATGTCTATGACACAAGTGAGATGATGAATATGTCTAGTCAAGACAAGCGGTGACTACTATAAGCTTGAAATCATGGAGAGGGTGTCATTGTGATAACACTATAACCTTGTCTTATTCCTTGATCATTTCAAAGCTAATGATTGGATTGATTTTTTTTAGTGGGTTGCCTTTGTATTAAAACTCTACAAGTATGTGCTCTTCTTGCATGTGAAATTCATGGTAAATTATGGATCGTCCAAGGGACTATTTAGAAGAGAAAAGGATCCTTGAGCCTATAAGAGTGAGTGGCTACAAGGAAGAGGTGACTTGAATGAATCTGTGATATGGGATCCATGAAACATTTTTGCTCATATCAAGGGGCAATATATTTTGGGTGTGTTAGAGAATACAATGAGTTAAATCTTGCCAGTGATAGCCATGTGAAGTGAACACATATCTATACAAATAAGTATTGAGCCAAAATTGCATATGGTACCTTGTATTATGAATATATTTTATTTGGTTATGAATTTAGAAATTCATGGGGATGGGATGTTGCATTAAAATAAATTTAACATGTATGTTTCCTTTGATTATTGTTACATGGATATGTTGAAATGCTAAGGCCATGGAATGATCTCAATGAAGTGAAAGAAATTGTTCAAGACATCCAACAAAGGCAATTTTGCAATGAGGAAAGCATTGCAAATGCAACTAAAAAATTAGGGCATTGCCTTATTTTTGGAAATAAAGATTCATCAAAGACATTATTATTCCAAGGGAGGGGGAATGTAATATCATGATTTTGACCCTCGGAATATATTGCATTAAATAATGTATTATTCGAATATTGTAATTTATGTGACGAGAATCAAGCAATGTGGGATTATTTGAATGATCCTATGTGCAAATAATGTAAATGCATTGTAAATATACGTACTGCAAGGCTCAAGGAAAAGACTCGACTAGTTAATGCATAAGAGTCCCAGAAGCAAGCTAAGATTACGGTGTGGTTTTTACAGTTTCCATAATACGCTTATGTATGTAAAGGCATGAATAAAAGAAAATACATCATAATATAAGTCCACCAAAATGTTGCCTGAAAAGAAACAAGGGGGCCACAATACCATAAGAGGGGAGAGGAGAGAGGTTGCATGGGTGACTACTATGACACTTGTCCTTTGAAATACAACTTTACTTGCCCATGTTTCCTTACTAAACATTTTCTCATCAGTGTTTGACATGATGTGTCCTTCAGATGTTTCCTCGTAATTCTTGGGAAGGGTGAGCCCCCTCATCCCTATCCCCCCCCAAAAAAAATGTAAGGAATGTTACACGTTGGAGAAAAAACATTATTCACACTAATAGAAGGATCAATATTACACAATTCATTGAGCATTCCTCTTCCACTTTAATTGTCCATTGGTTATGAAGGAACATGTGGGAAACCATGGATGATTATGCCTACAAATGGTGAGAATCCCATGAAATTATCATTTGAAAGACTTGGTGGAAACTGTGGATTTGTTGTTGAGAAATGAGAGGAAATGTGATGATTTTGAGGGTAAAACCACAAGTATAATACCACAATGGCTAAGCAAACACCACAAACCTAAACTTTGTTATTATTACCCATTCATTGTATTGACCAAGTGTTTCTTCTCCAAGTCATTCCCAATCGCTGACCAACATCTTGGACTCCTCCTACCTGCACTAGAAGGAAATAATATCTCTAAGAGATCGTGGAACAAAGAAAGGGAATCTCTCCCTTGTGTTGAGTAGGGCAATGGAAAAGAGTTCCATTGTTACTTGATAGTTGGATGGGGCCCTAGAGTATTCAATAGTGAAAATATTTCCTTTGTCTTGAAAAAAATGGTTGCGTTGAGTGAGACTAGAGCCATGTAGGAGTTTCCTTCATCCTAGTGCTATCATGGTTGGCTAGGGGGTGGAATCCATAGTCGATTCCCATAGTTGGGCAATGAATAACTTATTGTCGATCGATCTAGTGGAGTTGCATTCATTTATAAATAAGTGTGCACGATTGTCTATCTATGGAATGCTTTGTATTTATAATATGTTAATGAATGAATTCAAAACATGCATAGTTATTTCCATTTTTTTACATTTGCATATGAATTATGTTTATGTTGGTGTTAGACTCTGAATTCCACATAACAATGGGTTATTAGAGAGTAATTTTGTAATGAGTACCTTGATGGCCAAAGGAGGCATTTGGGTATATTACAAGGAATCAAGGTATGTTAGAGGACATGGTCTTGCAACAACATTTTGGACATAAAGCAATAACGTTTTGTAGTTTTACAAGAGGATAGATGGTTGCCTTCACATTTCATGGTGAAGGTGAGATCTTATCACCCCCTTCATCACTGCATCTACCTTCGCCATCAAGACTTTTCCTCCCCACCTTCATGGATACCTATACCTTTGCCATCAAGATTGCATTAACCTTCGAGGCACATGCAAGCCTATTGTGAATATAACCTTGATTTTCATAATTATGTTTCATTACAATTACTCAGTGCAAAACAATCTTATTGTGAATGTAATTTTTCCTTTCAGAATTATGTTCTATTAGTCAATGAGCATAATCAAAAAAAAATTGCCCTTTAAATATTATTTTTTTATAGAAGGGTCTCCTCTTCTACCTTGGAAGGAAAAAAGTAAAAAACAATGGGTAACGCTTTCATAACATAAGTAGCATGATTGCTTCTTGTATGTGAGGTGTCTTGACATATGTAATGCATCATAGTTCAATTTCCATTTGGAAGCCTCCTCTCCCTCATCCTTGTGATACAAGACAACCACCCTCTCTCTCTCTCCTTTGTTTTGTTTGATTTGTTTATTTGTTCCCTCTCTCTATCATGTCCGAAAAAATTTCATTAGGTCACAATGGCCTACGGCCCTTGGCCATATTCATTATAGTTTGTCAAATTGATACTAAGGGTCCAATAATTACCAAGCATGATCTCTAAGTTAGTAATAATGTAAAATTAGATCCAAATGGACAAGGTGGGCCACATTAAGAGAAAATTTTCAATTCAAAGTTTGTAATATTCCCATTCAAATGAACCACCATGGAGGAAAATTACTAGTTCCCTAGGTTGGGGGTGGAAGCATTAAAAGTTGGAATAAAGGAGCTACAAGACCCAAAATGACCTTAGACTTACAAATTCACATTAAAGGGGACAATTAAATAATAATAAAAATAAAATGAGGTGGCATTGGATCATGAGGACACATAAGAGGTTGTGGGACCCACATGTGGCAAGATTCCCCACTACACTTGGCATGATTCTCTCACCAATTCGAGTTCAATATGAAGGGTAACATACTTGGGGAATTTTAAGAGGTATTATTCATGGCATGAATCATGTAAGGTCGAATTGGAGTGGAAGAGTAACTCCCATGGAGGAGGAAGAGGCATCTTAGAAGAATTGTGACACTTGGAGATAGATTCCCTAACTCCTATGACAACAATGATGAAGATTCTATGACACGTATGACAAAGTTCAGACGTGATTGCTGACATATGACATATATGAAATTTCATGGATAAAAATAGACTCCAAGAGGGTGCACAAGGGTATTTATGGACGCCAAGAGTCCCCCATTCAACTTGATGGAAGAGGAGAGCTAGGAAAAGTTGGACAAGTGGCATTCATGGGAATCTGTCCCTAAATTGAGTTGCGATGACTCTCTTGGATGGAATTCTAGCTAATGAGGCCTTGGGAGTTTAATAAAAGACAAGAGGAAATAAAGGGAGCAGCTTTTGATCATTTCTCATTTGGTAAATTGGAGAGCATAGCTTGTCCATGCAAGTTGAGTGTTTATTCTACTTGCCTTAGCACCAATTTCGAGGGTGAAAGATTCCCATCCTAATTGGAAATTGGAGAGGGAATTCAGACCTTTCATTTAGGGATGTATGAAGAATTTTTTTTGCAAGTTGAAGCTGCAGGTCTGCTCATGACCATTTCACCTTCAACTTGTTTCCACATCTCTTCCAATTTTCTCTCTATATTCTTGCTCTTGGAGGAAGGGCACACATGGAGAGATGTTGATCTCTTTGGGGGAGTCCAATGGGCCTCATTTATTTGTAATATTATGTACACACTCTTTATTTGATGCTCATATATACCTCAGACCAAAACTCCAAGTAAAACCATGTAAAAATGCCGAACTATGTATGAATGGTGCCATTTTCCCATATATCTTGTTGAGAGGGCTTGAAATTGTTTGGTATCAACTTGTATCAGAAAATATATGTGGTTTTATTTCTATTTGGATATCCATTAATATACTGAACATACCTTATGCAAGTCCTTGTAACATTTCTCTCAAATTTCATAGCAAGTTATAGCGTTTTTCTCTCATTTCCCCTTATGTCAAGACATGTTTACAAATATCTGATTTATGGGAGTTGCAACAACCTTTTGGAACTGATTAATGATGCATTTTCATTCCCATTGAAGTCATATAACTAATCCATGTCTCTGTTCTGAAATTTTGGAGGTTCGTACTTCATTTGGGAAGCCATTAATGACCTCTACCCTTGGGGATTTTAACCTCGAATTTACTAGCAAATTTCCCTATTTTATCTGGAATTCAAATGAAGGTTGAAGAAGTATTTTGATAGTTTCTAAGCACCCATTAGGTTCATTTTTATTTCCTAATACCCTTCAAACACTCTCAGACCCAATTCGAAATCCTTAGGAGTCTTTTGGAGCCATCTACCCTTGGGGGTTTCAACATCGATTTTCCTAGTAATTTTGCCTTTCACTCTCCAATTGTAAATGCAAGTTGTTGAAGTATTTAGGAAGTGTCCAAAAATATAATAGTTGCATTAGAGTGTCCTAATACACATCAATCCCCTCTATACCTAATTCGAAACCACTTGGGATTATTTGGGACAGTTTGGAGTTTCACGAGTCCAAGGTTTGAAAATTGGCCAAATTGGGTAAAATTCCAAATTGGGGATATTACATTGGTATCATAGCATGGTCCTTGCACCTGTACATTAATATCATTCATTGAAGAATAATTTGCGGCCATGTCTTACTATTATAATGAATCATATGAGTACAATGCTTATGAGCAATATGAAGAAGAATGTGAATGGTACGAGGAAGAGGTGCCATCATGTAGCACTTCTTACAATTTCATAAGGAATGAGGGTTATTCTTATGACCTTGAATTTGATGAAGATGAGTGTGTCACACTACCAAAGGATAATTCTATGAATGAATTACAAAGATTGAGAGCAACATGTAAAACCTTTCCCCAACAATATCATGCATATCTTGATCTGTTGATTGGGTGTTTGAAAATAGGCCCAAAAATGAAGATGTGGAGTTAGTGTAGAAAGGTATATGCCCTTCTTTCAAAAGACCTTGGAGAGAAATCATATATGTCTGAGTGAAAATGAGGAGAGCCATGAGCCGCCTAGTTCTGAAATATGTAAAGCAAACGAAGCATTACATGAAGAGGGTCGAAAGTCACTCCCAAGTGACTCTGAAAAATATGAATAAACATCACATGAGCATGAATAAGAGTTACATTCTGAGACACACTCTACCTTGGACATGAATCAAAGAGCATATACTAATGGATGCTTGAACTATGAAGGAGTACCTACTGATGGGTGCTCACACCTCATTGTTGGTGACATAGAGATCACTTTTGAAAGTGTTGTTGCAAGCCAAAGTTCCATTAAGCATGAAAATAAATGCCTTGTAGCAGTTGAAGAAGAACCAAGATCAACTTCCCCGTCACCACTTGAGCTTAATGAAGTTGGTCCAAGTAGAAAGTACAAAGAAGAGGAGGTCCTTCTACAAGAGCCTCTTTTTCTTGAAGGGTCATTAAAGATTAATGAAAAGAATATCCAAGAGACCCTTAGCATACTCCATGACACTCAAGCATTGGTGTCAAATTATTTTTGGAGAGTTTCTTCGTTGAAGGATCCATCCTTCCTTGAAGACGTGGAGAAGATTCAAAGAGAAATGCACAACATCGAAGGTAATTTCATGTCTTTTATTTTTTATAGAAACAATTTGGTTGAGCTTAATGAATGGTTACATGGAGCATACTTGTATAATAATGAGGATATTCATAAGCTCAAAATGCAAAATGAGAAACTTCTTGGTAGGTTGCAAGATACGTGTTCTTCCTCCTATATTTTAGATTGTCAAATGGTAGATTGCTTGGAAGATTCTCATGACATGATGGATCGTGAGAAACATGGAAAATTGAAGGTGTTTGATGTGTTTGAATATGAGCTTGATGAGAACCATGCACTTGTTGTGGTGGAAAAGGAACTTGGGTTGCCTCTTGGAAATGGTTACACAATTTTTGAAAAAGTGTATGATTCCGCTACATTGGAACCAACCTATGAGGAAAGTTTTTCCCTTTTGAGGGAGGTGCATGATCCTACCCCTATGGAGCCTACACATGGTGGCACTTTTGCATATTCTGATAATTTGGGTGAGTTGGTTCATTCTCCTACATCCTACACTTCCATATTTTCCAGCATTCATCCTAATGAAGTATGGGTGAAAGGTTTCTTTTTGATGGTGCCACATGAGGAGTATGAAACTCCTATATCTATTTTAGATGATGCTATCATTAGAGCACTTTATTATTATTTACATTTCCAGCAACATCCTTTGTTACCTTATGATGATACATATCTACATGAATGCACCTATGATGTTCACTTGAGTCACTTGAAGACTCATGATTTTCCTTCCTCCTTGCTTAGCTCAATTGATGTTGGAGGAACTTCATCCAATACTTGGGTGAAGAGATATATGATTGGAGACAATTCTTATTGACAGCAACATCCTTTGTTATTTCTTGATGATGCACAAATACATGGATGCACTTATGATGTTTACTTGAGTCACTTGAAGACTCATGATTTTCCTTGCTCCTTGCTTAGCTCAATTGATGTTGGAGTAACTTCATCCAATACTTGGGTGAAGAGATATATGATTGGAGCAAATTCTTATTGGCAACAACATCCTTTGTTATTTCTTGATGATGCACTTATGATGTTCACTTGAGTCACTTGAAGACTAGTGATTTTCCTTGCTCCTTGCTTAGTTTAATTGATCTTGGAGGAACTTCATCCAATACTTGGATGAAGATATATATAATTGGAGCAAATTATTATTGGCCGCAACATCCTTTTTTATTTCTTGATGATACACATATTCATGGATGCACAAATGGTACTTCTGTGAGCCCCTTGAAGGCTCATTGTTTTCGTTGTTTCCTACTTGGTTCAGATTTTAATTGAGATTATTCATTCACTTCTTGGATGAAAGAACAAGGGGCTGATTATTTTGATGCATCTTACATCCTTTTGGAGCAGCATTAGAGGACATGGGATCCTCACCTATGTCATTGGAGCAGATTTGATTGGCCACTTGTTGCTTGTATGCACTTGGCAAATGAAGGTCTGCTTACTTGGAGGTATAAGCACTTTCTTGATTCTTTGATGATGCACCTCCTTGATGTACATGTTTATTTTGTTGTTATGTACTTTGATGATCTATATTTTGTACTTATGATGTTTGGAATAATTCATACAAGGAAATGGGATCCAGGAATTCTCTTTCCTGATGGTATGGGTTGGAGAGTACTCCTAATTGTTGGAGTGCAACACAAGCGATGGGACCCTGGGATAAATTTGAGTCTCATTGGTTTCAATTTTTGGGGGAAACAAGTAGTATGGGAGATTGTGTCCCCACTTAATAAGATGATTGTAATCAGAGTAGTGCAGCATCAAGCGTGGTGGTTCCTCTCTAAAATCTTCATGGAATCTCGAAGACTCGAAGTTGGGCAACTCAATGGCAACTTCAAAGAATTATGCAGTGGTATCAGAAAGGGTTTCCAAAATATGAAAGAGGTAAAGAGTAATTGTGCAAAATTTGTTTTGATGAATTTAATTAATATTTTGGTGTTCAGTGGTGATGTCACGGGGGTATCAATATGAAAAAGAAAACGCACATCTCCTTGATTTTGGAAACACCCAATTGTAGTGCAAGAGTGCCACTACTCAGATTTTTAGAATGGAAGTTTTGGGAAGCAAAGTTTGGAAAGAAAGCAGGTTCTTCAACATCCATGTTTGAAATTGCTCGAGGACAAGCAATATTGGGAAGGGAGGATTTGTCATATCCCCAAAAATTTCATTAGGTCACAATGCCCTAAGGCCCTTGCCCATATTCATGATAGTTTGTCAAATTGATACTAAGGGTCAAATAATTACCAAGCATGGTGTCTAAGTTAGTAATAATGTAAAATTAGATCCAAATGGACAAGGTGGGCCACATTAAGAGAAAATTCTCAATTCAAAGTTTGTAATAAGAGGAAAATTACTAGTTCCCTAGATTGGGGGTGGAAGCATTAAAAGTTGGAATAAAGGAGATACAAGACCCAAAATGACCTTAGACTTACAAATTCACATTAAAGGGGTCAATTAAATAATAATAAAAAGAAAATGAGGTGGCATTGGATCATGAGGGCACATAAGAGGTTGTGGGACCCACATGTGGCAAGATTCCCCACTACACTTGGCATGAGTTTCTCACCAATTCGAGTTCAATATGAAGGGTAACATACTTGGATAAGTTTAAGACGTATTATTCATGGCATGAATCATGTAAGGTTGAATTGGAATGGATGAGTAACTCCCATGGAAGAGGAAGAGGCATCTTAGAAGAATTGTGACACTTGGACCTAGATTCCCTAACTCCTATGACAACAATGATGAAGATTCTATGACACTTATGACAAAGTTCAGACCTGATTGTTGTTGACATATGACATATATGACATGTCAGGGCTAAAAATAGCCTCCAATAGGGTGCATAAGGGGAGTTATGGCCGCCAAGAGTCCCCCATTTGAATTGATGGAAGAGGAGAGCTAGGAAAAGTTTGACAAGTGGCATTCATGGAAATCTTCCCTAACTTGAGTTGGGATGAGTCTCTTGTATGGAATTCGAGCTAAGGAGGCCTTGGGAGGTTAATAAAAGACAAGAGGAAAGAAAGAGAGAATCTTTTGATCATTTCTCATTTGTTAAATTGGAGAGCATAGCTTGTCCATGCAAGTTGATTGTTTATTCTACTTGCCTTAGCACCAATTTCGAGGGTGAAAGATTCCCATCCATAGTGGAAATTGGAGAGGCCATTCAGACCTTTCATTTGGATCTGTATGAAGACATTTTCGTTGCAGGTTTAAGCTATAGGGATGCTCGAGACCATTTCTCCTTCAACTTGTTTCCACATCTTTTCCAATTTTCTCTCTATATTCTTGCTCTTGGAGGAAGGGCGCACATGGAGAGATGCTAGTATTTTGGGGGAATCCAAGGGGCCCCATTTATTTGTAAGATGATTTCTACACTCTGTATTCGATGCTCATATATACCTCAGATCAAAACTCCAAGTAAAACCATGTAAAAATTTCAAACTATGTATGAATGGTGCCATTTTCATATATCTTGTTGAGAGAGCTTGAAGTTGTTTGGTATCAACTTGTATCAGTAAATATACGTGGTTTTATTTCTATTTGGAGAGCCATTAATATAGTGAAAAAGTTTCATACACTTTATGCAAGTCCTTGTAACATTTCTCTCAAATTTCATAGCAAGTTATAGTATTTTTCTCCCATTTCCCCCTATGTTAAGACATGTTTACAAATATCTGATTTATGGGAGTTGCAGCAGCCTTTAGGAACTTATTAATGATGCATTTGGGTTCCCATTGAAGTCATATAACTAATCCATGTTTATGTTCTGAAATTTGGGACTTTCGTACTGCATTTTGGAAGCCATTAGTGACCTCTACCCTTGGGGATTTGAACCTCGAATTTACTAGCAAATTTCCCTATTTTATCCGAAATCCAAATGAAGGTTGCAGAAGTATTTTGATAGTGTCTAACCACCCATTAGGTTCATTTTTATTTTCTAATACCCTTCAAATACTCTTAGACCCAATTCGAAATCCTTAGGAGTCTTTTGGAGCCATCTACCTTTGGGGGTTTCAACATCGATTTTCCTAGTAATCTTGCCTTTTACTCTCTAGTTGTAAATGCAAGTTGCTGAAGTATTTAGGAAGTGTCCAAGCATATAATATCTGCATTAGTGTCCTAATACGCCTCAATCCCTTCTATAACTAATTCGAAACCACTTGGGATTATTTGGGACAGTTTGGAGTTTCACTAGTCCAAGGTTCGAAAATTGGCCAAATTGGGGATATTACACTCTCCTTCTCCTTTGGTTTGTTTATTTGGTGTTATTCATTGATATCATTTCATGTTTTCAAGCATGTTGAATGTTAGATAAGTATGTAAGGTAAGTTTCCTTGTTAAATAAACTTAATTTACAAATTCGTTACCTCAAAAACTAGCAATTTTCCACAATCGAAGGTATGTGGATCCAAATGAAATATATGGACCCATTGGACCCAGTGCTATGATTGGAAACTCTTCAAGGAGGTACACTCAATGTCACCTCAATGTAACCCTCTTCCTCTTTTGGCCCTACTCCTTGGGCCACAAGATGCTCCCTGAAATGAGGTAAGTGTAGACATGTGAGAAGCACAATAGAAACACTTGTATCCCTACAAGCCCTTCCCACTGTTGGTATACCAATGCCTAATGGAGTCAATGAAATATATGTGCAATAACCCTTTTAATTTGGAAGGTTAAGATCACTGATGAATATGTAATATGATTATGTTATTTTTTCTACAGTACATACCAACAAGTTAAAATGTGAAATATATCCCAAATTAACTACAGGAATCACACCAAATGTACTTGTTATCACACAACTTCTAGTTGTCCCAAAAGGTGATCCTATCCAGGATGGTAGAGGCATTGGACAACTAAAGCGGTGACCCAAGAGATGCCACGGTTCCCAATGCAATTGGTTGTCACGCTAACCAAGGCACTCTTCACTTTAGATCTAGCCTAAGCAAGACCAAGGGGAAGACCCTAGCTAGCCAATGAATGCTAACGGACCTACTCAAGACCTCCTAGGGAAATGTGAAAGTGAAATATGAGAAGATCAAGAGTGAATGGATCTAGATCTATAATGGATAAGTGGACCCAAGGAGTTAGGGCTTGGTTGAAGAGGCTTATAAGATGGCCAAATGTTCAAACAAGGAAATATTAAGCCACTGATGAGTTTAGATTAGTAGATCTAGATAGATCTAATGCAAAATAGAAAGACCCAAGTGGGGCCCACCCTTAAAATATGGAAAATTGTCAAAATGGGGCCCACAAGGTGAAGATCAAGATGTAATGGCACTATAAGGGTTTCTACTCAATGGATATATGGATTTGATGAGGAATAAGCAATACCCACGTCATAGATCTGGAAAAAGCCGACCTACCCACAAGTGTGACCTCCCTTGGAAAGGCCCAGTGCCTTAGATCAGGGGTAAATGGAGTCGGATGCCCACCAAATTTGGTCTCCAAGGATTATTAATTATTATTGAGGTGGGCTTTAATTATTAATCCCATGCAATCGCCAGATCTTAACAGATCTAAAATCTAGGGTTTTAAGATGAGGGTTTGAGATCTAGAGAACAAATGGATAAGCTAAAAGAATAAAATATGTTCCTTTCAAGCATACCTGGATAATGAGAATGAATGTCGATTATGAAAAGGATTACTCCCGCAAAGATAAAATGAAAGATATGGTAGTTTCTCTTGCTCACACAATTTACCCAAGTCCACTAGTGCACCCCTCTCTCCTGCAAAACCAAGGAGACAAAACTCAATTAGCAAACAACAATGAGGGTAGATGCAAATAAGAAGTAAATGATAGATAATAATTGGTACAAAGACAAAATAACTCCCTATTTGAACCAATATTTGACATAATCTTGTAGGGTGAGCCTCCCCACCAATTTGCACTCCTCCAAATCATCTTCTTCAACCTACAAATCGATATAGTGGAACAAATATGGAAAATAGCTACCAAAATCCTTCAGTGCAATGGAAAAGCATTTACAATCATCATAGCCAAACATTCATCTCACAATCCAAGCATTTACTCAAAAGATATTTCTTCTATTCCAATAACCAAGAGACAAAAGTCTCAAGATGCCTTTACAATAGGGGGTCTTCTTCCTTAAATAGGAGGAGAGAGACCAAAACCCTAACCACTTTACAAATGAGTGGTTGAGATAAAAAGATAAATACAACACAATAAACGACTAAGATGAGCCAGTACAATATAGCATGGATCCACTCACCAGAGGGGGTGCGCACTCACTAAAAGAAGCCCTAGGGGGTGTGCACCACATAAAAAGGACTAATACAAGTGTGTACCACATAATATGATAAGGACAAGTGACTAGGAGCACATGGTGGGGATATGAGGCTTTATTATCCTTCACTAGCATCACCCCATTGTACAATGATATAAAATATGACTCAACAACATGTCCAAGTGACTAAATAATCAAATCGTGGCCCCCTCAACTAAGAGAAGAATGCATCAAAACACAACCCGGAGAGTGTGTGGACCACACTAAATGCTGCAAGCTGATATGGAAGGAGTGGGATACATCACATATGACCTCTGAACAAACCACATGCCAAAAACTTGGATCAATATCCCAAATCGATTTCCTTAATGACCTTTTTTATCCCTTTTTTATCCCGCCTGAAAAACCACCAAAATGCCTGTAACTCACTGTCTGATGTCTCGGCACAAAATCTTACTGCACCATCATGTCTGGAGAGGGTGTAATATGGTAATAACAAGTGGCTGGACCACCCCTCTCCTCTGTAATTCTCTAGGTAAACGTGCTAGCTCAATGCAACTACTGGACAGGCCATTTCTGCATGGCAAAACTGGTCAGAAGTGGAAATCTCACTCTATCGTCATTGGGAGTGCCTGAAACTGATAACTGAGAGTCTCAATGGACTCAAAAGGTCCAAATATATTAAATATGAGTACCCATACACCCTCTGGCAACCTGCAAGATCATCTGTAGCCTCAGCCATACCCGAACAATAATAAAATAAATGATATGAGGATAATAATAACCATAAAAAAAGGTACATCAATCATCATCTAAAACCTGTGTCCACTGTATGCAGTCATCAAAGGTGCATCAAAGGACCATAAATCATCATCATACATCATCATTGGTCCAACTCATCACAGATCCCAATGTTGACTTGGTCAAACTAGGTTTGACCAGGTCAAGACCGATCAAAATATGACCCAGGTTAGAAAAGCTTGTTGTTGCAAGTGCAAATGGTTAAGACATGCTCTTTTAATCATTCTCATAGCAAGATTTAAAGTATGAAGCATCATTTCACTGGCAGTTAAATTATAATTAAGCATAAGATCAAATAATCATTAACTTACAAAAGAACCTCAAGGATATATTCATTATGCAGACATGATCAATTTGCTAGCAAAGGGTGAGAGTGAAGAATGCAAGGCTAGGACAAGGGGATGACTTAACTGACTCAAAAATGTGATACTTTGGATGAGGGAAAGGGAATACATACTTAAGCATATGTCGAATAATAAACACACAGGGAATGGAAGTGTCTCACAAATGGGATAAGTTGTTTAGAGGAGTGCTTATCCAACCTTGTTAAATGTCTACAACTCACATCCAAGCTGTATCAGCTCCGTGAGGATATTTTCTAGAACCGTCGTGGACTGGGTGCATGGCTAACCGTAACTTGAGGTTCTAGGGGACACTTAGAATTAGTTGTCCCTTACTCCATCTCACATCACAACCCGTGGGATCCATGAGGAATTAATCATTACATTTCATTTCCTTGGCCAGCAGTCTTTGGATTTAGCATATATTTAACCACTGCTTTCTTTACGCCTATATGACCCTTTCGGGGATTTTACATTTGCTTAGAAGCACAACTACTAGAGCTTTTATCCAGGGTACTTTTAGTTTCCAATTCATTTCATTTCATAACCCTTTTGGGGATTTTTCATGTGCTTAGAAACACAACTACTCAAGCTTTCATCCAGGGTTTTTTTCATTTAAGTTTCTATTCAAACTCATGGCCCTCTTTCATTGTGCTGAGAAGCACAATTTTCAAAGTACTTTCATGGGATTTCATGACAGATATAACAATAGTTTCCATATGTAATGATGGTAGTACAATTTGCTTCAAGTTTTAACCAACACAACTCAAGCAACTAGGGGGACTTTCTACAATCAAGACCAAACATAGGGGCAACCGACTAGAGTGATCAAGGTACCAAATCCAACTCACCAAAGGGTAAGTTATGTTACCAACTCGGAGCCGAGACACAAACTAACAAGGATGCTATCCAACACAGAGGAAAAAGTGGGGAAGTCCTCCATATCACAGGCTAAGGTGTAAGTCAAGGTAAAAACCAAAAGTGGGAAAGATAACGGATGGATGGGAAAAGTGAAAGTGATGCCTAAGCTAGCAAGCCAAAAAGGTGGGAATGATCATGTCCACACTCCTAGGAGGGTAAAACCAACGAGTATAAAACAAGAGCTTCTAAATGTAAGTAATAAAACCATTTAGATAATCAATAAAAACCATATTCATTTTATATAGATATACTGCCAGATCATGATTACTAGATACTAAGTCAAGTTGTCAAAATGACCAAAAGAGAAAGATAATAAAACCAATGCACATCATATACTTGTTGGGCCATATACCTATACCTGCTATCTGGATCACCTGTAACAACTGAAACACTGCTGCTGAAACTCTGGGCATTGCACTGCTCTGTATGGGATAAAAGGTCATCTCAGTCATCAAATCTGAGGTCAAGAGGCTCAGTCTTGGCACAAGGTCTACTGCATGTCTGATCTGGGGATACTCTGATGTGTGAGTGATCATAAGTAATACTGCGCATCATAGTTGATCTCACTAAAAATGTGTAAAGGCCAAGCTCAAAAATATATATTGAACTGCTCTACAATCATGGTAGCTCGACTACTATGGATGTGATAATAGTACCTTCCGATGACCTCCAACCAAGGGAGCTCCAATTCCCCCTATAGCGCACTTGCTTCGACAAGTCTAGGGTTACTTTTGGGGTTGTTTTTTGCTTTAGGTCTACATCTTTCTGTAGTCAAGATGAACCAGAAATAATTTTGACCTCAAATCCCCCCAAGTTCATCCTTGGTGACCTAGGATTTCACCAAATTTTCATCAAACCACTAGGGTTTAACTAGGGAACAAAATAAATATTTTTGGATTTTTGCAAAAATATAAAAAATTTAGGGTTTTTTTTTGCATTTTTTGCAATATATAATACAAGAAATTAAGTAAAAGAGGTATTTGAGTGAAGATGAGGGAATAAGAAAAAGTTCTTGCTCCTTCAAGGCCACCGAGAAATAGTGATTAGCATTCCTCTCAAGAATTGGCAATCCAATTTTGAATGAATTAGGACAAAACCAAGAAATCTTAGATTGTGTTGGTTTTTACTTGATTAGGGAAAAGAGAGATGTCAAAGGCCCAACAAGAGAGACCCTCCTAGAGGGATATCTCACTTACAAGACAATGTTATTATGCATAAAAAAACCCAATTAACCCTTACCTTGGATGTCTCTGACAATGAAAGACAAGAGAACTGGAGATCTTACCACAAAAGAAGAAAAGAGAAGAAAGTAACCCTACCAAGAATCTTCTCCCTTAGACAAGCCTTGCAAGATAGTATAGAAGCCTTCAATCACCAAAAATCACCACATGAACCCTAGAATTGCTCAAGAAGAGAGGTGCACACCACTTAGCCCAAGTAGACAAGAAGAAACAAAGATAAGAATATATTTGATCCCATGACCTTGAGTTACAAATCCCGAGGCTGGCCTTATTTATATGTGATTAGGCGAACTTAAACCTCCTTTTAGAGCCAACCCACCTAAAATGACTTAAAATGATTTTTTAGGGTTTGTCACCCATGATCTGGGGACTAAACCTCATCAGACATAAAATATAATAAAAATGATGAAATGTTGAGCTAATAAGGAGAATACCATGCCCTATCAAATTCCAACATTGTGCTTTTGCCCTCAACGCCCTCCTTTAGGTGGTAGGGCCTGGATCTTGATGCATTAGCCACATTGAAGTCCCATCAAGCCCAACCATTACTTGAGCTTCCTAACAAGAGGACTTTCTGCATGCATGTGCTTTATTCCATGCCCTTCCTATGTCAACCACGTAATTTATGTCATGTATGTCCCTTCATCAATCCTTTTGCTCCTTAGTTAAGAAAGTAGGCTTGATGCAATTGTTTGGTTGATGCCCTATCAATCCATGTTGTTACTCAACTTTCAAATATTGAGAACTTTCTTCACATATGTGCATTATGTTTTCCCCTCCTCACAATTAAGTCTGATTTTGGCATTTTTTTTTACCAAAAAGCGGAAAGAGATCTTTCAAAATAATCTTTGGATGATTAGGAACAAAAAAAGGACAATTTATACCAGCATAGACCCATCTAACTCTGGTTTTACAAAGCACCGAGAGGGATCAAATCTGCAAACCTTTAACCACTAAACTACAACGCACATCCCTCTCACCACTATGCTACACAAACCTTTCACCACTAAACTACATCACACATCCCTCTCACCACTATGCTATAGCACACTGATGCATGCATTCTTATTTTATATATTTATTTATTTATTATTATTATGGGACAAACGGAAACTTCCCCCACCTGCACTGTAGAAATGAGCCTTCTCGGCTCAAAAATGGCTTATCTTCAACTTTGTTGACGTTTTGGAAGCATAGATATAAGGGGGACTTTGTTTGAACCATTCACTCCTACATATTAGTGGGCATATAAATTTTAAGAGTGATCATATCCGTGTTTGTTAGAGAAGGAGATAGACCAGTGTGGAGAGAAAACCCACAAGTCCACCTTCTTCATGTAATCTTGTGATACATTATTTTTTAAGATGTAATAACCAACAAAATTGGCTTAAAATTGAAAATTATTACAAATATCAAAATAATTGAATCATAAAATTAAAGGACTTAATCATTTGTAATCTTGTGATACATTATTTTTTAAGATGTAATAACCAACAAATTGCTTAAAATTGAAAATTATTACAAATATCAAAATAATTGAATCATAAAATCAAAGTACTTAATCATTTTTGCTTGTGCCTAGGTGACTAATTTTTAAGCTTATAAAGAACTCTGGTAAACACCTCAAAGTATTAGGCATAGTTAATTACTGATAGAATGAAGTAAATTATAGTAACACCCATGAATAATCAAGAGGAGAGCCATTGGAAACAAATAGATTAAAGTAAAGTATCCCACTTGAGTGGCCCAGGCATCTAAAAACCAAGAGATATAAAGAAAAAACAAAAATTAAGAAAAGTTGATAACAAGTGTAGAAGTAAAGGCAAATGTGCTGAGAAGGCCCTAACTTCAGCGCTTAAGACAGAAATAACATTAAATTTTTCAAGGAGCGAGCTAATATACTTGCAAATTTTGCTAGTCGTAAAAAACTTTTTAATCGTGCCTGGAAATGAGCTTAAAGAAAATAATTGTATCATAATGAAACTAGAGTTGGACCCTACCATTATATTTCTTCGTTCTGAAACAATAGAGATCAAAGCTAATAATAGAAAGACTAAGCATGAGCCGTAATATTGAAAAGAAACGCATCTAAACACAAGTATATAAATATTAAGGAACACCAAAAATTCAGAAAAACATGTTATGAAATCAGTTGCATTGATTTTATTTAGAGACTGAGATTAGTACTCCTTATAGTACCACTGTTAGTTGTATGTAATCTTACTCAACGAGTGGAAGCAGAGAAGGAAAAAAAATACTGTGCAATTAGCAATTCCAATGGAGAGATGCCCTTGCAGCATTACTAGAAGATCAATATAAGGTGTACAATATCCTAGAAATATAAGCAATGCTGTTGCAATGTTACTAGAAGACAAATGTAAGAATGGGAAACACTCATTGTTGGTCTGATTCAACACCAAGGAACTGGAAATCAGTTAGAATGTCAGCATCAACAATCTTTGGTATTTTATGATGAACATAGACTGGCCTTTTAGAACCAGATGTAGCCACCACAGAAGAACGTGGCTGTTCAGATGAAGTGCAATGATTGGAAGGAGAAATCCTAGTTGTTGCAAAACGAGTTCGTTCAAAAGTTCCACCAGAGGAGGCTGCTCTGTTTCCCGAGACCACTGGTTTCTTTAATGAATTCCCTATCTGCATAGATGACGAGTGTATCGGTTCAGTATGTAACCCCTGAAATTCGCCAAAAACTGATCAGGCTGTGAATTGAACACTCCAAATTATGACAGGAAAATTATCCAGATTAAAACAAATCTTGAACTGAGGAGAAGATTCACAGTTACTGTGAGACCATAAATCTAGAACATGCAAACAAGGATGTATGATGCAGCAACAACCACTGCAAAGCAAAGCATTTTGTTCCATGAAGGTAAACAAAGCAATAACCCAACAAATCTTCATGGGCATTCTCACCTCTTCCTTGTATGTTGAATGGTCGTCCTGCCTGTAAGTCGTGTCTTTAGAATGATCTGGTATTCTACGAGTTACAGCATTACCTCCAATAGTCCTTTGAGACCGTTCACCTATTCCTGAAACTCGCTGATGAATCCCCTGCCCAGCTATAAAACAAGCAAATGCATGACAAAGTTATAATCCAATTTTGCACTTTTAGTAAGAAAATACATTTTAAGTCACAGCACTACCATGCAAATTCAAAAATTAAGATCTCGAATATGAAACCTATTCAATAAGGTGGTCCTACCCAACAAATAAGAACTTTATAATAATGAGGCACAATCAACAAACAAACCTAAAATCCCTTCCATTAGGATATTAGCATTCTCATGCCCCTTCCCACTTCCAATCTGATTCAAAATGACGAGTAGATGACGTTGTCAGCCCGAAATCCTTCCACTACCCTTGGCAAAATCAGAGTCTGTTTAGCATGATATTACAAACATGTTTTGCAATATATGAGACAGTATATATCCACAAACTTACATGTGGACGAGGATTAGCAGCAGCACTTTGGGCCCGTTGGTATTTTAACGGATTCCAATCAAATATATAATCAAACTGAAAGCCTGTAGCACAACATTATAATACACTTAAATAGGGAACAGCATTAGAATCATTCCCTAAAATCAGCAAATATACAGAAACTAAAATTAATAATCACAAGTACAACTGTAGGCATGAACTTGACACATGTCTAGATCATTCTTACTCTCTCGAATAAATAGATCACGAAATATCCTCTTCAAGTAAGCATAATCTGGCTTATCATCAAAGCGCAGTGCTCGACAGTAATGGAAATATGAGGCAAACTCAGACGGGTAAGACTTGCACAATACCTGCTCATCATAGAACCAATGTCATATATATAAAACTTCACATGTTCCATTACTGAAGCCTAGCAAACTTATGGGGTTTCTAGTTATAGCTGCCCGCTAATGAAGCTCAAGTGAGATAAAATTTAATGTTGTCCAATCACCTCTATTGGAGTTGATATTTTCTTTTCACTGATCTTATCATACTTTTGCTTTTTGGTTGCAGCTTTTAATCCCTGCCATGGAAGGCTGAAACCACCAATACAATATAACTGTATAAACTGTGAAAATTAGAAAAAGAAGCTACAAAGGCTGCAGAGAACATATGGGTATAATTTAACTAGTTTCACATTTATAATGAACTGACCTTCCTCTTAAGAAGTACATCAGCATATAGCCTAGAGATTCTAGATCATCTCTCCTGCTTTGCTCTGAACGTCATGCAAAGATAAAAAGAATAATTATCCATCGAAAGAATTAATATTCAATCAATTAAAAATTACATATTTACAATGTGTAGCTACTGAAGAAAACCTGCTAAAGCACAAGTCAAATCTAGTGCTGAAAGCCCTAGAAGAATGGTAACTCACCTATCCCAATGTGGGCATTGACACTAGCATAGCGAGCAGTACCAGTGAGATTTTTGTTTTCCCTAAATGAAAAATAAATTTGGAAATGAATATTTTACCCTATAACATTTTCAATGTTGAGAGAGCTAGTATCAAAATAATTCACAAAATTCGCAGAATGCATTCCTCTCTAATTTACAAAAGAAGCATAGGCTGGAATATTTTTTGAGCTACTTGTGATAGAAAAGGAGCATTCCCAGCTCAATTAGCATTACCATTAGGGAAGCTTTAGATGTGTTCAACTTCACATACCTATAGGGAATATGCTTATGAGTAGCATCTAGATATTTTTTGGCAAGCCCAAAATCTATGATGTAGACCTGTAACGATAAAATATAATATCAGCAACACCATCAAACATAAATCCTAATGTGCAAACATTGCAGATGCAAGAACCTCTAAGCCTACAAGAAAACATTAATATGTGATAACTGCCTTGAAACATACAAAATTCTCAGAATATTCAGTTGACAAATGCTTAACAATTATATACAAAGCGAATATGAGCACAAACCCTATACACAACAGGTAACTGTTCCCTACACATGAGAGCCTTCCCAACCTAATATTCTGAAAGAGATATCTACTATTATCTGAAAACTCCTAATCAAAATTTATCTGGACATGACAAGAGGAGACAAAACGCATCTTGCAAGAAATCATGCTAATAAGATAAGATCATTTTTATTAATGTCCAATAAATGACCACAAAAGTAGGTCAGTGGGAGCCCAAGGGATTAGCTCAACCAATTGTTGCCAATGTCGCTGGGCATTTGCATAGTTCCATGCTAACAAGTGCCTGGTTCGAATTCCCCTAGGTGAGGTGCACTAGTCTACACCGACAGGTTTACTAGGAATGCTATCCACAAATGTGTGGAAGCATCCCTTGGGTTTCTCCGCAAGGTTTTCCTCTTGGGAAAAAAAGGTCAATGGGACTCCAATAGTACAACCAATGCCAGTACATGATGGGATTTGTTACCAACTATTTTGTATCATAGTTGGATTTCTTGTGAGCCGCCAGTGTTATGGACATATTCAATATTCATTATCAATGTTCAGAAGTTCAAAAGACTTTTTTAGGGCCATTTTGGTCCCTTTGTAATAAATTGCATGTTCATACCCCTTGGGGATATTGTAAAAATGTGCTAGCAAGACTTTCTTATGTAAAGAATTTGGCCTCCTAGGACTTTTTTATCAACGGTGATCATTCCATGGTGTTTTTTCCTTGTCAATTATGCAAATACTAAATAAGCATTGTATAAGCGACGAGGTTTTTCACCCGCTCCTTCAAAGCTGGAATGATCATCCTAATTTTTGAACCTTAGGATGTTATTAGAGTTCAAGTGTCGATGTTTATGAGCTTGCTAGACATATAATTGATTCATTATGAACATGTACTAGGTCCCCTAGGAGTTTGAGTCAGTTCGGACGTTTTTAATTTTTCCCCTTTTACGGGGTTTTTTAATGGTTTTAATTAAAAAATTAAAAAATATGATAAAAGTGTGGTCTAGGAGTTGTTTTGGCCATGGGGGTGCTCGTTTTCTAACCCAGAGCACCCATAAAACCCCAAAACCCACTTTTCATAAGTTTTAAGTGATTATTTATCACTTTCATAAAAATTCTCTCAGAAATAATAAAAGAGAATTATTTAATTAAAATAATAAAGAATGGAGAAAAATCAAACTCTCTAAAATTGAGGGATTTGAGTCAAATAAAAGCCCAGTTGACATGGCAATCAACATCGGAGATGATTCCAATCGTATCCAAGTCAGTTCATATCAGTATCGGAGCACTACAAGAGATTCTCCATCAAAGAATGTGCCCTCCTTCTTTAGCTTGGGCGACTTTCTTATTTGGCACATGATGATTGGTTTGTGAAGTTTCCAAAGCTTAGAAGGGTGCCCCTCTTGTGAGGTGGCTGCCACATCTCCTCTTCAAGCCAACCAAGAGCCAGTTAAGGCATTGTTCCATCCTTTGATCTCTCCACAAATTGATGGATGCGCCCTCTTGACCTAGATCCTTCTAGAACTCACCCCTCTCTTCTTCTCTGTCTATTTAAGCAGGCTCTTGCTCCCTCATTCAACATGGATGCAAAGAACCTCTGCTAGTTTTGTAATGTTATGCCTTTGTGCAATTTATGAATAACATTGAGGCTTTGGGGGTCCATTGGTGCATGTCAAACTTGTTAAGTTTTTACTTGTTTAGCATAATAACATTAAACAATATAATCACTGAAAGAAAGACAAGCACAACAATAACAAAGAACACAGCATTTCTCTCGGGGAAACCACAAGGGAGAAAACCCCGGCAAAACTTCCTCAATATAGAATTCACCAAGTACAAGACAAAAACAACTTCTCTCCTTCACCAGCGAACTTCTCTCTCTCTCTCCTACGCGAACTTGAGTGGATGAGTGTGTGTCAAATGAGCAACACAACCCTCCTATTTATATTCTTTAGTTGAGGTGAAGTTTCCCCAACAGGGCCAACTTGTCCTAACTGACTGGGACGACTTGTTAAGTACATAATAAAATATTCTTTTATGGATTCTTCTAGGCCAACACAAGTCCTAGGGTTTACATTGACTCTTTCAAGTTTCAATGACTCTCACATTATCAATTACATCAATGACATCTCACGAAGGAGGAATACAATAATACAATAGACAAGTACATTTAGAATATCTTTCGTAGTTACATTTCTTTAACACTCCCTCTTAACTAGGAAGGTATTCTATGGGCATTATCATCAACATCAACAGTTGCACAACTGACGGGTGAAACTCTATATGTCGTAGGAAGTTTTTGGAACATCATCATATGTCTGGGGCATCATCAACAACAACATCATCATCAACATCATCACCATGGTCTTCATCAGCATGGAACTGCTAGAGCATCAACATCATCATCGTCATCAATATCATCATCAGCAAGGAACTGCTGGAACACCAACATCATCATCGTCAGCAAGAAACTACTGGAACATCAACATCATCATTAGTAGCAATATCATCATCAACAAGGAATTGATGGAACATCAACATCATCATCATCAGCAAGAAACTGTTAGAACATCAACATCATCATCGTCGGCAATATCATCATCAGCAAGGAACTGCTGGAACATCAACATCATCATCGTCAGTAAGAAACTGCTGGAACATCAACATCATCATCGTCAGCAATACCATCATCAGCAAGGAACTATTGGAACATCAACATCATCAGCATCAGCAAGAAACTACTGGAACATCAATATCGTCATCAGTATGTAAATACTGGAACAACAACATCAAACATCAGTAAGTAAATACTGGAACAACAACATCAAACATCAATAAGTGAATATTGGAACATCATCAACCATCAGCATGTGAATGCTGGAACATCATCAACCATCAGCATGTGAATGCTGGAACATCATCATCATCTAGAATATGCACTGTGGTGGGCACTCTGGTAGATGATGCTGACTTACTAATCCTTTTGGACCAAACAAGCCTAGCCAGACATGCCAATCTACCCAGGGATCAAACAAGCCTTGTCTGGCTTACTAATCCTTTCTAACCAAACAAGCCTAGCCAGACATACCAATCCCCCTAGGATCTAGCCAGTGCTGACATACCTATCCTTTCAGATCAACCAAGCCTTGTCAGGCTGACGTACCAATCCTAGAGGGAGGTCCCATACAAAGGCTCCATGAAACTACTCCCTCTTTCGAGGGTGATCCTTTCGGAACCATCTTCACTCCTTCTTTCGAAGGAGGTCTTATCAAACCAATCATCATCTTCACTCCCTGTTTCGAGGGAGGTCTTTTCGAACCACACCAAGCTTGTCACGAAAGTATTCAAACTTTATGCGAGACAGAGGCTTAGTCAACACATCAGCAACTTGTTCCTCTGTAGGAACATACTTGAGCTTTATAGCTCCCTTCTGCACCATATCCCGTATATAGTGATACTTGATCTCGATATGCTTCGATCTATCATGAAACACTGGATTCTATGACATCTTGATACGACTCTAATTATCGCAGAGAATATCGGTCACACCTATCTCTACATCAAACAATCTTGCCAACATCTTGCGAAGACAAACTGCTTCACTGCAAGCTGAACATGTTGCGACGTATTCAACTTCTGCTGTACTGAGAGCAACACAGGGATGCTTTCTACTGAGCCATGAGATCATACCTAATCCCAAACTAAAACAACATCCTGAAGAGCTCTTTTTGTCCTCGGCACTTATAGCCCAATCTGAGTCTGTATATCCGTACAATCTGAACTCACTATCTGATGCATATCTGAGTCCATAGTCCAACGTACCTTTTAGGTACCTCATCACATGTTTTGCTGCAATCAGGTGAACATGTCTAGGCTCTACCATAACTGGATCAAGGTGTTCACAGCAAAACATATATCTGGTCTAGTGTTGGTCAAACACATTAATGAGCCAATGATCTGTCTGTACATCGTAACATCTACTGTCTCTGATGAAGCATCATTCAAGAGCTTCAAGTTTTTCACCATCATGGTAGTCATGGCCTTACAATCCAACATCCCAAATCTTTTTAGCATCTCAATAGTATATTTTCCTTGATTTAGGAAAATATCATCTGGAAACTGCAACACCTCGAGACCTAGAAAATAGTGCATCATCCCAAGGTCTTGTTATCACACAACTTGTAGTTGTCCCAAAAGGTGATCCTATCCAGGATGGTAGAGGCGTTGGACAACTAAAGAGGTGTTACCGGACAATCTACCGAAAGCGGACTTAAGGCATGATCTCCCTAGCTCAACGTAAGTCTAGAACAAGTGAAATAGAATATGAAACTGCTTTCCTAGATCTAGTTAAAGATCGAGTGATTAGATGTCTTACCTCTAGCTTGTAGATCTTTCTCCTTGATGTTATTCCAAACTCCACGTTTGTCAAATCTCAGCTGCAAGACCTGTCAAGACATACAGAACAATACAAGCAAGTAAAATGCATCTAAACAGTAACAGATCTAAGTAAACAGTTAAGCAAGTAAACTACACAAAACATCATTAACACAACAATATTTGGTGGAAAGAGTTTATATTACTGTATTAAAAGAGGGAAGTACAAAAGAGTGATGATTACAACCAAAGCTTAACGTCGCAATCCTCCTCCAACAAGCCAATGCCAAATCCTCCAAAGGAAGTATAGGTCTCCCAAGAGCTGAGTAGAGATCTCCTAAGCTAATTTCACTAGCATGCAAATGTTATAGACTTCCTCCCTTTGGAATGGGAATGAGCTTCACATATATAGGACTAAGAGGATAGGGTAGGTTGAGATATAGTGGGAGAGGGTTAAGAGATCCTCCCAAAGGGCTAGGGAACCGAATGCCAACTCCCCTATAGGTTAGGGATAGAGATCCACATCATAAACCTTCGAGAATGGGCTCAAAGATACTCTTTTATCCATTTAACTGACATTGTCGCAAACTGCAGTAGGACAACCTGCGACGTCGCAGGTTGCACAAAGGTGACCTACGACAACCTCACTAAACCCTATGGAAATGGGCTAGCATCTCTTCCAATTTGGTATCTTAGTCAAAGGAACTTTCGGGATGTTTACACTGAGTATTATGATGGGAATATTTAGGTGTAACAGAATGCCCCCCAAAGCATGAAGTTGTTGGAACTTGACAGGTGAAATGCTTTGACAGAAGGAATGGCAAGGACTTGTCGGACGGAGGATGCCGCTGCAATACAACTGACTATGAGAAAACAGTCGCGTATGACTCACAACATGGCTGCCGACCAATACATTGCAGATCCATGGTAGTAATGACCGACTGAACACAATCATGGCTACTAGACACAAGCGTAGATCCATGACAAGATGATAACACAGCCACAACCAATACAAAAGTGGATCCATGTTATATGACCCAAAACAATCTCCATCACAACCTGGGTAAAACATGAATCCCCAGGGTTTTCAAGCTGAACCCGCAATGATACAAATCTATCTGTGTGATTACAAATGACTTGATGTCGAACATGGTAGAAACTACTTGATTACCGGTCATTGATGTATACCGTTAACAAGCGCAAGGGATGTCACCATTAATGTTAATGACCCCCAAGGTATCACAGTACATATCATCAAGCGCGAATGAATGAGTTGAAGTCGAACGCTTAACGAAATCTTTCAATCAAGAGTCAATGATGTAAACTCATGTCGAAAGCGAGGTAACCTGCCATTGAGGCATGCAGGCCCAAGGTACTCAATTGGTTTCTAAGTTCAATCCTCGGATGATGATTTGAAGTCGACGAGGATGAACCCGTCGAAGGAGGGCCATGGTGAATCCCCCATCATCGACACGAAACTCGATAACAGATGTTTGGAGTAGATCGGATGGTACAGTAACATGTAAGACAAACTCGGAGTAGACCGACACGGTGGAGGGTGTACTGACTACAAATGATGAGTGGTGAATGTATTCTTGAACATGGGCATGGCATGACTTGGCAATATTGACATGACGAGTATGACGCCAACTCCTAATGCAACTGATGGTGGAAGTATTCTTTGGATGACCCAAAGGAGTAACAAGACTCAGGAAGTAGGCAAAACTTGAGGACAAATAGATGACCCAAGTACTGTATGCAAATACAAATGAGTGCCATGTTTAAGAACGACTAAGTACTGCCATTGGTAAAGGTGTAACACAAAAACTTTCATTTTTCCCCATCATGACTGATGAGTGATTCATGTGCTTTTGACGAGCTTGATGATGGTAACCAGATGCTCGGTATAGCTCATCTCATAGATGAGTCCACTCCCAAATATTTTTTGAACCTGGGAAATGAGGGGTTCGTCCCATGATGGGTCCTTCAATGTTGAATTTTAACGAGTCCATAGAAGGTAAACTCGGCGTCATTTCATGTTTAGAGTCTGAAAAGAACTAAAGAAGACTCCAAAGGTCATTTTTTCGTAAGGTTAGCCTCTTCGAAAGGAAAAGGGTAAAACAATGCAAGAGAAGACTCTTACAGTCATGATTGGCTGCAGTATTCATTTTTCGTAAGTAGTGCCCCTGGTCCGAAAAATGGGTAAACTATCACCAGGAAGACGACCATTCAAATACTTTAACAAGCGTGAACGCGACAAGTTCACTTGGCGATCTTTTCGTATTTAGAGAGCCTGAAAAGAGCTTAAAGAGAGACTCCGGGGGGTTTCCTTTTTCGTAGGAGTTTAACGAGCCCGAAAAAGTGATAAACTATAACTCGGTGACTTATTATCATCATTTAACGAGCACGAGAAAGAACAAAGCGTAAGTTCATTTGTCATTAATAATTGAATTTAATGAGCGAAATAACGACAAAAAGACGCTCAAAGAAGTTGTTCATACCTGATGATACTTACGAGATGATCGTCACGGTGGAAAATGGCATTATTTAGGCATTTAACTTGTCTTGCAACTCAAAGACTAGGTCAAAAACAGTTAACCAAGCATTCAAATGCAGTAAATGATTCAAACTATATATAGTAAAAAACCCATTAAAGCATCAAATTATAAAAGGAATATTCCATTTTTTGTTATAAAATGGGTGATACAGTGAAAAGAAATCACAATTGTTTTTACCAAGTTTGGAGAGTGTGAAGTGCCATTTGGAGCCAAACTTCAACTGCTGATTCCGAGAGCTGCGGTCCACCATTTCGCGAGCCGTCAGAAGCAGGTAGGCCTAACTCATCTTTGCAACTTTCCAGTGGATTGGTTTCATGTTTTTTGCTTTTTTTAAAGGTTTTGAGTTGTTTTCCTTGGGGGCAATGCGCCCACGGGTTAGCACAGGTCGCCCTTACGGGAACTGCGACAACCTAAGGTCGTCGCAAATCCTGTAAGGGTCGTTTGCGACAATGTCGCACTGTGTGCAAGGACAGTCTGCGACGACGGAAACGTCCAAGTTCAACTCATTGCCCAACCCAAAAGAAAAAACTTTGATACATGGGGTGAGTTCTAATGTTGCTTATTTGTGCTTCTTGACAAGTTCACGGCGACAAAGATGGTCATTGAGTGGAAAGAACGAGAACAAGAGTTGGATGATGCACAGTTTGAAAATGACCCTCAATGCGGCAACGCATTGAGGAACTGCGGGTTGCTTAAGTACTTCGGAGTACCCGGCATGAGAGCCCAAGTCCCGCTACTGACACATATGATCCGATGTTGGGATCCGGCGCAGCAGCACTTCGAGATCAGGGTGCATACCTTGAGTATAGATGTCGAGGACATCTAATTCCTGACAGGGTTATCCCAAAGGGGAGAACCTATATCTCTCACTTGATCACGAGGAGGTGATCGGACTATGGATGACCTGATCACTCAGTACTGCACTAGAGGTACTATGGCTAGTAGTGGGATGATTCCCATTAAGGAGATTTGAGATCATCCATTACGTGCCGTGCTCTTCACCCTGGTGAGGGTGGCGGAGTCAGTCTGCTCACCTTGCGAGCAAGACACAGTTGATGTATGCAGAGGAGTGCATGGCTCCCAAGGTATTCAACTGGTGCGAGGGACTCCTTACCAACCTCCGGGGTCAGCTTACCAAATGTCGGCGCGGGGCGCTGAAACAGTTTGGATATGGGTCCGTGGTGATATCTTTCTTACTGGAGCGGGTACCTCATCTGCGTCCACAGGTGGACTTGGATGACCAAGATGCCAGGGATCCACATATGATTCGATGGGCTGAGGTGATGGCCCGTCATGGTGGCGGGGGTCCCATCATAGGTTATGGCACCGGGTTCTTCACTTGCCTGGAGGGATAGCTCCTCATGATTGAGGATTACCCTTACAGCGGGACAGACTTTAGAGATGATCCCGACCTGGTGCTCCCCGAGGGAGCACAATGGGGTGACATAGGTAAGAACAACAACTTTTGTGTTTTTCATTTATATATTTTATGATTTTTTTGTAGTGTTGATAACTTGGTGTCGTGTGCAAATGTAGGTCCATCGCGACCAGTCGAAGCCTCCCTCATTGCGAGGAGAGAGGTGACAGTCGTGGGTGCCGCAGCGCGAGATGCTACCAAGGAGGTAGAGGAGGTTTATGAGAACGTCTAGAGGCTGACCCTGGATATCCCAGAGTCGAGTGTTCGTGATCTTCCTCGTGGCTACCAGAAGTATGTTGTCAGGGTGTCTGACCATTTTGGCATGCCGATGGCCAAAGTGGCGAGGGCCGTGGTCTGCTTTCATGGGCAGTTGCTGGGAGCTTTAGGATCTAGGGTTAGGCGACCTAAGCCTTAGGCTCATGTCCTACATATGTATACTGAAAGCTTATGAGCTTCAGATTTTGTAGAGACCTGCTGAAAGCTATCATGCTTCAGATTTTGTATCAGCACCATCATTTTCACTTATATATAGATACAGACATTTTAGGCGGATTTATACATTATGTGTTCTATGGATGATTAATGTGATCTTGTTTATGTGTTTATTTATACAATGGATAATTTACATATTATGAATGCTTTTATATTTTATACAAATGTCATGTGTGTGCAATGTACCAATCTAGAATGAAGTTGGCCATCGAGTCGGCAACTGTGCTCATATCTCGTGGAATGTGTAGGTACTGAATGGATTCAAAGGACCTTTCCAGGAGACGGACTCATCTGTAGAAACAAAGTAGAGTAGGGTCGCGGATAGCATAAATCCGGTTAAGATGAGAGACCACTAGTTGTGAATCCAAATAGATAACAACGTGGTCCATACCCAAGGAAAGAGCGTCGGTTAGGTTCCAATGATTGCCTGATATTCCGCAGCATTGTTGGTTGTGAAAACTAGACAAATTCCTCCTGAGATGATGAGCTCGTCGGTGGGAGAATAGAGTACCCAGGCTGCCGAAGCAAGGTTACGGGTATGCTGGTTGGCGCCGTCCGCGAATCTGTAGCAAGTTGCCATCTGCACATGCAGACAAAACATGGTATAAGAAACAAAACAAGACCTAGACACTAAAACAAAAGCGTCACACCATACAAAACACGCACGCCATGTACAGTATATACAAGATGTCTATGCGTGAAAGACTCAAGCATAGTACCTCTTCAAGTAGAGCCCATTGCGGGGCTCACCCAAAGATATCCCATCGTATTCCTCTAGTTCGTAGGCTCCTTTTTCCATAACACGTTTCATTATGTACGGTTCGTGCCACATGGACTCGAACTTACATGCCCCCAGCTTATCGTGCCTTTGGTCGTATGTGAGGACCAAATCACCTTCATTAAAGACGCGAGGTTGGACTGACCTATCGTATTGTGCCTTGATGTGCTTCTTATGTGCCTCATTGGCAAGAGTAGCATCGCGGCGGGTCTCGTCAAGCTTTGCAAGGTAAATGAAACGTTCTTCCTCGATAGTGGTGTTCGGAAGAAGTTCGACTGCGAGTTTGAGAGATGGAATCTCACACTCTATTGGTAGGATTGCCTCCAATCCGTAAACTAACTGGAATGGTGTAAAGCCGGTAACAGTCTTAACGGAGATCTGGTATGCCCATAGTACGAAAAAGAGCATGTTGTGCCAGTTGGACTTGTGGGTACCCACCATGCGTTGAATCATGGTTTTCAAGACCTTGTTAATGGCCTCTACTTGTCCATTGGACTGTGGGTAGTAAGGTGTTGAGTTTTCATGACGAAAACCCAATCTGGCGCTCAATTCGTCGACCATATGGTTCTGAAAGTGAGATCCATGGTCAATGACTATGGCCTGTGGCACTCTGAATCGTGAGATAACATGATTGAACATGAAGAGTGCGGCGGTTTTGTCGTCGTCCGTGTATGTAGGCATAGCCTCGGCCCTCTTTGTAAAGTAATCCACGACTACTATGACGTAACCATGCTTCCTGACCGAGGTAGGCTTACAATCCATGAAGTCAATGCCCTGTTTTGCGAAGGGGCCAACGGCAATAACCGGGTGTAACAGGGCTAGATGGGTGCGCTTTTTCGTTTGAAAATGCTGGCATGGGGGACATTTTTTAAAGGCCTCAATACAATCTTTGAAGATAGGTGGCCAATAATATCCCGTGCACAGTATCTTCTGGGTTGTAGCCATCCCAGAGAGATAACCGCCACAAACCCCAAAGTGGCAGTCATTCAAGACGTGTTCAACCTCCTCGTGAGTGAGACAACGTCTAAGAATAGAATCAATGCCGCAACGGTACAAGGTATCACTGATGATCAAGTAATACTTGGCGTGGTAGCATATCGACAATGATCGTCACGAGACAATTGGGGGTTGAAACATTGGGTCTAGAGATATAAGGTAATATCCCCATACCACGGGTCAGACGTGCTAATGAGTAACAATGATTCGTCTGGAAAAAAATCATTGGGCTCAGATCCTAAATCAACATGGGGAAGATCGTAGATGAGCTCGGCAAACACCAACGACTTCTTAGACTTGACCTTCTTGAAGAGGAGATCGAACTCCTGAAGTATCACAATCCAACGTGAATACTTGCCCCCAAGCACTTGACGTGTTAAAACGTGGTACATGGGGTTTGAGTCGACGATGATGGTGGTGGTGCGGAGCAGTTTGTAGTGACGGAACTTTTGGACGGCAATGACTGCCGCGAGAGCGAGCTTCTCGACATGCGAATAAGGAGTTTCAGAGTCCATAAGACCCTTACTTAGGTAGTAGATCACATGCTGCTGGGCATTATTGTCTTCTTGTACCAAGACCATGGAGATCGTGGTGGCAGAAGAAGCGAGATAAAAGATATAATCCTTGTAGTAATTGGGCGGTTGGAGCACAGGGGCATGCTTAATGGCATGTTTGAGACTGTCAAAGGATTGTTGCCCTTGATCATCCCAAATGAACAGAACGTAATTCTTGAGTAGTCTCATATAACCCTGTGTCTTTTGCACGAAATTACAAACAAAACGCCGTAAGTAGGTTGCCTTCCCTTGCAAACTTTGAAGTTCCGTAATGTCCGTGGGAAGTGGGAGAGTGACAATGGCTTCCACCTTTAAGGGATCAATGTGGATCCCATCTTTCAAGACGATAAAACCGAGGAGACGTCTAGACTCAACGCAGAAGATACACTTGTGAGGGTTCAGGCGGATGTTATACCGCCTGCATCTGAGGAAAACGGTCATCAAATGATCAATGTGGTACTCACGTTGCCGCGAATGAACGGGGAGATCGTCGAGATAAGGTTCCACAAAGTCCTTTACGTCAAGAAAAGCGTACGACATGGCCTGCTGGAATGTGGCACCAGCATTTTTAAGGCCAAAAGGGAGCTTGCGATAAGCAAATGTGCCCCAAGGACAGATGAAAGTTGTCTTATGTTGATCAGCCGGGTGGATCTCAATTTGGTTGTAACCAGAAAAGCCATCCATGAATGAGAAGATGACACTTCCGGCACAATTGTCTATGATCTGGTAGATAAAGGGAGTGGAGTAGTTGTTCTTGGGACAAGCTTTGTTCAAATCTCGATAATCAACACAGACACGAATGGTGCCCTACTTCTTAGCTACAGGGACGACATTTGAGACCCATTCTGTTAATGGAACAGGGTAGATAAAACCGGTCTTCAAGAGCTTTTCAATTTCTGCCTTAATCGCCGTAGTTTTTCTAGGGTGTACCGGTTGGAGCTTTTGCCGGACTGGTTTAGCATCAGGATAGGTTTGAATCTCGTGTGAAATAATAGCTGGATCTATCCCGGGCATTTCCTCGTAGGTCCAAGCAAACACGTCTCGAAATTGCTTAAACAAGGTCGTGAACGTTGTAATCTCTTCAGGGGAACACTTTTGGCCTAAACGAATGTGTTCCACTACACCAGGAGTGACCGATATGTCTACCGAAATGGTAGGTTCAATGTTTGCCAAGTTGCCCTCAATGTCTGTTTGACATGTAAGTATCGGGGACTGAGGGCAAGGGTAGACATCTGGTGTAAAGATGGTGGTGATGCTATTCTCCACAGTATCCAATGGGGAAAGGAAAGACAATCGATGGTGGAGGTCTTCCCACGGAGGGTCATCTGAACTCATGATCTCCATGATGGACTCATCAGACGAAAAAGTTTGGAGCAGAGGGTCAGGTAAGGAGGGCGTCCACTATAGAGAATAGGATGTGGAGGCCACAGCTAAGTGGTCCTCAGGTGCTGACTGGATAGCCTCATAAGTGAGTTCAGCGGGTGAAAGAGGCATAGTGTCTCCAATCAGGTGCATAGTGGCTTCATTAGGTACAAGAAATTGATCGGTAGAGTTGGGGACAGATGAAATCCTAGAGGAGATCATGTTCACCATGGCAACATGATTAGGGGGATCTGAGGTTGGAAAGACGCCCATAAGAGATGAATCTTTTATGAGGCCGACCCCCACGCTCTCATATAGTTGTGAAGATTATCCAAGTAATGGAACATTATCGCCCGGATGAGTAGCGGTGTCAGGTGTACAGAAATCCAGTTGGTCGACAGTGACAATTCGGCCTTGGTGGGGGAATTGTACTATGCGGAAGACAGATGATGTGACTACATTCATGGCGTAAAACCAATTACGACCAAGTAAAATATTATAATCTAACAGGGCGGCAACCACTTCCACCTTAATGGTTGCAGTCTTACCCCCCAACTCTACTGCTAAGGCTTGTGACAGCCCATGAGGTTGAAAGCCACGTCCGTCGAATGCTTTCAAGGTGGTGGGGGAACGGTTCAACTCGGGAGAGCCAATGGCTCTCCAACACGAAATCGACATGATCGAGGTAGAGGCACCTTCATCCAAGACGGTACGATGGATTGTCTTCCCAACAATGTTTGTGGCAACTTCAAACGCCAACTGATGGGAAAGCCTCGGCTTAAAGTACTCAAGTCGGAACATGATGGTATTAGAAGAATCTGGATCAACCGCGCCAATGGCAGCGAGGAGTCTTGCGCTAGTTAGGGCAGTTCTGCAGGACCTCTAGCGTCGACATAGCACAAGGAGCTTGTGCTAAGTCCTCTACAATATTGTAGTTTTGAGCTACCCGAGCATTAGGATTGAAAACAGCTCTTCGAATCGTGCTCTTGGGTGAACGCAACACTGACTCTAAAGAAGGCTTCTCAGTGGTGAGAGAAATGTGTGGTACGGTGACGTCGAGAATAGAAGTGGAATCTTTTCAGTATTAGTTCCAACCGGTTCCTTCTGAGGGATCGAGTCATATGAACGGGAACGTGTGTTCAAGTTGACGGTCTCACTACGCATCATGAGAACATGCGCGGTAGAGGATGCCTCTCCTTGGGAAGGAGAGGTGTGTGTGATCAGTTGTTGGTTCTAAGCGGGGAAGGGATCGTTGAGAACTGCAGGGGTAGAGTTTCCCATGAGAAACTTCTGCACTTCGTCTCGGTGGGGACATTCCTTTGAGAAATGGTCTCCACCGCACAGTAAACAAGGATACTTCAACTTCCTCTTCTGTTTGGTGTCTTCGGTGGTGGGCTTGGGCTCCTTTTGGTTAGAAGGTTTCTTAGGTTTCCCTTTGTTTTTCTTCTTACCACCGGATTTCTGAGATGAAGCTGATTGAACAGAATTCACCTCTTCGGTGGAGGCAGGAGTGGGCGACTTGGTGATGTTGTTGCCAGCCTGTGTCAGGGATGGAGAAGAACACTGGGGGTTCGACGATCCAACAGTTTGAGTAGGAGGTTGGGTGGTAAGGGAACCAATGATGCCATCGGCTTGAGGTCCCTTAGGTGGTTGTGCAGGGTCATAGGTGGGGCGGGGTGCGTCAAGAACGATTTCGTATAACGTGTCGGATTGAGCATAGACCAAGTCTAATTAATGGGCATGGGCGATAGCTTGTTCCTCAGTGACGGCCCCTCCCATGGCCACGTCTCGAGCTATGACAGGTAAAAGTGACTTTGTGAACCAGTCAGCTAAGAGTTGGTCCAGAATATGAGCCTTAATAAGACGTCATCTTCGCCGCCACTCATGGATATGATCCGAGATGTGGGTTGCGATATTCTGGCGAAGAGAGGTCAATAAGTCGATACCAGTCTCATAACGAATGGGCAACTGGAAGTGGGTCAAAAATGACATAGCAAGAGAACCGAAATCTGGAAAGGAGTTTGGTGGTAGTTCAATATACCACTTGGCAGCTAGCCCGGTGAGAGTCCGTTGAAATAACCTAAGACGGATCGAGTCGTGCATCAAGGAGTTGGATGAACACCATAAATGGTATGTCATCACATGGTTTTTTGGGTCTTCATCAGGCTTGCCATCAAATTTGGTGAAATCTGACGGTAACTTAACCGGAATGGGAGGCCAGTTATGCCCGTGGAAGATGGGATCATTCGTCAAACGAGACAGGTCGGGTAGGTCCAAAGTAGCCAAAAATGGCAATAGTTGGTTCAACTGGGGGTACTGATAGTACTGATAGGGCATGTATGGACGGGTAGAACCTTCCGACCTTGAATCGACTGGTTGTAAGGTGTTCCCTGGGAAAACTGAACGTAAGGGGGTATGCCGCCCAGACCATATGTAGGTCCGCCACCATAATAAGTTGGTCCATAGCCATAGGGTGGGGGTTCGCCGCCCTGGAGGTCCACCGCCACCGTAAGGAGGGGTGGAGGTCCGCCACCACCGCGGGGAGGGGGTGGGGCTTCGCCACCACCGCGGGGAGGGGGTGGGGCTCCGCCGCCACTGCCGTAATAAGGTGGTCCTCCACCGCCTCCACCAGGAGGGGGGATGGGCCACCTCCTCCGTCGAAGGGATAGGGGCCTCCACCACCGCCGCCACCAAAAGGGTATGGTCCTCCGCCACCACCTCCACCGTAATAAGGTGGGTCCTCCACCACCACCACCGGGAGGGGGTGGTCCTCCACCATAAGGTGGGGGTCCGCCGCCACTGGGGGGTGGTGGTCCTCTGCCTCCGCCAGAAGGGGGAGGGCCTCCGCCTCCACCTCCAGGATTATATGGGGGGGCCACCACCTCCAGTGGGAGGTGGAGGAGGACCAAGCGGGGGTGGTGGTACTTGAGGGAAACTTGGTGGGGGTCCATGTTGTAAAACATTTTGATGTCCCCATAGAGTGTATGGATTACCGAGATAAGGTATCCCGTAGAATGCGTTTCCGGGATTGACTAGTCCCGACACAGGGTTAAGATAACCTGGATGCACTTAACTCCATGGTGGGTGAATGACATTGAATGGTCCCCCAACATGGGATAATCCTGTGGTGGATGGGTCGACGGGGAGCGCAGGTCCAATGGAAGGACCGATGGGGACTCCTCCTCCGGTGTTGGGGTTAGGAGACGGGGGTTACCCCCCAGCAGCAACGTGTTGACCACTCATCAATGGTTGACCCAACGTAGGTTGTTGATTACCTACTGCGGTAGGAACATTACCCGTAAGGAAGGTAGGGGGTAAAGAGTATCCTCCCCACGAATTTTGGGGTGGGGGAGGAATGGGTAATGTAACTGTGGTAGTAACAAGTGTGTTGGACTGTTGTCCTTCAACAGATTGAGACGTTTGAGGTATAGAATTGGTCTCCTGTCTAAGGGGTGTACTCGCAGGAAGTGATGGTTGACCAGATTCATAAGTGGTCACGTGGTGGGTGGGTGATTCCGATGAATCAAAAGATAAATAACGACTCGAGAGTGGCTGATATAGAGGTAACTTAAAGTCTTCAACCCTTCGTAAAAGACTTTGTCTTCAAAACTCCTCACCCATAGCACGTAATCGAGTCATACAATCACGATAAGGTGCTAGAGGGTCGTCAGGAGTAACCCAACTAGGTGGGGATGCAATGGCAAAATGAGCCACTTGGTGGCCTAGAGATGATGTCCAAAAGGCTGCAACAGGACCAACAGCTGATACAGGGTCGTCCTGGGGAGGATTTATCCATTCCACCGATCCAGGCTCTCTCGGTAAAACGAGAGGTAGGTCTTGTGAAGTTGAAGTTTCTACTTCTTCAGCCCTTGGGGGGTGGGAAATGGGTGAATCTAGAGGAAACATTGTGCTCCAATATTCAAAGTAGGGTTTCTACTTCAAGTGACACGACCGTGATGTGTGGGTCCATTCTTACCTTCGAAATTACCTCCTGGTTAAGGGGATATTCGGGTGGTAAGTTCAAAATTCTGCGGGACCTTCTCCAAGGAAAGTCAGCCAGAGTGACTTAAACAAAGTTTCTCTTGGGGTAATCTAAACAAAAGAAAAGCAGTCTAGAAAAATCTACAGAAACTAAGGCCACAAGCAAACTTATGTCATAGGCGTGGATTCAAAAGTCTGGAACCTTACAGGATTGTCAAGGCTTCGCAACTCGCTATATACCGTAGGGTCCAATAGTAAAACGCGACAAGGAGGATTGAGATCGTACCCTTGCCTGAATACCCGACTACCTGAACGGCACGAGCGTAGTAATCTCCCCGAGTGTTGTTCTCGGTGTATTGCTCTGCCAAGATGGCCAAATGGATAGCTCAGTTGGTTTCAGGAATCCTAATGGTGTCTCCCGATATACTCAAGGTACGTGGGAGCTCAAATCCGTAGTGGTGTTGTCTAATGCACAATTGTACGGCACGAGACCTTCCTATATACTATCAAGTACGTGAAACACCTTTCGATATACGCGAGTATGTGAAGTGTCTTTCGATATATCCTAAGGTACGTGAAAGAGCCTTCGATATACCTGGTTGGTACGTGAAAGAGCTTCGATATACCGGTTGGTACGTGGAAGACTACAATACCCCCGAAATACAGTGCTAGCAAGTAACGACAGCTGCCACGTTTTACGACATCAGAACACGTCTCTAACTTAACACACAAGTTACTAAAAATTTTACCCTAATTCTACCATTAATTTTATCTGGACGGTTAGGTGAATGCATGAGGTGAGTACATAAATGTAAACAGAATGCAAGCCCTAACTACATGAAAAAATGCACTTTTCTTTTGATGAAATCTATATACAGGAAGAAGAAATCTTTTTCCAAGTGGTTTTACCAAAACAACCAAATGCAACACAATCCCAAATCTACCAAATTTGACAATAAAAGTACTCTTTTCGTTTTTTCCAAGCAAAGCACAAAAATCCACAAGCATCAAAAACCAAATCTAAGCATTTTCTTTTGTCTTTTCGAATCAAAAAATGAAACTAAGTGGTGAAAAGAGAGAACTTCTATCTAGAACACACTAACTTTTCCAATTTCACTATGATAGCTTAAAAACATAAAAAACCAAAGATGCATATAATTTTTCAAGCATGGAATCACTTTTGCAAAAACTTGACCTCACTTGAATTTTTCAAGAAAATGAATGGCTCATAATTCCTAAAAAGCACAAATGATTAATTTTTCCTCTCAAACTTTTCCAAAAGACTAATGAATGATAAATTCCAACCCATGAACCAATTTCCACAACAATTTTCAAATGCACTTGAAAACGGTAAAAATGATGCACTTTGAATTTTTCAATGATATGCCAAGATTACAATTTGATCACAATAATGTTTTTAAGCGTGAATCGCTGAAAAAGAGATTATTTGCAGCACTCCAAACACTCAAAAATTCTCAAAAAAATGACAAGCACTCATATGAACTAGAACACTCAAGACACTCAACAAGTAACCGAATGCAATCAAAGCTAAGTAACATATGCAAAAGAGGTCTGGGATCAGATCCAATACAAAGATCAGATCAGGTGAGGTGAGGAGGGAATGCAAGGTCAAGCAGATGAAGGTGGGGGAGACCAAAGAGTCCACCACTACCAAAACTCAAACTCGTCCAAAATGGAACCCAAAACCACTCCAAATCAAACCAAACAAAACCAAACACTAGCAATGCAACATCAAAAAGGTCTCTGACTGGAAGATACAGTGCAGAGGAGGTCTGCAAGACAAGCCAACACTAAAGGTTGGTGAGGAGAGAACCCAAGCACAAAACTAGACTGCTCATCGCAGTCTCTGGTCAGACTCAGAGCGGTCGTCGCAAGTGGAAAACAGGTGAACTGCGACAGCGTCGCAGGATGTCAAACTGTGGTGTGCGACAGCATCGTAGGTTGCAGAGCAGCAGACTGCACCTGACAAGGGAACGTCGCTCTGGATATATTACCCAGGTGCGACGGGCAAGATCCCTATGCAAGGATGAAAAGATCTCCAAATATGATCAACCAAAAGGCTTGACAATCAAACATACAGACTCAAAGGAAGTCAACAGACTCTTCAATGAGGAGATCTGATGGTGAAATGGTTGAGGAGACAAAAGAAATGGCTCATAAAGAAATCAAAGAAAATGACTTTCAAACTGAAAACTTAAAACAATGCATCATTGTTCTTCCCCAGTATGATCGCCAAACTTGTTACCGGACAATCTGTCGACAGCGGACTTAAGGCGTGATCTCCCTAGCTCAACATAAGTCTAGAACAAGTGAGACAAAATATGAAACTGCTTTCCTAGATCTAGTTAAAGATCGAGTGATTAGATGTCTTACCTCTAGCTTGTAGATCTTCCTCCTTGATGTTGTTCCAAACTCCACGGTCGTGATATCTCAGCTGCAAGACCTGTCAAGACATACAGAACAATACAAGCAAGTAAAATGCATCTAAACAGTAACAGATCTAAGTAAACTACACAAAAAATCATTAACACAACAATATTTCGTGGAAAGAGTTTATATTACTGTATTAAAAGAGGGAAGTACAAAAGAGTGATGATTACAACCAAAGATTAACGTCGCAATCCTCCTCCAACAAGCCAATGCCAAATCCTCCAAAGGAAGTATAGGTCTCCCAAGAGATGAGTAGAGATGTCCTAAGCTAATTTCACCAGCATGCAAGTGCTATAGACTTCCTCCCTTTGGAATGGGAATGAGCTTCACATATATAGGACTAAGAGGATAGGGTAGGATGAGATATAGTGGGAGAGGGTTAAGGGATCCTCCCAAAGGGCTAGGGAACCGAATGTCAGCTCCCCTATAGATTAGGGATAGAGATCCGCGTCATACACCTTCGAGAATGGGCTCAAAGATACTCTTTTATCCATTTAACTGACATCGTCGCAAGCTGCAGTAGGACACCCTGCGACGTCGTAAGTTGCACAAAGGTGACCTGCGACGACCTCACTAAACCCTATGGAAATGGGCTAGCATCTCTTCCAATTTGGTATCTTAGTCAAAGGAACTTCAGGGATGTTTACACTAAGTATTATGATGGGAATATTCAGGTGTAACAAGAGGTGACCCAAGAGATGCCACGGTTCCCAATGCAATTGGTTGTCACGCTAACCAAGACACTCTTCACTTTAGATCTAGCCTAAGCAAGACCAAGGGGGAGACCCTGGCTAACCAATGAAGGCTAGCAAACCTACTCAAGACCTCCTAGGGAAATGTGAAAGCGAAATAGGAGAAGATTAAGAGTGAATGGATCTAGATCTATGAAGGACAAGTGGACTCAAGGAGTTAGGGCTTGGTTGAAGAAGCTTATAAGATAGATAAATGTTCAACCAAGAAAAGATTAAGCCACTTATGAGTTTAGATAAGTAGATCTAGATAAATCTAATGCCAAATAGAAAGATCCAAGTGGGGCCCACCCTTAAAATATGGAAAATGGTCAAAATGGGGTCCTCAAGGTAAAGATCAAGATGAAATGGCACTAGAAGGGTTGCTATTCAATGGATCTATGAATTTAATGAGGAACAAGCAATACCCACATAACAGATCTGGAAAATGCCCACCTACCCATAAGTGCAACCTCCCTTGGAGAGGCCCAGTGCCTTAGATGAAGGGGTAGATGGAGTCGGATGCCCACCAAATTTGGTCTCTGAGGTTTATCAATTATTATTGAGGTGGGTTTTAACTATTAAGCCCATGCAATCGCTAGATCTTATCAGATCTAAAATCTACGGTTTTGATGATAAGGGTTTGAGGTCTAGATGACAAATGGATAAGTTAAAAGAATAAAATCCATACCTCTCAAGCGTACTTGGAAAATGAGAATGAATGCCAATATGACAAGGATTACTCCCGCAAAGATCAAATGAAAGATATGGTAGTTTCTCTTGCTCACACGATTTGCCCAAGTCACTAATGCACCCCTCTCTTCCTGCAAAACCAAGGAGACAAAGCTCAATTAGAAAACAACAATGAGGATAGATGCAAACAAGAAGTAAATGATAGAGAATAATTGGTACAAAGACAAAATCACTCCCTATTTGAACCAAGATCTGACAGAAGCTAGCAAGGTGAGCCTCCCCACTAATGCACACTCCTCCCAATCGTCTTCTTTGACCTGCAAATCGATATAGTGGAACAAATATGCAAAATAGCTACAAAAATCCTTCAGTGCAATGGAAAAGTAGTTTCAATCACCATAGCCAAGCATTCATCTCACGATCCAAGCATTTACTCAAAAGATATTTCTTGTATTCCAATAACCAAGAGCCAAAAGTCTCAAGATGCCTTTACAAAAGGGGGGCATCTTCCTTAAATAGGAGAGAGACCAAATCCCTAACCACTTTACAAACGAGTGGTGGAGATCAAAAGATAAATACAATACAATCAACGGCTAAGATGAGATGGAACAATATAACATGGATCAACTCACTAAACAGGGTGCACACTCACTAAAAGTGGCCCTAAGGGGGTGCGCACCAAATAAAAATGAGTCAATGACTAGTAAAAGTGTGTACCACATAAAGTGACTAGGACAAGCAACGAAGAGCACATGATGGGGCTAGGAGGTTTTATTTTCCTTCACTAGCATCAGCCCATGGCACAATGATATAAAATATGACTCAATAACATGCCCAAGTGACTAAATGATCAATCGTGGTCCCCTCAATGAGAGAATAATACATCAAATCACAACCCGGAGAGTGTGTGGACCGCACTGAATGCTACAAGCTGATATGGAAGGAGTGGGTTACATCACATATGACCTCTGAACAAACCTCATTCCAAAACATTGCCTCAATAGCCCAAATCGATTTCCTCAATGACCTTTTTATCCCATTTTTATCCCACCTAAAAACCATCAAAATGCCTGTAACTCATTGCTTGATGCCTGGGCACAAAATCTGACCACACCATCATGTCTGCAGACGGGGTAATATGGTAATAACAAGTGGCTAGACCACCCCTCTCCTTTGTAGCTCCCTAGGTAAACGTGCTAGCTCAATGCAACCGCTAGACAGGCCATTTCTGCATGGCAAAACTAGTCAAGAGTGGAAATCTGACTCTATCATCATTGGGAGTGTTTGAAACTGATAACTTAGTGTCTCAATGAACTCAAAAGGTCCAAACCTACTAGAGATGATTACCCATACACCCTGTGGAAACCTGTAAGATCATCTGTAGTCTCAGCCATACCCGGACAATAATAAAATAAATGATCTGAGAATAATAATAACCATAAAAAGGTACATCAATCATCATCTGAAACCTGTGTCCACTGTATGGAGTCATCAAAGGTGCATCAAAGGACCATAAATCATCATCATATATCATCACTGGTCCAACTCATCATGGATCCCAAGGTTGACTTGGTCAAACTAGGCTTGACCAGGTCAAGACTGATCAAAATATGACCTGGGCTGGATAAGCCTGCTGTTGCAAGTGCAAATGGTTAAGGCATGCTCTTCTAATCATTCTCATAGCAAGACTTAAAGTATTAAGAATCATTTCACTGGCAGTAAATAGATAATTTATAATCAAGCATAAGTTCATATAATCATTTGCTTACAAAAGAACCTCAAGGATATACTCATTCTGTAGACACGATCAATTTGCTAGCAAAGGGTGAGGGTGAAGAATGCAAGGCTAGGACAAAGGGGATGACTTAACTGACTCAACACTGTGATACTTTGGATAAGGTAAAGGGAATACACACTCAAGCATATGTCGGATAATAAACACACAGGGAATGGCAGTGTCTCACAAATGGGATAAGTTGTTTAGAGGAGTGCTTATTCAACCTTGGAAAATGTCTACAACTCACATCCAAGTTGTATCGGCTCTGTGAGGATCGTTTCTAGAACCGCCATGGACTGGGTGCCCGACGAACCGTAACTTGAGGTTCTAGAGGACGCTTAGAATTAGTTGTCCCTTACTCCATATCACATCATAACTCGTAGGCTCTGTGAGGAATTAATCATTACATTTAAGTTCCTGGCCAGCAGTCTTTGAATTTAGCATATACTTATCCACTGTTTTCTTTAGGCCTATATGACCCTTTTGGGGATTTTGCATGTGCTTAGATGCACAACTACTCAAGCTTTCATCCAAGGTGATTTTAGTTTCCATTTCAATTCATTTCATAATCCTTTTGGGGATTTTGCATGTGCTTAGAAGCACAACTACTCAAGCTTTCATCCAGGGTGTTTTTCATTTAAGTTTGCATAATTTCACAACCCTCTTTCATTGTGCTGAGAAGCACAGTTTTTAAAGTATTCTCATGGGCTTTCATAAAAGATATAACAATAGTTTCCACATGTAATGATGGTAGTACAATTTGCTTCAGGTTTTAGCCAACATAACTCAAGCAACTAGGGGGACTTTCTACAATCAAGACCAAACATCGGGGCAACCGACTAGAGTGATCAAGGTATCAAATCCAACTCACCAAAGGGTGAGTTTTGTTGCCAACTTAGAGCTAGACACAAACTAACAAGGAGGCTATCCAACACAGAGGCAAAAGTGGGGAGGTCCTCCATATCATAGGCTGAGGTGTAAGTCAGGGTAAAAACCAAAAGTGGGAAAGATAACAGATGGATGCGGAGAGTGAAGGTGATGCCTAAGCTAGCAAGCCATAAAGGTGAGAATGATCATGTCCACACTCCTAGCAGGGTAAAACAAACGAGAATAAAACAAGAGCTTCTAAATGTAAGTAATAAAACCATTTAGATAATCAATAAAAACCATATTTATTTCATATTGATATACTACCAGATCATGATTACTAGATACTAGGTCAAGCTATCAAAATGACCAAAAGAGCAAGTTAATAAAACCAATGCACATCATATACCTGCTGGGCCATATACCTGTATCTTCTATCTGGATCACCTGTAACCACTGAAACATTTTTGCTGAAACTCTGGGCACTGCACTACTCTGTATGGGATAAAAGGTCATCTCAATCTTCAAATCTGAGGTCAAGAGGCTCAGCCTTGGCATAAGGTCTACTGCGTGTATGATCTGGGGCTACTCTGATGTGTGAGTGATCATAAATAATACTGCTCATCATAGTTGATCTCATCAAAACTGTGTAAAGGCCAAGCTCAAAAATATACAATGAACTGCTCTACAATCATGGTAGCCCGGCTACTATGGATGTGATAACATCTGTCTCTAGCTAGGACAAGTGCTATAAGGGTGAGAGTGCTTGAGAACCTCAGAATCTCGGGTCCCTAACACTAACTACATTAACCTTCAATTCAGTACCTAATTGTTTTGCTTCATCTTCAATTGTGCCTATTCCTACACATAGGGAAGCAAACTACCACGAGCAGCATGTATGGAATAAAATAAAATACTGAAACGGAATTCTAATCTAGAACAGAAATTTAAAATGCATGAAATGATAGATACTAATAAAATCAACTAACATGTTTTAGTTTTTATTTTTATTTTTTTTTATGCAGGAAATAAAGAAAACTTAAAAAGAAGCGGTCACAAATATAAAATAATAAATAAATAAGATAATAATTAATAGTTAATAGTTAATAATAAATTAGGATAATTAATAAAATATTTTTTATTTTGTAACAAGAGGATGTGACTCATATTTAATGGCCAAGCCATATTTAAAGGCGGCCAAATCAATTGTAATTCATCATCTATCAATAATATTATTCTTTTATTCACAATTATGGCAAGCAAATTCGCTTCTTAACCCTCCCAACCGGACTCGGTTGTTTCAGTGGTATCAGAGCTTTCGCTCCTCCACCCAAGCTCGGATTCGGCTCCTCATCCCACCACCCCTCTCACTTTTTGCTCTCTCCAGCCCCACATCCTTCTCGCTTGCTTCCCTCCATACGCCCTCCCTACGCACTGCTCTCCTCACCACAGCCCTCACCTTCTTCCACCTACACGCTCCTTACATATGCCCACCACTCCTCCCGCACCTGCAAACTCCCATCACTGTCACGCCACCTTCTACCACCTGCGCGCTCCCTCCAAACTCCCTCCCTCTAACTGCATCGCCACATCTCTACACCTAAATGCCACCTTGCTTTGTCGTAGCTCGCCACCCTGCATTCCCTCCCTCCTCCACAGTCGCGACTCCCACAGCTCCACTTCCCTCTGCTCACATCTCGGCTATCCATCCTCTGCCTGCTGCTACTTCCCATCACCAGCGCAGCCTCCGCTGCCTCTCCACCTTCCCCCGCAGCTCTCACTCCAGCTCCTGCTCCACGTAGCCATCGCAGCTCCCCGCCACCAGCTCGGCTCCCTCCCTCCCTCTACCTCTAAGCTTCCGTGACCACATCGTCCAGCACCCCTCCCCACCACCACCGTGGGCTCCCTCACGATCCCCTTCCGTCACCTCATGCCCGCTCCACGTGAGCCCTACACACAATCACAAAAAAAAAAAAATAGTAAAATATTTATATATATTATAATAATAGTAATATTATTATAAATTAATTTTTAATAATAATAATTATAGTATATATTATTATTAATAATAAATTCAATAAATATAATAATTATTATTATATTTAGACCTTCACAACAAGATTCCGGCGTGCACTAGATCAATGGCAGAAATGAAGGACCGATTGGAAAAATTAGAAAAAGATCAAATCCGAGTTTTAAAAATCCTTGAAAGTTTAAACTCCAGAATTGGCAAACTTGACATAGAGTTTCACAAAGGAAAAGAAGAGCTATCGCGAAATGTGCAATATGAAGTTGCCGGAGTAGTCTCATGGGAAATGAGGAAGGTAAGAGATGAAATGAAAACATACTTTGATGAAGGGCTAGAAAATATCAAGCAGTTTTTCAAGGATAGAGATGATTCTAAAAATGTCGAGTCGCCAAAGGGAGACCACTCATGTCGTGATTCAGTCGATTCCAATAATAATCAATCAAATCCCCTCAAAGTCGAGATCCTAGAAGACCATAAAGACTACAAGCATCAGAAATCATATTGAGCTACAATGCAATCGATTGGGGGATACCCAATGAAACCTAAATTGGAGTTACCCAAGTTCGATGGAGAAACAAAACAGAGTGTGGCATGGATCAACAAAGCAGAAGAGTTCTTCTACATCCACAAAATCTTATCAGATGATGAAAAAATTAAATACGCCTCCACGTAGCTCGAAGGTCGGGCATACAATTGGTACATGTGGTGGAAGAAAACGACAAAGGTATGTGCCTGCAATTGGGACACATTCAAAAATGATTTTTTTAAAGATTCGAAGATGTGACAGAGAAGGAATTTTTCGCCAAAATAACAAGGTTACAACAAGAAGGCGATGTGGAAGAATACACATATGAATGGGAAGCATTAGCGACACGAGTACCAGAATTAACAGATGGTCAACGACTCCAGACATATGTCTTTGGCCTTAAACCATATATAAGAGAAGAGTTAGAATTACATAACGTATCCAATCTGGATAAGGCCAGGCGCAAGGCAAAATTTATTGACGAAAAATTTAAAAAGTTAAGACAAGGGAACCTTGACAAGGGATATATGCGACAACAAGAGACACAATGTAGGCATTGTGAAGATATATGGTCACCCAGTCATCAGTGCAACAAATATCAGTCATATGGCTATGGAGTTGAAAAGGGTTCAAAAACATCGACCAGTCACTCCGACAGTGACAGAAAAAAGAAGAAGAATACTTGTTGTCGATGCGGAGAAGATTGGATCCTAGGCCATAGATGCAAAACCAATCACATAGTACACTGCAAAATCATAAATGGAAAAGTAGTACAGGTACCTACGGAAGAAGACACTGCCGAATCAGATACAAGCTCATCCGAAGTATCAGTTGCGACAATTACGTGTATTCAACAGGGTTGTAAAGAAGAAGGGGCAGAGACACCTAAGATAGATTACACCCAACAGAAGGGAAGCCAATCACTCACAGGGAAATATGTTCCACCTCAGTTGAGAAGTCGTGACATCCTTAATACTGAACAATTCATATTCTGAGTAACAGAATCAAGGAAGTCAGGGCCAAAAAGACTACAACTTAATGGGACAATTAAGAATAGGGATGTCACAATTTTGGTCGATTCTGGAAGTACCCATAATTTGATTGATATCAACAAGGAAAAGGAACTTAATCTTTTTGTGTTTCCCGCAAAAGGGCTTAAAGCATCAACCATCGTTGATCAACATGTAGAATAAATAGGAAAATGTCATAAGGTGTCATTGCACATACAAAACTTACACCTACAACTCAATTGTATTGCTTTACCACTCAAGGAAGTAGACATGGTGTTAGGCGCTGACTGGTTAACATCGCTAGGAACATACTCTACCAATCTACAAAAATAGTACATGAGTTTTAAATGGAATGGAAGCAAGTATCAATTGTATGGTTTGAGAAGTTCGCCACCCAAGCAGAAAGAGTCGCAGCATAAGAATGACCCAGGCCATCATCAAGATAGAGAGATTAGTCCAAATCGCTTAGCTCAAACCAAGCATCAACACAAATCAAGAACAAAAGACAGTGCCAACAAATACAGCTTTGAGAACAAAGCTCCCTTTAAAGGGGGTGGCAATGTCACAAATATAAAATAATAAATAAATAAGATAATAGTTAATAGTTAATAGTTAATAATAAATTAGGATAATTAATAAAATATTATTTATTTTGTAAAAAGAGGATGCGACTCCTCATATTTAATGGCCAAGCCATATTTAAAGGCGGCCAAATCAATTGTAATTCATCATCTATCAATAATATTATTCTTTTATACACAATTATGGCAAGCGGATTCGCTTCTTAACCCTCTCAACTGGACTCGGTTGCTTCAGAAGCAAGATAACCATAAACAACTAACTAAGGAAAAAGAAACTCAGTACTCAGATAAAACTCAGAAGACACTCAGCACTCAGAAAAGAAAAGACACTCAAATCTTACTGCTCAAGTGAGCTTATTCAAAGACCTACCTACTCTAAACAGGCAAGAGGAATCAAGCAAAGCTCATGGGAGGAAGTAATGTTTTAATAACCTACTGTTTACAGGCAATTCAAATTCATCACCGTCCAATGTTTCTAACCAAACCAAACCTTTTCCCGCTATCCTACTTATTCGATAAGGGCCCATCCATAATTTCTCAAATTTTCCGTGATTTCCAGGCTTCTCTTTGTTTTTATCCTAAAGCAAGACTATATCACCAACCCCAAAAATTACATCTCAACTCCTTTGATCAAAAGTTTCTTTAACCCTTTCTTGTTCTATGACCATTCTATCCCAAGCCTCTCTTATGGTTTCATCTAGTTCTACTAATTTGTCAATTCTTGCTTGCATGGCTTCTTGTTCTAAGGAACATTGTTGCAAAAGTTCATACACAGGGATCTGAAGATTTATGGGCAGCTATGATACCGGACACGTCCATATAGACCATCGTGTCCCATGTCATCTTGTCGGACACGGACACGTCTTGACACGGTGTCGGACACGTGTTTTGGACTTGTCCTGTTTTAGGACACGTCCAAAAAACGTGTCCGACACCGTGTCAGGACATGTCCCAAAAACAGGACACCGTGTCCCAAAAACAAGACACCGTGTCCCTAAAACAGGACACTTTTAACCCAAAAAAACTGTAAAAAAACAAGTTTACCCTCATTCATTCACATTTTTCAGTGAGTCTTGAGCTCTAAGAGGGTTTTTTTTTGCAAGTGAAGAGCATTAGAAGGCTTTCCATCTTGATTTAACCTTTTTTGTATTTTCTAGTGGCATTCCGACATCTATGTAATACATTTTTATTTTGATGACTTAATGAGAAATATGATTCCAACATCTATGTAATAGAAAATTTTGATTTTGATGACTTAGTGAGAAATTTTATGAGTTTCTGAGAACCCACAGCACCGATGGAATTATAGCCCCCCATGTTTGTCATACGTTTATGTTTGTCGTTTGTGATGTATTTTTATTATTCTTCCATGTACATTTACAGATTACATTGTTTGGCTCTTAGTTGTGATGTATTTTTCTTATTCTTCCATTTACATTTACATATTACATTGTTTGGCTCTTAGCCTCTCAAATCAAGTCAGGGAGCACACTATAAGTATTATGTGGGGGCATATTCCACAAACAACATCACAAGGGGATTCATTTCACATAGGGGAGGTTACCCCTTATTTCTATTACTACCCATGACATTCAATCTAAGTGGCATCATCATTGTAAGTGGCATAATCTAAAATATAAAGAGTGTTTAGTAACAAGAAAAGATATTAATAGGGTGTGGCCCCAATCCATGTAATCTAATCAAATATAAATAGTCCTATTTTGGTTGGCTTTCTTATGCCTATCGCGGGCATCCAATAGTGGGGGCAGGGGAAGACAATCACCATCCTTTTTCCCTTGTTGCAATAGTGGAGTGAGACATATGCATTGTGATTTGTGAATGTGTAATGTGTATTGATTGTAATTTCTATTGAATATTTCTAAATGTTCTAGTTTCTACAAAAATTTGGATCTACATGTCTATATTTTTTACATATATAATTATATATATATATATATATATATATATATATATTTATATTTATAACGTGTCCTTCGTGTCCTAATTCTGGGGGTCGTCATGTCCGTGTCGGACACTCGTATTCTCGTGTCCCGTGTCCCGTGTCCTCGTGTCAGGTGACTTAGATGGGCAGTCTACAATTTTGTCCATATACTATTTCAAAAGGAGCTTTACCTATTATCCTCTTAACGGTTGTTCGATCTGCCCAGAGAACATATTTAAGCTTGTTATCCCAACTCCTTTTGTTTTCACCAATCATTCGTTTTAAAAGCCGGATTAAGTTCTTATTGCTCGATTCTGCTAGACCATTTCCCTGTGGATAATAGTTAGAAGAATGAGACAAAGTGATTCCATGATTTGAGCAAAATGTGGACATTTCTTCTTTGCTAAAGTCTTTTGCATTATCTATGGTGATTTTTACAAGACAACCATATCTAGAAACTATATTTTCTTCTAAATATTTTACTACCACTTCTGTTGTTTCCTTCTTAGTAGGAATGGCTTCGACCCATCGGGTAAAGTAATCAGTACAGGGTAAGATGTATTTATATCCATTAGATGAACTTGGATCAACAGGGCCAACAAAATCCGTTCCCCATTGTTGAAAAGGAGCTTCCACGATCACTGGTGTTAAAGGTAGGGCGGGTAGTCTAGGTTTTCCTGAGAAAAACTGACATTCTTGACAAGTCCTAACGAAGGCATGGACATCCTTAAACAAAGATGGCCAATAATACCCAGCTCTCATAATCTTTGCAACTGTGGTTCTAGGCACATAATGGCCTCCACATAATTCTGAATGCATTTCAGTCATAATCCTTTGGGATTCATCAGGGTTCACACATTTTAAAATAATTCCATCTAGATTTTTCCATCCCAAACCATCTTTTGTTAACGCATACTTAGATGCTTTTAGCCTTAAAGCCCTTCTTTGGTGATCTAAAAGATGGTCAGAACAGGACAAATTTTTAAGAAAATAAATGTCCTTATACCATTCATGATCTTCATCAATGTAGAGCACCAAAGCATTTTCCTTTCCTACTTCATGATTATTACTAGACTGAGCTTTGGTTTCAGTGATTAGTTGAGCTAATCCCTGACCTTTTACTATCTTGATTGGTTTGAACTCGACATCATATTCCTGAATTCTAGATATCCAATTTCCTCTGACCCCAATGCCATCATGTTGAGACAAAACATTTTTAACTGCTTGATACGAGACATAGGTTAAAATCTTCGAGTATCCTATGTATGCCCTGAAATGCTTTAAAGACTTTACCAACGCATAAGCTTGCTTCTCTGTGGTTGTATAATTTAACTCAACATCTCTAAGGTTTTTACTCATGAAGGCAACTGGTTGTTCATGATTGCTTCCATTCTTTTGCAACAAGACACCCGCTATAGTGTCTTCAGAGGCATATGAGTAAATTAGAAATTATTTATTATAATTTGGACAAACCAGGACAGGCGCAGAGGAAATAGCCTTCTTTAGTGATTCAAATGATGCATCACATTTCTTATCCCAGACAAACTTTACATCTTTCTTCAACAAGGCATTCAAAGGTTTGGCCAACTTAGCTAAATTAGGGATGAATCTTCTCACAAAGTTTATCTTTCCGAAAAATGATCGTAAGGAACTAACATCTTTTGGTGGAGCTATGGCTTTGATTCCTTTCACTCGCTCAGGATCAATTTTGTTGCCTTCCCTAGAGACAATGTGTCCCAACAACTTGCCCTCGTCAACACCAAAAGTAGACTTCTGAGGATTTACCGATATTCCAAACTTCTGACACGTATCAAAAAATTTCTTCAAATGCTTTACATGGTCATTCCTTTCTTTGGAAAACATAATTAAATCCTCTTGATAGATCACAATGATTTTTCCAATCAGGTCATCAAATGCGTGGACCATTGCCCTTTGAAAGGTTGAACCTGCATTTAGCAGACCGAATGGCATTTGAATATACTCATATGTTCCCCAAGGCATGGTGAAGGTTGTTTTTCCTTGGTCTTCTTTCTTAATTTGGACTTGGTTGTATCCCAAAAAACCATCAAGTAAAGACAACACACCGGCTCCGGTTACACTTTGCAGCAAATTTTCCATGTTAGACAATGGGTAATTGTCTTTTAGAGAAGCTTGATTTAGGTTTCTGAAGTGAATACAGATCCTAATCTCTCCACTTTTCTTTCTTACAATCACAGGATTAGACACCCATGTAGTATGTCTAACAGGCCTGATGATCCCTACTGCTAACATCTTTTTCAATTCCTTTTTGACCAATGGAGCTAGTTTAGGATTTACATTACGCAACTTCTGACGATAAGGCTTATAGCTCCTTCCTTAAGGGGAATGGTATGCCCAATAACGTTTTGGTCATAAGTTTTCAAATCATCGTATGTCTAGGCAAAAACATCCTTGTATTCTCTAATTAACTCTTCAATTTTCTTTCTTTCTTCATTAGAAGCATTCTTGCCTATTTTGATCATCTTCGAGGAACAAGAAGAACCAATGTTAATTTCAATAACCTCATCAATTGGTTCAAAACGTCTTCCCTTAAACTCGTCATGCCTATTAAAGTTTTTCTCTAAAGGAAAAGTGATTTATGTTATGTCCATGCCCTCTATAGAACTTCCCTTCAGTTGATCTTCAAAATTAACCATGGGGGTCTAAGAGGCAGTCAAGAACTGGATGATATGAGCATCATCATCAAAAACTTGCCAATAATCTTCATTATCGGGAACCGAGGGTATAAACAAGACTTCAACTTTGCAATTTCTTTGCGACAAGGACTCAGGGGCTTGGAGGGTGCTGGCTATGACCGACAACTCATCAGCTTGAGTGTTTTGATCTCGTGGAACAGCTTTAATTCTGAATGCATCAAAACATTCAATGGTGTCCCAAACTGCATTTCTGTAATCTCTAAGTTTGTTGTTTTTAGCAGCAAATTGATTCTTAACTTGTGAAACAATAAGGTCGGAATCACGTATGACAGTTATAGACTTGATATTCTTTCTCGAGCAATTTTCAATCCTAGAAGCAGAGCTTCATACTCTGCTACATTCTTTGTGCAATCAAACTCCAAATGAAAAAAGTACAGGCTTTCTTCTCCTGATGGTGAGGTCAAGACAATTCCAACACTCGCACCGTGTCGGGATCGGGCCCCATCAAAGTGCATCTTCCAAACTTGGTCTTGTGGAAAAGGATGTTGTCTAACTTCTTCCCAATAGTTTGCCAAGACCATAAAGTTTCCAATTTCATCACTCGAGTACATAGCTTCATTAAATAAGTGTTCAGGTGTCTCTACATGCCCTTGCATAGGTGGTTCATTGAACAATGTGATAGATGACCCATTTCCGGTTGGGATCGTGGCATATGTAAGATCCATCTGAACACTTCCCCCTAACCTGGCTGACCACTCTCTAGACAGCAGCATTCCCCAGACATCAGGGGCATCGAGGACTAAGATATTCATTGAAAGTTCAATATCTGAACATGCAGCCAATCTAACAGGCAAGTCTTCTATTATCCCAATAGCTTTTACTGCTCTGGAGTCCATTCCACACATTTTTGTAAGGCCTCGTAGGTACTAGCTCAAGTTGTTCCATGACTGTAAGGGGCATAACATTCACTTCAACTCCGGAATCCAACATGCAATTGTGCAGTACCAAACCATTAACTTCAAGGGCTATGTAGAAAGGAGGGCACCCCCCAAAGTTGTCACCCGACACACTTTGGATCATGACAGGAGAGTCTTTGGGTTCAACCAAGACTTGTTTTATCAATTGTTTTTTTTGTTAGATTCCCAAATGGTCGGTAGCCCTTTTGTGAAGTGAGGGGATTTTGAAAATCTCGCAAAAAGGAACAGGCATATTCATCTTAGCTAAAAATCCTAAGACATTAATGTTCAAGTTGTAGGGGTTTTCCTTATCCTTTCCATTTACGGGTACACCCAAGAATTTCATAACATCGTACTTGACAGAAGGGATTTTGATTAGATCTTTTAATGACACTAAAGCAGACGAGTTTGTCAACTTGCTAGGAACATTCATTCTAGGTGGCTCTTGAGAAGAAGGCTTTAGGATTTGGGAGCTTTTTACCCTCCTAGGCCCAGGTTGTTTCCTCCAAAGCGTTGCTTTGGGCGAGTTGCCTTTCGAGGGGGCTCAATCTTTGGTCCTTGATCCTGCTTTTGTTTTGCTAACGGGTTTGGATCAATACTAAGACCAATTCCACCTTTCGACATCACTTCAGATGAAGGCTTTGGAGGCTTGGAGATGATTCTCCGCATAGATGGGTTACTAGGACAGGCAGACTTACTAGGCTGTGTACTAGCTGGCTTATGTTGCTGAGGATCAGAAGTACTAGCCTTTGAAGTGATTAAATTATTACAGATGGTGCTTTTTAACATTGGTTTCGTTTGCTCATCACGCTTCTTAAAGTCTTCATCCTGATTTTTCATTATTAAGGTCATATTGGTGACCAATTCACACAGATTTGACATGAATTCCATGGTCATATAAGACATGTTGATATATTGGGAAGACATTTTATTATAGGTTCGTTTCTCAACGGAGTCACGATTTGGAGTTGCCAGGTAAACTTTAACTCTTGTCTACCAAAAGATATGTCGTGTAAAAGCGGGGAGCGATGAGTGAAACAAGATGGTTATGTTTGTTTGAAGGACGAAAATGATAACCATCTAAGTTACAAGACCGGATGCGATAAGATATGAAATACACACGGACACTCGCAAACACCTGAGGCAAGCCTCTACCTCCCCGGCAATGGCGCCAAAAATGTTATCACACAGCTTGTAGTTGTCCCAAAAGGTGATCCTATCCAGGATGGTAGAGGCATTGGACAACTAAAGAGGTGACCCAAGAGATGCCACGATTCCCAATGCAATTGGTTGTCACGCTAACCGAGGCACTCTTCAATTTAGATCTAGTCTAAGCAAGACCAAGGGGGAGACCCTAGCTAACCAATGAAGGCTAGCGAACCTACTCAAGACCTCTTAGGGAAATGTGAAAGTGAAATAGGAGAAGATCAAGAGTGAATGGATCTAGATCTATGAAGGATAAGTGGACTCAAGGAGTTAGGGCTTGGTTGAAGAGGCTTATAAGATGGATAAATGTTCAACCAAGGAAATATTACGCCACTTATGAGTTTATATAAGTAGATCTAGATAGATCTAATGCCAAGTAGAAAGATCCAAGTGGGACCCACCCTTAAAATATGGAAAATGGTCAAAATGGGGTCCACAAGGTAAAGATCAAGATGAAATGGCACTAGAAGGGTTGCTACTCAATGGATCTATGAATTTGATGAGGAACAAGCAATACCCACATAACAGATCTGGAAAATGCCCACCTACCCACAAGTACGACCTCCCTTGGAGAGGCCCAGTGCCTTAGATCAGGGGGTAAATGGAGTCGGATGCCCACCAAATTTGGTCTCCAAGGTTTATTAATGGGTTTTAACTATTAATCCCATTCAATCGCCAGATATTATCAAATCTAAAATCTAGGGTTTTGATGATAAGGGTTTGGGATCTAGATGACAAATGGATAAGTTAAAAGAATAAAATACGTACTTTTCAAGCATACCTGGATAATGAGAATGAATGTCGATATGACGAAGATTACTCCCGCAAAGATCAAATGAAAAATATGGTAGTTTCTCTTGCTCACACGATTTTCCCAAGTCCACTAGTGCGCCCCTCTCTTCCTGCAAAACCAAGGAGACAAAGCTCAATTAGAAAACAACAATGAGGATAAATGCAAACAAGAAGTAAATGATAGAGAATACTTGGTACAAAGACAAAATCACTCCCTGTTTGAACCAAGATATGACAAAAGCTAGCAGGGTGAGCCTCCCCACCAATGCGCACTCCTCCAAATCGACTTCTTTGACCTGCAAACCGATATAGTGGAACAAATATGCAAAATAGCTACCAAAATCCTTGAGTGCAATAGAAAATTAATTTCAATCACCATAGCCAAGCATTCATCTCACGATCCAAGCATTTACTCAAAAGATATTTCTTGTATTCCAATAACCAAGATCCAAAAGTCTCAAGATGCCTTTACAATAGGGGGGCCTCTTCCTTAAATAGGAGGAGAGAGACCAAAACCCTAACCACTTTACAAACGAGTGGTGGAGATCAAAAGATAAATACAATACAATCAACGGCTAAGATGAGCCGTAACAATATAACATGGATCAACTCACTAGAGGGGGTGTGCAATCACTAAAAGTGGCCCTGGGGGGGTGCGCACTACATAAAAATGACTACTACAAGTGTGTAGCACATAAAGTGACTAGGACAAGCAACTAAGAGCACATGGTGGGGCTAGGAGGTTTTATTTTCCTTCACTAGCATCACCCCATGGCACAATGATATAAAATATGACTCAATAACATGTCCAAGTGACTAAATGATCAAATTGTGGCCCCCTCAATGAGAGAATAATACATCAAATCACAACCCGGAGAGTGTGTGGCACTGAATGTTGCACGCTGATCTGGAAGGAGTGGGCTACATCACATATGACCTCTGAACAAACCTCATGCCAAAATCTTGCCTCAATAGCCTAAATCGATTTCCTTAATGACCTTTTTATCCCACCTGAAAACCATCAAAATGATTGTAACTCACTGCCTGATGCCTGGGCACAAAATCTGACCGCACCATCATGTCTGCAGAGGAGTTAATATGGTAATAACAAGTGGCTGGACCACCCCTCTCCTCTGTAGCTCCCTAGGTAAACGTGCTAGCTCAATGCAACTGTTGGACAGGCCATTTCTGCATGGCAAAACCGGTCAAAAGTGGAAATCTGACTCTATCATCACTAAGAGTGTCTGAAACTGATAACTTAGTGTCTCAATGATCTCAAAAGGTCCAAACCTATTAGAGATGATTACCCATTCACCCTGTGGAAACCTATAAGATCATTTGTAGTCTCAGCCATACCCGGACAATAATAAAATAAATGATCTGAGAATAATAATAACCATAAAAAGGTACATCAATCATCATCTGAAACCTGTGTCCACTGTATGGAGTCATCAAAGGTGCATCAAAGGACCATAAATCATCATCATATATCATCACTGGTCCAACTCATCACGGATCCCAAGGTTGACTTGGTCAAACTAGGTTTGACCAGGTCAAGACTGATCAAAATATGACCCAGGCTAGAAAACCCTGCTGCTGCAAGTGCAAATGGTTAAGGCATGCTCTTTTAATCATTCTCATAGCAAGACTTAAAGTATTAAGAATCATTTCACTAGCAGTTAATAGATAAATTATAATCAAGCATAAGTTCATATAATCATTTGCTTACAAAAGAACCTCAAGGATATACTCATTTTGTAGACATGATCAATTTGCTAGCAAAGGGTGAGGGTGAAGAATGCAAGGCTAGGACAAAGGGGATGACTTAACTGACTCAAAATTGTGATACTTTGGATAAGGGAAAGGGAATACACACTCAAGCATATGTTGGATAATAAACACACAAGGAATGGCAGTGTCTCACAAATGGGATAAGTTGTTTAAAGGAATACTTATTCAACCTTGGCAAATGTCTACAACTCACATCCAAGCTGTATCACCTCCGTGGGGATCTTTTCTAGAACCGCCATGGACTGGGTGCCCGACTAACCATAACTTGAGGCTCTAGGGGACACTTAGAATTAGTTGTCCCTTACTCTATCTCACATCACAACCCGTAGGCTCCGTGAGGAATTAATCATTACATTTAAATTCCTGGCCAGCAGTCTTTGAATTTAGCATATACTTATCCACTGCTTTCTTTAGGCCTATATGACCCTTTTGGGGATTTTGCATGTGCTTAGAAGCACAACTACTCGAGCTTTCATCCAGGGTGTTGTTAGTTTCCATTTCAATTCATTTCATAACCCTTTTGGGGATTTTGCATATGCTTAGAAGCACAACTACTCAAGCTTTCATCCAGGGTGTTTTTCATTTAAGTTTCCATAATTTCATGACGCTCTTTCATTGTGCTGAGAAGTAAAGTTTTTAAAGTATTCTCATGGGCTTTCATAAGAGATATAACAAAAGTTTCCACATGTAATGATGGTAGTACAATTTGCTTCAGTTTTAGCCAACACAACTCAAGCAACTAGGGGGACTTTCGACAATCAAGACCAAACATCGGTGCAACCGACTAGAGTGATCAAGGTATCAAATCCAACTCACCAAAGGGTGAGTTTTGTTGCCAACTCAGAACCGAGACACAAACTAACAGGGATACTATCCAACATAGAAGCAAAAGTGGGGAGGTCCTCCATATCATAGGTTGAGGTGTAAGTCAGGGTTAAAACCAAAAGTGGGAAAGATAACGGATGGATGGGGAAAGTGAAGGTGATGCCTAAGCTAGCAAGCCATAAAGGTGGGAATGATCATGTCCACACTCCTAGGAGGGTAAAACCAACGAGTATAAAACAAGAGCTTCTAAATGTAAGTAATAAAACCATTTAGATAATCAATAAAAACCATATTCATTTCATATAGATATACTGTCAGATCATGATTACTAGATACTAAGTCAAGCTATCAAAATGACCAAAAGAGCAAGATAATAAAACCAATGCACATCATATACCTGCTGGGCCATATACCTGTATCTGCTATCTGGATCACCTGTAACCACTAAAACACTGTTGCTGAAACTTTGGGCACTGCACTGCTCTATAAGGGATAAAAGGTCATCTCAGTCATCAAATCTGAGGTCAAGAGGCTCAGTCTTGGCATAAGGTGTACTGCATGTTTGATCTGGGGCTGCCCTGATGTGTGAGTGATCATAAATAATACTACTCATCATAGCTAATCTCATCAAAACTATGTAAAGGCTAAGCTCAAAAATATACAATGAACTGCTCTGAAATCATGGTAGCTCGACTACTATGGATGTGATAACAAGTCTTTCATCTCAAATTCTGCAGCAAGCCTCTTTTTACATTCAATGATGGGCTTGTCTTCTCCTATCAAAAATAGATCATCCACATACAATAACAATATCAAAGGTTCATCATCTATGACCTTATAATAAAGGTTGGAATCTACTTTACTTTTGGTAAAGCCCAAGCTTATCAGGAAACCATCAATTCTTCCATACCATGCTCTGGGTGCTTGCTTCAATCCATATAGTACTTTCTTCAGTTTACATACATGTGTTTTTCTATCATCCGTTTCAAATCCTTCTAGTTGCTCGATGTATACTTCCTCTTCTATCTTTCCATTTAGGAAAGTTGTCTTCACATCCATCTGATGTAACTTCCATTTCTTCTTAGCTTCCAAGGCAAGGATTGTTCTAATTGAAGTATATCTAACCACAGGAGCAAACGTCTCCTCATAATCACTTCCTTTTGAGAGAACCCCCGAGCTACAAATCTTGCCTTGTACTTTTCAATACTTTCGTCTGCTGAATGTTTTGTTTTGAAAATCCATTTTGACGAAACTACTGACTTGTCCTTCAGTCTTGGTACTACATCCCAAACATCATTCTTTATGATGGATTGGTACTGTTCAATCATAGCATCCAACCATTCCTTCTTTTTTACCGCTTCTTCGAAACATGTGGGTTCTTCTTCAACAAGGTTACACATCAAGGCTACATAACTAGAGTATGGCCTTGGTCTCTTGCTTTCTCTACTTGTTCCTTCTGGGGCACCATATTTTCCTGCAGCTTGGATAATTTCTCGTGCCCAAGCTGGTCTTCTCTTTCGTGGATTTATCTCATGAGGTGGTTCCTCAGGTCTTTGAGGTTCTGTCATATCATGATCTTCTAGTATATGCTCTTCTTCAATATTCCTATTTAGTGCATTGTTAGTTTCTGTAACTCTAGGAGCTTCATGCTCCTCTTCATCCTCACGAGTTTTCTTAGATTTGTTGAAAGCCGTATCTTCATCAAATGTAACATCTCTGCTAAGTTCAATCTGGCGATATCCTGGGATGTAGATATGGTAATCCTTTGATTGCTCACTGTAACCCACAAATATCCCCTTCCTTCCTGAAGGTTCCAACTTTGATCTCTTCTCTTTTGGAATGTGTATGAATACTGGACACCCAAATATCTTCAGATGACTAACTACAGGCTTCACATAGGTAAACATCTCTTATGGGGTCTTGTTGCCAAGAGCACTGTGGGAGATTCTATTATGTACATAAACTGCAGTTCTAGCCTGCTTTAGCCCATAGATGCATGGGTAGGTCTTGATCACGGATCATGGCCTTCACTGCTTCCATGATAGATCTATTCTTCCTTTCAGCTACACCATTTTGTTGTGGATTATAGGGGATGGTAAGCTCCCTCTTAATCCCTTGCTTGTTTACAGAATTCTTTGAAATCACCTGAAGTGTATTCTCCTCCACTATCTAACCTTAGTATCTTGATCTTCTTTTCAAAGAGGTTTTCCACAAGAGCCTTAAACTCTTTAAACTTTTCAAATACTTCACTTTTATTCTTTAGGAAATAAATCCATGTCTTGCAGGAATAGTCATCAATAAAGGAAGCATAGTAAACATACCCGCTTAATGAAGTAGTTGACATTGTTGATTTTTAGTGCAGCTGCGAGACCCATTCTCAGAGAGAATGGTACCCTAGTCAGTTGACTAGGGTTCCTAGTCAAGTTAACCAGGCAGAGTATGAGTAAGACCCTAGAAGGTACCCTAGGGCCCCCAGCTGTCTCCTGGGGTTCTTGGTCGAGGACCAAGCAGGTTGATGCCATGGAAAAGTCCCTAGCATGTGGCTAGGGCCCCTATTTGTCTCTAGGGTATTCTGGTCTAGAACCAGACAGTTTCTTGGTCACGATGACCAAGCAAATCCTGCAGGTTGACAGAGACTTCCTAGGTCCTGCAGATGGTTGATCAACATCCAGTCTAGGACTGAATGCTCAGCTTGAGGCTGAGGACCATTCTCTGGGAGAATGGAGATCTTGGTCATGTACCAGATGGTTGATCAACATGTCCCAGTCTAGGACTGAGGCTCAGCCTTGGGCTGAAAGCCATTCATTAAGAATGGAAGATATTGTTGTCCCCTCTCCTAATCAGTTATTGTTAGGTTGCTTCTCAAGGGATTGGCCACCCCTTGACAATGTCTCTAGTACCTAACCCTTGGGAGCAGCGTTAAGGACAAAAGGATTGTACCATCTGTTTGGATCTTCTCCCTTATACAGTGATGACAAAAATATATAAACTATGTATCTTGAGAGAGAGAAAAATTCTTTGGTCTTTATTGATCCTATTTGATTGATTGTCCACCTTGGTCTTGTGATTGTTGGTTCATGGTCCTATTCTTACTTGGTCCTAGCACTCTCACTTATGTGCACATTTGACCATGATGACTCCTACTTTATGGAGTGTATTTAACTATTAATTTATTAAAAGACCATTGGACCATGTATTGTTATGGTTACCTTATGTTTGGATATAGGACCCTTGACCCATGATTTTTGGTCTTTTTACCTTTTGTTGAACCTATGGTTTTTTTACTTTATAAAGTCATTAAATAATTATTTTTTTGTCTTATTAATAAAATCATTATGATTTTATTAATAAAGACTTTGTGGACCATTTGTGATTTCGTTTATTTTAATTTTTTTTTATCACTTCCCGTTCCTAAACTTATATAAATAATAGTATTCAACCTTCTTACGTTTATCATCCTCGGTGATTTCTTTTACGTGCTAGCTGTTGTTTCTTATCCGCGATCTCTGTCTATTTGCAATTACTTGGATCGGTCCTCGGCGTTTTTTTTCTGCTTGGATTTTTTCCGATCTCTGTCTGTCCACGACAATCTGGCTCGGGTATCTCCTTCCCGATCTCTGCCTGTCCTCGGCGTTTTGCCTACGATCTCCTGCTCGCATTTCACCTGTCCACGGCTGCTCCCTCTTGCCCACGGGTTTGTCCTCTCTGGTTGCTCGCGGCCTCTCTCCTCGAAGATCCTTCTTCTCGCAGCCCTCGCGGCTCTATTCTTACAGTTCGTCTCTCCTCAGTTTAATCTTTACGAGTCTGACCCATCTTCTCTTTACGGGCTCTCTTACGAGTCTGTCCCATTCTCCCTTCACATCTGCAGTTTTTTTTTCCATCCTCGCATTCATCGCCTCTTCACGGGTGCAATACCTCTCACGGGTTCACCTTCGTTTCACTCATGCTTGGTCTCTATGTGAGATTTGTGGTCTGCAGCATCTGTGTATCTTCACTCATCTATGTCACTTGACTGGTTTACTAATTAACTGAAGAATCTGAGGTCTGTTTACTTTTACCTGAACTCTCTCTCTCTCAAGGTACGCATATGGTTTAACCAGTTTGACTTGTCCTTTCAGTGACAAGATCAAACTCAGAAATATCTGAGTATAAGGCAGATCCATATAATGGTCATAATTCTTTAATGCTACTTCTCATGTACATGACATTTGAAATTTAATTTACTATTCATGTCAGTTGAAATTTATTTTATATATAGTGCATTTGATGATTCTCGAGGACCAACTCTAATGCAGTGACCAAATGGAGCATTAAGTTGAAAGAGATGAAAATTATGTTACTTCTGTTTTAATTCAGCTTAAATTTAAGTAAGTATTACAATTGTTTACATATTCTTGTATCAAGTTTTTATATATGCAATAAAACCTGGAACTTCAATATACATAGGTCCGGTTACCACCTAAAGTTGCACTTTAGTTGGACTTCAATGAGCCGCCAGTATTACACAATTACTTGTGCTCTTTCAGAGTTCAGAAGTTCCAAGTTTGGCCTGTTCAGGGCCCCCTTTTTAATTTTTGTAGTGCATGACCATGCCCCATGGGGTTTGTAATAAAGTGTGCTAGCGTGGTGGCCTTTGAGTGACTCGGTTCCCTGGGACTTGACAACCAAAGAAGGTATTCCAAGGTGTTTTTTCCCTTGTTGATTATGCTTTGCCTTTAGCTGAGTATAATCGATGAGTTTTTCTCCTACACCTCCAAAGCTGGAATGCCCAAAGTGGTGGTTAGGCCTTAGGGGATTATTAGAGTCCATTGTGTAACATGTATAAACATGCTAGACGCTGGAATTTTATCGTTTGGTCATGTACTAGGTTCCCCTGAAGTTTCAGTCAATTCCGAGAAAAATAATTTTTTCACATTTTTAAGCCATTTTAATGGTTTAAATGAAAAAATTCAAATGGTGATAGAAGTGCGATCCGGAGTCGGAATTTGGTGCGGGGATGCTCGTTTTCAAGCTCAGAGCATCCTCTTTACCCTAGTATCAAATCTTCCAATGTTTCGGGCAACCAAAACGCCCCGTGGAGCAGTTTTGCCTATCAGAGCTATAGAATGGCACTTTAAATGCTAAAAGTGCAACAAATTGCACCATGGCCAAAATTAAAATATTTAAAAAGTGGAATTTTGGCACATGGCATTAGTCAAATGAGATGGGCGACTTTGTTAAAGGGTTAAAACATGTGATTGTGGTCTATTTTAAAGTTTGAAGCATCTAATTACCAAAACCGTACGGATTATCTTCACGTGAGCCATCCTTCATCAACTTGGCGGCTATGTGAGTTAGCATATGATTTGTAAGGTGGGAGACTAAGTAAATGTTTGAAGCATATACTATAAGTTATGTGATAAGTGGTAGTGAATTTTCAAAGGTTGATCGAATTGCATGCTAAGGTCCACCTTCACGTGGGCCATCCCTCACAGCCATATGGATTGGGAGTTTGCTAAGTAGCTTGGTTGGCGCCTACCTCATGTGAGGTGGCACAACCCACTTGGATGGGATTCCAATTATATCAACCAATCAAAACTCTTTATCGAAAGCTCCAACAAATTGTGGAAACATCATCATGCTCCTGTTTTCCTCACGCATGAGCAGCTTTCACAAGTCGACAGCTTCCATTTCAAGGAGTTTTTGTCCAAGTGAATGGTACTTCTCCATTGGATACTAGTTTGCTTGCTCTACAATCAAGGTGACTTGCTCTACAATGAAGGAGCTTTGTCTCCTTAGGGTTTTGGCACCCCAGGCTACTTGCCTTGTTCTATAAATTGAGTTGAGGTCCATTGTAAACATTTGAAGGTGGAACCTCTACTCTTGTCTATTGTAATATTCTTTTTGGTTATTGAGTAATAAAAGGCTTTGGAGGCTACCCTAGTGTTGTCTGCGGTGTGTATTGTCATGTTCTTTGATCATCAATGAGGCAATCTGTATCGTGGTTCATGCTAGTATATGTTGGGTATTTGCCTTTGTAAGGAAATTACTTTTTCATAAGGATAGTAAGCATTGCTTTGTATAATTCTTACTATTGTGAGTGATATCAGAATGCTAGAGGTAATGACATTTCTTGTTTGAGTATGTTATACCTTCTTATTTCTTTCAATTGTTCACACAAATTTCTTAATCCCCTTTGCTAGTGTTGACTCCATTTTGCAGGTAACTCAGGTTGAAGGAGCGGATGAGCATGTTAGCTCTTCCTCATACTCAATACTACCGGTGCATCAGCAAGCAGACTCCATAGCCCATTTAGACGCTCATCCCCCAAGGATTCAAGCTTCAAGATCCAAACTTCTTCAACTATCTTTGGTTACTGTTACTCATTTAGATCATAGTTCTTTCAAAGCATAGATATTTAACTCTAGATCTAATGTTACAAATCTTCCTTTTCAAGCTTGCTTTATCGTAAAATCTAGAGTGCTTGATAGGAAAAGTTTGTTTGGTTGAATAGTATATTTGGCATTTAAGTGCTTTGGTTCGCTTAGCTTTTCCAAAAGCAAGCAAAAAGATCCTAAGGAAAGTAGCTTTCTATCTCACTTTCCTTAGTCATTTGATTTCATTTTTGTAGTAGTTAAGTTAGAAAAAATTTCTTTTTTTTTGCATCTAAACCGAACATACTCTTAAAGTGTGTTTCGGTAGGTTTCAATAAACTTTTGTTCGCTGGAATTTCTACCATTTTATGACGGTCCTACATTTAAAAGTTAACTAAAAGTCAATTAAAAACTCAAAAAATTGCCCAAAAACAAGTTTTTTGCATACTGGTTGCATTAGTTTTAATTTTGACAGTTTGTAGCATTGTCAAAACACTCTTAAAGTGTTCTGGTTATCATTTCTAATCAACATTCATTCGCTAGTCTGTTTCATTTTCTTAACAAGTTGGAGCTAAAAAACTCATAAGAAAGACATTTGGAAGCACCCAGAACCATTTGGAGAACCCCCTTCAAGCACATTCGCTTTCCATATCTTATTGTAAACTGTCGTGTTCCCTAATGATAAAGGGAAAGCAGTAGTTCTCCTATTTTGATTGTAAACGTAAGAATAAAAAGAGCATAGCAGGCAATTCCAGTGCCTGACCCCAATCCCCCCAGGGGGGGATTCGCACCTTTTTTTTTTTCACAACTTTTTCTAATTTTTCGTTTTAGATTAGTTTCATTTTAGCAGTAGTAATTAAACAACTCACTCAAGCACACAACGTCCTTTGAGGACTCGTTTATCATTTTGCTATATGCTTTTGTGTTTTATTCAATCATTACTCTGTTCTTAAAATCTAATCCTAAAATTAACCCCCCTTGCTTTACCGAAGTACTCCACCATTTGGTGTGAAGAAAAGATATTATTGGGGTTTAGTGTAGATTAATCATCCACTTCATTTTTTAATAAAACAAACCATGCCCCAAGCCCAAAGTATGCTCTTGGTCGTTGCAGCTTAGTCGGGACAGCTGGACCAATCAGAAATGGGTGCAAGGTACTTAGTTTTAATAGGAAAATCCATTAGAACCTAATTCTAAGAACTTGGGAGGTTGCATGGGAGGAAACTACAGAGTTAGCAGGCTACTATTAAGCAGGTTCATCCTCGCCTGGTTCGACACTTGGTAAAGCTGCTAAAGCACTCAGTTCGAAGGTTAGGTTTCTTTTGGGCCAAACCAAGAATTAACCCACTCCTTAATCCACTCATTTAATAATCTTAAAATTTACCAATTGAGACACTGCAATACTTTCACCGAGACCACAGAAGCAACCCTACACAATAACAATCGCACGCATTTCACATTCTAGGCACTGGTCATTAATTTTCCATGTTTTAAGTTTCAATCATACATGTCATGAATGCATATCTATCTTGTGTGGGGTTAATTAATTGATTTAATTTGCAAGCAGTGCTTAGTTGTTATTTTTTCATTCTCGTTATCTTTTAACTGCTAGAATAGACTTTTATCTTTTCTTGTAGATTAAAAGCCTTAGTTTATTTTTCATAGGGACCACCCCCCTTGGCTTCGCTAGGAGTAAGCCTAGACGGAGGAGTCAAGTAATCAAGTGACAGCACTTGACTCTCACTTGCCCCCAAGGACACACCGAGCAGCTTGAAGGTTTCCTACCGCGTCCCCCCCAAGTGTGTATTAGGCGGCAACAGGTCCACAAATGTCAGAGTGAACAATGTCCAATATGCCTTTTGCTTTGCTATCACTGCTTGGAAATGGGTTCTTTATACTTTTTCCTTGTGCACATCCTTTGCACACCCCTTAATGATCAACCTGGATTTCTAGTAATCCAGTCACCATTTTACTCACTATTGGTAAGAGCTTTGTAGTGTACATGAGCTAGTCTTCTATGCCATAATTCACAAGGGCTCATGGTACTAGCCATTAGTGTTGAATCTACATGTCCCTTGAGTTTATAGAGTCCTCCTTCTTCAACTCCAATAACAACTGCATCATTGATTGTCTTCCTCTTTGGCAACATAAGAAATTCACCATCTACAAATGCAACTCTAAGACCTTTCTTATCTATTGCTGAGATAGAAAGAAGGTTCTTTTTCAAACCTGGAACATATAGGACTTCCTTCATCTTCATGGACTTTCCGGAGTCCAACTTATAAGTAGCCTCTCCCATTCCTTTGATAGGATATTGGTAATCATCTCCAAGCTTCACTTTGTGTGGAGAATCTTTCTGCACAAGATGTGAAAGAGAGTCTTTGTATCTTGTCATGTGTTTGGAGGCTCCACTGTCTACTAACCAAGTGTCACTTCCATGAGATACTGAACCAGTGAGAGCTTAAATTAGAACATATTCTTCACTGGAATCTTCGTCTTCTCTGGTCTTGATTTCCTCATCCTCGACTGCATGGGCATGAAATATTATTTTCTGCTTCTTGAATTGTTCGACTCTGAGAGGACAATTTCTTGCAATGTGCGCCATCTTGCGACAAGAGAAACATTAAAAGGAGGAGAAGTCTCTCTTGACCCTTTTTTTCCTTTGAGATCTTTGAGGTCTTCTGGGAGAGTGGTCATGAGAACGTACATCGTTCTTTCTTTTGTTTCTTCCTTTGGCATAAGTTGCCAAAGCTTGATCTTCAATATCAATTCTATGTTGCACAGGGACCCGTCCCCCCCAAAATTTCCTACGTTCTCGCGTTCCGGGGACTTTGGAACTCCTCGGAAACTTCCCCAATTCATCGGGGACTCCATTGGGGACTTGGGGACTTTTGAGCCGTACCCTAAACGTACCCGTCAAAATCGGGAACTTCTCAGGAATGTCCCTCAACCAATCAGGGACTCCTGGACATCCCTTGACTTGCACAATTAAAATAAAAATAAATAAATAAAACTAAAATATTGAAAATTTTAATTAGAAACCTTACCTAACACCCCCCCTAACCTAACCCTCCCCCTATTCCTTTAACCCGCATCCCCCTCCTATTCCCTCTACTCTATCCTACGCTCCTAACCTACACTCCAACTCACTACACCCGCATAACCCTCTACTCTACCCATCACTCCAACACTCCAGCACCTACATAACCCTCTGCTCTATGGTTCTACTCATCACTCCCCGCACCACTACTTGCTAAGTCGGCTCCCGTATGTAGTCCCACACGCAACTCCCCTGTGAGCGGCTCCCCTACCTGCAATCCCACGCGTGCCCCTCTCAGCTTGAAGACCACGGCTCGCGGCTCCCTTTCAAGTCTCAAGATCTCAGCACATGCTCAAAGTTTGATTTCATGGTTCAACACAGGCTCACACTCACAGTGAGTTTACCCCCTCTCAGCCATAACACACTACACAACACAGGTATTTCATATTTGATATCTTACATTTTATTTTTTATTTTTTTTAGTAAAAATCTCAGCACATGCTATTATAGTTTTATAAAATTATAATTTAGTATTTACAAATGTCAAATTACAAATATAAATTTATTTGTTATTCAAATTTCGAAATGATTCATCATTCATGTACACAATGTTGTAAAATTTTAAATTTTTGTTACTGTTTTAACTTTCAAGTTTTAAGTTGTTGTTTAACAGTTAACTTAGAAGTTAGAATTGTTTGAAGTTTGAAGTTTTAGATCTTACGCATGTATCTCGAGTCTTCACTATTTAGTTTTGACAATGGACAATGATGATTGAACAATACTTTATATTTCCTTTTCTAATTTGGATTTCATAATTAGTTCTACTTTTTATTTCAATATTTTTTATTTTAATATATATATATATATACATATATATAAAATTGTCGTCCCCAACCTGTCGTCCCCTGAAAAATTGGGGGTGCGCTCTAGCCGTCCCGGAAACTCGTCCCTGCATCTCCCACGTCCCCCCGTCCTCGAGGCCAGTGCAACATAGATTATCATTTAGTTTTTCTTCTCTTACTGCTATTCTTTCTTCTTCTTGCACACACTCTTCCCATAGTTTCCTGAACTTGATTAATCTCTTCCTAGAGCATATGCCACTAACAAAAGGTTCCCAATCTCTTGGAAGACCATTCAAGGTAGTCATCACAACTTCGGCTTCTTCTATCATGTCTCCAATAGCTTCTAATTGTTCTTTGATCTGAGATACTCTAGTGAAATATGAATGCATAGTCTCAAACTTCTGAACCTTCACACCCTTGAGTTGTTTTCTCAAGGTCATCTTCCTATTAATGTTATTTCCTTCAAACGGACTGGTCAAAGCATCAAACATTTCTTTTGGAGTCTTCTTTGAGGACACTTGAGGAATCAAGTGATCTTTGATAGAGTCAGCTATGATCCTCTTAGCCTTGATCATATTCTTCTTGTGTCTTGCTTTGGCCTCATCTCCTTCTGGTTCTACAATTTCTTCCTTTACAAAGCCTTCTAGGTCATGTTCTTCAAGAATGAGCATGACTCTATATTTCCATGCCCTGAAGTTCTCAGCTCCTTCAAGCTTCTCATCAAGCTTGGTAGTGCTTGTCATTTTGATAATATGAGAACCTCAAATGGAAATAGAATGGAGATAGAAATTACCAGAGAAGTTGTCTTTTTGAGAAAAACTATTTCTACCTTGACCTACGGTTTGACAGGGAAACCCTAATTTTCCAACTTCAGGATCATGGAAAACTGACTGGAGGAAAAGATGCGCCTCCTCAAGGCGAGTTGAGCAAGGTACTCTTTCTTCCAAATCTGTGAGCAGATCTTCCAAAAACTTGATGCCCTAGTTCTTCGAGCTGTAGTGGTGGACCAAGAAATGAAAATTCTTAGAATTGAATTTTGCTTCGACAAAAAGATGCTCCCTAGTGAGGCGAGTTAGATGCACCCTCTTTTTTAGCTGATTTGTGGAGAGAGCTCTCGGAATAAGAAGCCCTAGTTTCTGCAGTTGCAATGGCTGCACAATGTTTTCTTTCAGGCCTGCTCTGATACCATGTTAAGTTTTTACTTGTTTAGCATAATAACATTAAACAATACAATCACTGAAAGAAAGACAAGCACAACAATCACAAAGAACACAGAATTTCTCTCGGGGAAACCACGAGGGAGAAAACCCCGACAAAACTTCCTCAATATAGAATTCACCAAGTACAAGATAAAACCCCAAGACAAAAACAGCTTCTCTCCTTCACCAGCGAACTTCTCTCTCTCTCCTATGCGAACTTGAGTGGATCAATGAGTGTGCCAAATGAGTAACACAACCCTCCTATTTATATTCTTTAATTGAGATGACTTTTCTCCAACAAGGCCGACTTGTCCTAACTGACTGGGCCGACTTGTAAAGTACATAATAAAATATTATTTTATGGATTCTTCTAGGCCGACACAAGTCCTAGGGTTTACATTGACTCTTTCAATGACTCTTAAATTATCAATTACATCAATGAAATCTCCCGAAGGAGGAATACAATAATACAATAGACAAGTACATTTAGAATATCTTCCGCAGTTACATTTCTTTAACAAAACTTGTGAATGGTGTGAGCTTAATGAGGTAATCTTGTTCTAGTTTTTCATGCATTGTCTAAATTGGTAATCAATCTGGCTTGGATGGTTGTTCTAAAACACATAGAGTAAATATTTGTAGTCTTCAACTTATTTACTACCTTGATATGGAGGACTTATGCCTCTATGTTGGATAGACTCCCTGTTGTTTTATGTCTCAGCTCTGAGTTGTGCAACAGAACTTACCGAAGCCTTGATCCTTCTGGGCCAGGAGAACCCACTGGTGTTGGTTCCTGAGCTTAGGTGAGTTGGATTTGAAGCCTTGACCTCTCTGGTCGGTTTCCCCCGATGTTTGGTCCTGATTGTGGATGATCCCCCTAGTTGCCTGAGTTGTGTCAGCTAGACTTGAAGCAAATTGTGCTACCATCATTACATGCATATGTGACTATTGTTATATCTTATATGCAAGCCCATGGTTATAAATTAAAACTGTACTTTTAAGCACAATGAAAGAGGGCTATGAAATGAAATGCAAAATACCCTAGATAAAAGTTGCAATTAGTTGTGCTTCTAAGCACATGCAAAATCCAAAGGGTCAAAAAGGCCTAAAAAGTAGTGGTTAAATGTATGCTAAATCTAAAGACTGTTGGTCGTGATTGAAATGTAGTGATTAATTCCTCACGGAGCCTACAGGTTGGGATGTGAGATGGAGTAAGGGACAGCTAATTCTAACTATCCCCCTAGAACCTCAAGTTACGGTTAACTGTGCACCTAGTCACGGTGGTTCTAGAAAAGATCCTCACAGAGCATGATTCAAGCTTGGATGTGAGTTGTAGACATTTGCTAAAGTTGAATAGCCACTCCTCAAATCAACTTATTCCATTTGTGAGACACCACCATTCCTTGTGTGTTTTCTGTCCAACATATGCTTAGGTGATTTTCCCTTTTCCCCTTATCCAAAGTGTCACAGTGTTGAAGATTGTAAAGTCATTCCCTTGTGCTAGCCTTGTTTTTTCCACCTTCACCCATTTCTAGCAAAATGTTCATGTCCATGAAATGAGTATACACTTGAGGGTCTTTCTCTTAGTAATTGATTGTTTTAATCTGGACTTATGCTTAATCACCAGTGAAATGCTACTTTATACTTTAATATTGCTATTGAAATAATTAAAGGAGCATATCTTATCCTTTTGCACTTATAGCATCAGCCAGTTTGAGCTTGGGTCATTATTTTGATCAGTTTTAACTTGGTCAACCCAGTTTGACCAAGTCAACCGCAAGATCCGAGATGAGCTGGACTGATGATGTTTGAGATTGATTATTTGTGGTCCTACGGTGCCGATTTGATGGTTCCATGCATCAGACACATGTTTCATGTGATGGTTTGATGGATTATTATTATTATTTACATACCATTATTTTTATTGTTCGGGCATGGTTGAGCTTACAGATGATTATCTAGGTGGTCACATGATGTATGAGTACTCATCTCTACTACATTTGGGCCTTCTAAGTCCATTGGTACACCCAGATATCAGTTTCAAGCACTTTCAGATGAGTTTATGGTCAAATTATCACTTTATTGCATATTTTCCATATAAAATGGCCTGTCAACACATTTTGAGATATTTTTGGTTCTCCTAGGGCGCTACAGAGGGATTATGGGGTCCAGCCACTCATTATTACCATATTACCATGATCCTAGACATTTTGGTGCAGTCAGATTTGTGCCCGAGGAAACAGGCAGAGAGATACAGGCATTTTATTATTTTACAAGTGATATTCCGAGGATAAAACATGGAAGAAATGGCCACTAAGGAAATCGATTTGGGCAATTGAGGCAAGGAATTGGCATGAGGTTTGTTCAGAGGATTTTTGTGATGCACCCCATACCTTCCAGCACAACTTGCAACATTCAGTGGGGTCCACATTCACTCCGAGGTATTATTTGGGCATTTTATTATGTCATTAAGGGGCCATGATTTGGTCATATGGTCACAATATGATGTTATCTTGATTTATTATATGTTATTGTGACATGGGATCATGCTAGAGAAGGACATGTTACACCTCCTAGCTCCACCATGTGCTTATGTCATGTGTCTTACTCACTTGTCATGTGGTGTGTCCCCCTTGGACGTCTTAGTGAGTGCACCCCCTCTATTTTTTATTTGATCCATGTATTGTATTTCTGGCTCATCTTAGCCGTTGATTATTATTGTTATATCTTTTGATCTCCACCACTCATTTAAAAAGGTGGTTAGGGTTTTGGTCTCTCTCATTCCTAGTTAAGGAAGAGACCCCCCTCATTGTAAAGGGATTGTTGGCTCTTGGCTATTGGAATAGAATTTGATTCTTGTGAGAAAGTCTTGGATATTGGTTTGGATGTATGGCTATGGTGATTGAAACTACTTTTCCATTGCATTGAGGATCTTGGTGAATATATTGCACATTTTTCTATCCATATTTTTACTTACAGGTGAAGAGTACGATTTGGTAGAGGGGCGCACTCGCTGGGGAGACTCACCTTGTCTCTCTCTCTCAAATTCGGTTTATTCAGTGAGTAGTTTTGTCTTTGTACCAATTATTCTCTGTATATTATTCTTTATTTGCATTTACCCCCATTCTTGTTTACTGATTGGGTTGATCTCCTTGGTTTTGCAGGAAGAGGGGCGCACTTGTGGACTTGGGAAAATCGTGGGGGCAAGAGAACAAGCCGAATCTTCATTTGATCTTTTCGGGAGTAGTCCTCGTCATGCTAGAATCCATTCTCATCATCCAAGTACGCTCATAAGGTGAGTAATTTTATTTCTCTAACTTACCCATCTATCATTTACATTTAAAACCCTAAGCTAAAACTTTTAAAAATTCTCTGGGTTTAACTAGTTATAATTTCGGCGAACCATTTATGGGTTTTTACCTTTAGGCCTAGCCCCAAGTGGGTTCTCTAGGGCGTCACCCTCTGAGGACTCCATCTGCCCTTTTCCTAGGCACTAATCTTCCTACCCTTGCACCCTCCTTGGTTTGTTTATCTTCCAGGTTGTTAAAACCTTGTTTTTTGAGCTTGGGTGCCTTGATACTGTCAAATCTACCTTCAAGTTGTGCTAGAAATCCTTAACTCTTCCATATCTACTACTTGGGACCATTTTCCCCATTTTTAATTCACGTTTCCCAAGGCAAACAGATTTGATCATTTACCCTAGCACCTAGATCCTGGATCCGTTCTTAATCTTTAAGTCATTGTTTGAATCTCATCTATCTTAAGCCTCCACAGTGACCTTATTCCTTAGATCTAAGGTTCTTCACCCCTCACCTTACTTACCCTATTGAATAGCTTGATCTGGTGATTGGGTTAGATCTCTCTTGTCGGGAGTAGATCAGGGTCTCCCCCTTTGCTATTTGGGGCTTGGATAGCAAGAAGCGAAGAGTGCCTAGATTGGCGTGACAACCAATCCATCTTGGGGATCGAGGCCCTCTTAGGTCACCTCTTTAGTTGCCTAGCTCCTCTACCATCCTGAATAGGATCATCTTTTAGGGCAACTACAAGTTGTGTGATAACAGGACCAAATGATCATATGCTAAAGTAATTCACTCTAGAGGTGGCCAGTCTCTAAAGGAGACTTAATAGCAATCGGTGACCATGGTTAGTAATATATCACACAACATTAATGCTTCAACATGCAAAGCATCTACCTCTATAACTGGAGGTCCACCCCATGGGTACCTACTATAACTGGAGGTCCACATGAGAATCTGACTTGACACACAAGTTCTGAGCCTTGTCCAACAAGACTTTACAACATCATCACTTTGATACATCAAAGCATTCACCTCAACACGTGAGGAATAACCTTTTACAACTCAAGGATTAGTCATTCTTGAGTCCAACTCAAGAATCTACTCCAAGTTCGTGAGTCCAACTCAGACTCCCTACCTCAACACATGAGGCCCAATCCTGGCTGCACAAGATTCGCTTGGAGAATGACTCGTGATGCTGTACATTTAAGTTTTTAACATATGTGGAATTGTTTGGGGTTGTGTAACTCCCAAGTCAATATTGAGGAATCACGAGAGGGAGAAATTAGAAATGGCCAAGAGGAAATTGTCCATGCACTTGGTAGTTGAAGCAGGCACATGAGAAGACCAGTTGGAATATGTAAAGTGAATGGTTTCCATGGGAAAAGATAAATAGAAAAACTGAGGAGTTAGGTAGCTCTTGTCGATATGAAGAATAGAGAGCCAACATGCTAGCCAGTAGGATGGAGTTTTTGATAGGGAGAGCTCCATACAAATAAAGAAGGGACAACAAGAAAATGGTCTGCCATGGCTTGTGGACCAAAATTGTGTAGTAGTGATAGAAACCAAAATTGTCTAATTGTGTAATGATTGAGTCCAAGTGTATCAGAAGAAGAATTGTGAGAGACCGCTAAGACATCTCAAAGCTTGTAACCTATTGTAATGTATTTGTATCAATAATAATATGAATACATTGGTGTTGAATGTTATCTATGTGATGCATATGAATGCATGTGAATTCCTTTTATTATAATCTCTATGTGAATATATCAGCCATACAAGTTGTTGTTGGGTACAAGAGTTGTGCAGAGAGAAGCCTATGTGAAGACTTGTGCATTGAAACTATAATTTATTGTCTGAATGGTGCAGCTTTATAAGCTTGTTGTGCAAGATATCCACTGAGGAATATTGTGGGCCTATAACCCACAGGTTGCCAGCAAAATCTATTGTCCACTAAATTGGTTATTAACTTATTAGTAGGTTGTGCTATGCCTGAGTTTCTGTTGTGGAGATGGTCCATGAGAAGGTTAATTTTCATTGAAAGAAAACAGACACTGTGATTGAAGGATGGAATTGGGTGCAGCTGTGTGTCTAATCTTGTTCTGCCACTTTCATTAATTTTGTTGTAGAAGAAATTCTGTGTGTGCATATGCAGCTTCTGTAGCCATGGCATTATGTGGTTGCAAGTTTTGTTCTACATCCATTGCTCTGAGAGTCTGCATTGCCCAACCTAGTACCAAAAATTTGATTCCACTGTGAAGGATCTCTGATCTTGCAGGGGGTGGGGTATATCCACCTGCATCATGAAAACAGATAATCCCGTTACAAAGTAGAGGTCTTAGAAAACTTTTCTATAATTCAAAGTAACAGAATCATTGATGTTCCCAACATGTTTTGGGGCTGGGTTGTTGCTGAATATCATGTTCTCTTTGTTGCTCCTCTACGTGGAAAAGGTAGGTGTTGTGTTCAGAGATAAATGAATGATTTTGCAAAAGGTAGTACAATGTGAGATGTGACTCACTTGATGAGTATCTCTTTCTTATGGAAACGATGCTGTCAGAACTTTTCATGGGATACACAATTTGTTCAACTTGGAAGTAGGTGTCTAAACTCCATATTTAGATAAGATCTGGCCATCTAGTTATTGTACAGGATCGCCACTTCTAGAAAAGATGTAGACATTCTTCAGGTCAGGGACAAAGAAAATATATTTGCCCTACTTGCTTACGTTGGCAGGGGGATCTTGTTTGACCACTCTTTGGCTCTATGATGTAACAATCTTGATGTACATGTATTCTGATTTATAAATGTGATATGAGGGTTTTTTCAACAAAAAGAAACTACCAATAATAATAATAATAACAGCAGCACATTCATGGGTTTGTATTTCTGTCATCTTCCTGCTGAAGACCTGTTTGAGATCCCTATTCTTGCAAAGGAATCGGATCAAGATCCACAGCCAATAAATCGGCAGACACCAATTATGTTTTGGCATGTAGAGGTATCTTTTTTTCCAGTATAGATAAGTTTCTCTCTGAACCAATTTAAATTTATGAACAGACACAACTAACTATTAGACAGGGTAATTTGAACTACATGATAACCAGAAATATGCATCACACACCATGGCTTTTAATCTTGATGCATTAAGAAAACGGAAAATGCACCATGAATGTCATTAATCATGCAGATCATCATATTGATGCACTGGCACATAATACAATTTGATATGAAAAAATCTAATAAACAATTTTCTGGGTATCAATATGCCCAATATTGAAAACCCATTTCTGATAAGAATAGGAAAATAATACCGAAACAGATTCCATCCAAACAGATTCTATTATGCTGAGCTTTAACAAAAACAAGATTGGCATTTATGCCAGATTTCTTTTTAAGAAATCACCTGATTTGCTCTTCGCCCAAGACCCATGAGAAAATTGTCAGGCTTTACATCACGATGAATAATGTGCTTTGAATGGACATACTCAATCCTGTTAATCTAAAACCACAAACTAGGAAACTCATAGTCATCACTTCCAATAAAGACATCACGACAAATAGAAAGGGAAATAATGAATAATCCATTGTGTGAAAATCATTGCTCCACGTGTTATAGATGCAAAACTGCAAATTCAATGTTTTCTTAATGCAACTACAGCCTACTCTGTGAAGCTGAAAGAAAATAAATACTTATGCAACTAACGTTGCACAAGCTGGAACAAAGAGCAAAGATACCCACTAGCTGATCAGCAAGCATTAGTATAGTTTTCAAAGAGAATTTGCGATCACAACAGTCGAATAAATCTTCAAGACTTGGTCCAAGGAGGTCAAGAACCATCACATTATGATTGCCTTCCACACCATACCATCTTACATTTGGGATTCCAGCTGCAACAAACCCAGAAGCATGCTTAAAGACTCTTCATGCAAAGCTTGAAAAACAGAAAATACCTCTAATCAAACAAATGAAGTGAACAACAAAATTATCCACAAGAACTCTGATAACAGAACTCTTACTTCCTCCTTGAACAATTCTATAAATCTTGGCCTCGTATGAAAGTTGAGGGTGCTTAGTCTCTGCATTTTCCTGTTTAATTAATTGTAAAATAAGGAACAGGAGAAAAATGTCATTACATAAATATTTTAGTTTTTCAATCTTAGGCTACATCAACTGCATGCTTTTAAATTAGCTAAATTTCAACCAAATCAATTGCATACTGAAGTATAAGACTTCACCTACAACAGAGAACTGATGTTTAAACCAGCAGTGATGCCTTAAGCTACAAGTTACTTAGACTTTATTTATTATATATAAATAAAATTCGAGCTGGGTATTGTCGATGTTTGTAATCTTCCCAAATGCTATGTTCGGTGCACTATAATGACCAGACGGTCAATAGGTTAGTTTTTCAAGATTCCTATGGGGTCCCCAATATGAAGATTTTTCTGCACTTTAACTGCCTGCTGGTTTGTGTTAACAAATGCGATTTTCACCTACAGCCAGTTTTGCATTGGCTGTAGGTTACTTATGAATTTTTCTATAACAGTCAAACACGCAATTAAATGCTACTTACAGGCTGCAAATTAATTCAACAACATTCACACATAAAAAATGACTCAGAGATTTTTGGCCAAATCGAGCCCTGGAAAAACCCCCACGGGGAAAACCAGTTGAGAGAGAGAGATATTTATTATTTCTTCAGCAAAGTAATGTAGCAGCAGTACAAGGAAAAACACAACTTATCTCCACATTAAATGCACCCCAGATGCCTCGATTTCTGTGCACAACAGTTGCCCAGAAATGTGTGCAGAATCTTCTCGGTTTCTGTGCAAATAATAGCTTGGTTCCTGTGCTATATCCTCCTCGATTTTTGGTGTCAAAACACCCTAAAATACTGCTGCTGCTGTTACACAAATTAGTGCAAATGCCAACTTCAAAACCGTGGCTGTAAGTGACTGCAGTGTGGACCACTGTACCAGTCACTACTTATAGAACCGTGCAGACTGCTATCTCCTTACAGCGTGACAGATAACCACGGGTTTAGTGCCTAGGATTGATATCACATTATCTGAGCCTCAACAATATGAAGCTGCCACGAAATATAAGCCCAGACTCTACCTCAAACTGCGTGCTATTGAATAGACTGCTGTACGGTGCCTCCACGATTTTAATGCTTGAGATGACAGCTGATCTCACTGTTTACTGTGCTGATAATAAATGCCATAAATGAATGCCTCAAAATCTGAGCCACTGCTGGAAACCCGTGCCTGGAACTCGTGCCAATGGAATGACAAGCTCGCTGGTGTCCTTTCAGCTCTCTCTCGACCTCTCTCTCATTCAGAATCATAACAAATGAATTAGGTTATTGAGCCTCCCTCTCTTTTTGTCCAATCCCTAAAAGTGATTCTAATCCAATGGTGGTGAATCTCCCAATCCAATGGCTAGGATTAGATGTGAGCAAAAGTCACATTAATTAAATCACTTAAATAATTTATTGCTCACCCACTTTAACTTTAGACAAAAAGTGACTTTAAAAACATAAAGTCTCATTAATGTGTAATTAATGTGAGGGTCACTTTTCCCCCTCCTTAGTGACTTAGGCTAGGAATCACTAGGGGAACACATCCCAAGGTACAAAACTAACACTCCCTCTTACCGAGGAAGGTGTTCCGCACCACTCCCAACTTATCTCTGAAGAAGACAAACTTCCCCCTCCCCAAAGATTTCGTCAGGACATCTGCAACCTGCTGATCAGTGGATATGTACTGTAGCTCAACTGCTCCTCTCTGAACGTAGTCCCGAATGAAGTGGTACCTGATCTCAATGTGCTTTGACCTGTCATGAAAAACTGGATTCTCAGAGAGCTTAATGCAACTCTGATTGTCGCAGTAAATCACCGTAGGCCTCAGCTGCTGATCAAATAAATCTACCAATAACTTACGGAGCCACAGTGCTTCGCAAGTCGCCTGACTGGCTGACATATACTCAGCCTCAGCAGAACTCAATGCAACGGACTTCTGTTTCCTGCTGAACCACGACACTGCTGCCGAGCCCAAGCTGAAACAGCAACCGGAAGTGCTCTTCCGGTCCCTCACACAACCTGCCCAGTCTGAATCTGTGAACCCAACCAAGCTGACTCCACCTGAACCCCTGTAGTCCAGACCATAATCCACCGTCCCTGCAAGGTATCTCAAGATGTGCTTTGCAGCACTCCAGTGTACACTCCTAGGTTGCACCATGAACTGGCTAAGAGTGTTGACTGCAAAGCACAAGTCTGGCCTGGTGTTGACCAAATACATCAACGATCCGATGAGCTGACGATATAGTGTGGGATCCACCAACTTACCATCTGAAGCATGAAGTTGCTTCAAGTTGGTGATCATAGGTGTAGACATAGGCCTGCAGTCGTCCATCCGAAAAGTCTTCAGAATCTCTGCAGCATACTTCCCCTGTCCTAGGAAAATATGTCCTGGCTCCTGCCATACCTCCATCCCCAAATAGTAATGCATCAGCCCAATATCTGTCATCTCATACTCAATAGCAAGATCTCTCTTGCACTGAGCAATAAGACGCTCATCTCCAGTGATAAATAACTCATCAACATATAGCAGAAGAATGAGTGGATCTCCACCAACCACAATGTAGTATAGGTTGGGATTAGCTTCACTCTTCTGGAATCCCATCGAAATCAGATATGCATCTATCCTGGAGTACCAAGCTCTGGGAGCTTGCTTCAGACCGTATAAGGCTTTCCTAAGCCTGCACACATGAGAGTCTCTCCCATGTATCTCGAAACCCTGTGGCTGCTCCAAATACACCTCCTCCTGCAGAAGACCATTGAGAAATGCGGTCTTCACATCCATCTGGTGGATCTTCCAACCCATCTCTGCTGCAATCGATATCACTGCCCTGATAGAGGAATACCGAGCCACTGGAGCAAAAGTCCCATCATAGTCAACTCCCTCAACCTGTGAGAACCCCCTAGCCACAAACCGAGCCTTAAATTTCTCTACACTGCCATCTGCAGCATGCTTGACCTTGTAGAGCCACTTGGAAGTCACAACTGACTTCCCCTCAGGTCTCGGCACAATCTCCCAAGCATCATTCTTCATGATGGAATGGTACTCTTCCATCATGGCATCTCTCCATACCTGATGCTGAGAAGCCTCCTCATATGTAGAAGGCGCAGAGTCACGAAGACTCGCAACAAGGGCCATCCCATATCTGTCTGGCTCGACAATCGTTCTGATCTGCTCTTGAGGTCTGCCAAATGCCTCTGCTTCCTTCAAGGTGTCCTGAAGCCACTTAGGCTTCTTCTTCCTTGAAGGCTCCTCCCAAAATGGTGTGTCCTCATCTGAGGAAGTGCCAGAAGCATGAGGTCTAACACCCCTAGGACCTGTAGCTGATGAACTAGTCCCTGAAGACCCTGCAATCTGTGAGCCTGAAACCGGTGATCCTGAGCCTGTGCCAATCCCTGTACCTGTCCCTGTACCTGTCCCTAAAGTACCTGTAATCTGAACCACTGACCCTGTAGAACCTGTGCCTGCACTCTGTGATCCAGTCCCCCCAGAAACCTGCGGACCTGTAACCTGTATCGAAGAAGCCTGTACCAACTGAGGTGTGGGAGCTGGTGGCTCCCCCTGCTCCATCTCTCTCAACTTCTTGAAGGCCCTCTCCTCATCAAACTTTACTTCCCGCCTGACTACAACTCGCCTCTGGCCAGGAATGTAAAGCCGATATGCCTTCGAAGTCTCGTCGTAACCCACAAAGATACCTCTCTCTGCGGTGGACTCGAACTTCGTCCTCCTCTCAGAGGGGACGTGAGAGTAAGTCAGAGAGCCAAATATCCAAAAATGGCTCACCTCAGGCTTCTTGCCTGAATACATCTCCTATGGAGTCATCCTCCCCAAGGCACAGTGGGGACTCCTGTTCTGCAGATACACTGCAGTGTTGCAAGCCTATGCCCATAGAAAGAACGGTAACCCCTGATCATGAAGCATGGCTCTCGCTGCTCCAACGATCGACCTGTTCTTCCTCTCTGCTACTCCATTCTGCTCAGGAGTGTAGGGAACTGTCAACTGTCGCTGTATACCCTCCTGTCTGCAGAAAGCGCTGAACTCCTTGGAGGTATACTCACCCCATTGTCTGACCTCAACATCCTGATCTTCCTCCCCGTCTGCTTCTCCACAAGGGCTTTGAACCCTTGGAAGACACTCAATACAAGTGGGGACTTCTTGCTCCTCAAGAAGTAGATCCAGGTCTTCCTGGAGTAGTCATCAATGAAGCTGATATAGTACTCATGGCCAGTCAAAGATACTGAGGACATAGGACCACAAATGTCAGAATGAATCAGGTCAAGCACTCCTGCTGCTCTCGTGTCACTGCTAGGAAACACGGTCTTGGTGTACTTTCCCAAAGCACACCCTCTGCACACATCACTATGCTCAGTGTCAAACTCAGGTAACCCTATGACCATGCTCCTCAACACTCTCAGAGCGGGGTGATGTAAATGGGCCATCCTCCTGTGCCATAACTCACATAGGTCACTGCTGTTGCTGTGTGCTAGAGCATGATGTGGCTGAAACAATAACTTGTACAGTCGTGCACATCTAACCCCAATATCCATGGGAGTAGATACACCTGTGGTCTTGGGGAACACCTGCACTCTCCCATCTAAGAAGCACACCCCAAGACCCCTGTCCTCAATCGTGGAAACTGAAACAAGGTTCTTTTTCAGCCCAGGGACGTACAACACATCCCTCAAAGTCATGGGACTCATGGACTCCCTCTCAAATATAACTGTCCCCTGACCCACTGCTCTAACAATGGTGTTGTCACCAAGTACAACCTCCACCTCTCTCTCTGTCCGTGATAACTCGGAGAAGAACTCCCGAGTACCTGTCATGTGTCTCGAGGCTCCGCTGTCAATATACCACGTACCAATGGTGGATGGACCTGTCTGATGCCCTGTCAATAATGAGTGCTCAATCTCCAAATCCATGTCAATGTTGGTGGCTAAGGAGACTCTCTCTCTCTCACTCTGTCCAGCATATAGGGAAAACTCCCTCTGAAACCTGTCACCAAACTCCTCAATCTCTGCTGAGGCTGCTGTCTGCTGTCCCTTCTTCCTCTTCTTGTTTGGACACTGAGATGCATAGTGCCCAAACGCCTGACAACAGTAGCACTTGATTTTACTCAAGTCCTTCTTCTGCCCACCCTGTGGATGCTGCTGCTGCCGCTGCTGCCCCTTGGCCCCATTCTTCTTGGGACACTTCTTCTTCTTACCCTTTGCTGTCAGTGCCACGTTCTCCTCATCTGCTCCACCACCTGATGAACTACCCTGTACGAGACCCCTCCTGGTCTCCTCCTGCACAAAGTCATCCCACAACCTCTCCCAAGATGGTAGGTTCTCCCTGCCCACAATGGCCTGCACAAATGCACTCCAGGGCCTTGAAGCCCCATTCACTGCTGTGCGTACTAGCTCTGTAGGGGATACTACTTCACCAACCGCTGCCAGTTCATCCCGAACTGCAGAAATCCTAGTGAGGTAAGCTGTGACTCCCTCTCCTCCAGTCATCCTGATACTCTTGAGCTTCTCCTTGAGAACCATCTTCCTGTTCTCGTTGGAGCTCTCATACAAGCTGATCAAGGCACTCCACATCTCATGTGCCTTGGTCTTCCCGGAAATGTGCGGGATGATGTGGTCTTTTACTGCATCAAGTATGATTCTCCTAGCCTTACAGTCTTTCTTGTTGAAGGTTGAAAGAGCTGTAGCATCTGAGCCATCTGGAATGGTGATGGGGTTGGTGGTGGTGTTCCTCACCAACTCCACCCATAACTCGTTCTCCTCCAAAAGCAACAAAATTCTGGCCTTCCAAGGCACAAAATTTTCTGTCCCATTCAACCTGTCTTCAATCCTCAAACCTGTAGCCATCTGAAAATCAACCCAATAGAACGCTGCCCACTAACAGAAGGTAAGAATACTGAACTTTCTGAGATCTGCAATTTTTATGTGTGTCTGCAAATCAACTTGTTTTCTGCCCCCTTTGCTCTAATACCATGAAGATTTTTCTGCACTTTAACTGCATGCTGGTTTTTGTTAACAAATGTGATTTTCACCTACAGCCGGTTTTGCATTGGCTGTAGGTTACTTATGAATTTTTCTATAACAGTCAAACACGCAATTAAATGCTACTTACAAGCTGCAAATTAATTCAACAACATTCACACATAAAAAATGACTCAGAGATTTTTGGCCAAATCGAGCCCTGGAAAAACCCCCACGGGGAAAACCAGTTGAGAGAGAGAGATATTTATTATTTCTTCAGCAAAGTAATGTAGCAGTAGTACAAGGAAAAACACAACTTATCTCCACATTAAATGCACCCCAGATGCCTCGATTTCTGTGCACAACAGTTGCCCAGAAATGTGTGCAAAATCTTCTCGGTTTCTGTGCAAATAATAGCTTGGTTCCTGTGCTATATCCTCCTCGATTTTTGGTGTCAAAACACCCTAAAATACTGCTGCTGCTGTTACACAAATTAGTGCAAATGCCAACTTCAAAACCGTGGCTGTAAGTGACTGCAGTGTGGACCACTGTACCAGTCACTACTTATAGAACCGTGCAGACTGCTATCTCCTTACAGCGTGACAGATAACCACGGGTTTAGTGCCTAGGATTGATATCACATTATCTGAGCCTCAACAATATGAAGCTGCCACGAAATACAAGATACATGGGATTCAAGTCCATGATCAGTGCTGTTTAATGCAATACTACTCGAATAGGGGTACTAGACCGAAATCAGAGGGATGTCCAACATCTTGTACCTAACGAGGATGCAAGGAGATGTGTCCCAGCACTGGTCACTGTAGTAGTAGTGTTCCCTAAGCCACAGTTGTACCCGCTAAATGACAGCTCCTAAAAAAATTTAAAGACATTGGCACACATCTACTACCCAAGATTCCCAATATATATGTGAATCAATGCTCCCAAATATGAAATCTCCAATGTATCATTCAAAATCAATAAATCATAGAATTCATGAAAATTCAAATATAGCAAGTACTTATATACAATGAACCAATTCCAATAGCAAATCTCAATCACTTGCAATGAATCAAAAATGCTCCAGAAATCCAATACTCTTGATCTTCAATCATCAATCATTTGCAATAGTACTTCAATGATACTAGACAACCGAAATCAATTGACAATATAAGCTAGCAAGTCCCCAAATGTTCATTATCATGAAAGCATTTATTCTATCAAAACAATGAAAGCAATAATGACTTGAAAAAGAGCCAATCTTAGATATCCTTCGTCAATCAAAATTTCCTTTCCAACATCAACGATAAGGTTGCATCATTTATTATCCAACTAAACAACACTTGCCAATTTCAATTTCAAGATAGCAATAGCATTTATATGCCTACCATGTATCTCATAAAGCAATGGATTATGAGCAATCACTTTGATAGCCAATAACAAGGACTAGTCAAATCCAAATATCATAAGTTCAAACTTCAAATGCTAGATTCCCAACAAGATGCTATTCTAATGATTCTATTACTAGAGCAATTTATTGTTTCAAACCCATCACTAAGACAATTTCGACTATGAGAAATTCCAAAGTGTTGACTTGAAGCTCAAATATTTTTATCAGGCTATTACGAGAATAAAGTTAGATGACCCACATGTCAAGTCATTAATCCTTAATAAAGTTCATATGTGCTTTTGATCACCATCAACAAGTTCAAGAAACATTGTTCAAAATAAATTGGGAGTCAATTGATCATAAGTTTAGCATGTAACGACCTAGTAACTTTATTGTTCTGATTTAGCAATAAAATGTTGACAATGCAATAGTCAAATATGCCTTCTATTCCTTACCAAATTGTGCCATCAAACTGTCCCTTTATCTGAAGTATGAAGAAGTATGAGACTGCCACAAATGGAATCAGATCTGAATTAAGGATATTTGTGACACAAACAGGGCCAAAATGAGATCAAAACCTGTTAATGTAATTGTAACTTCAGAAGATATTCACTTGTCTATTTTATGTTGTAATTGTATTTTATTATTGGACCTCCGACAGAGATGTTTATTCCTCCGGTTGGGAGAGTCATTATTGTATTTGAGTCATGTAAAGTCATTGAGGTTAACCCTCCATTGTAAGTTGGGGCAATAGACCCTTGAGTCAGCATGTATTAGGGTTATTAGACTCTCCTAGAGAAGTCGGCCCAGTCAAATACAACTAGGGGCCGACCTGTTTGGTGTAAAGGTCGAGTGAAAGAAAAAGTATAAAATTATAAATAGAGAGGGTGCTCCTCTCTATTTGCTCATTCACTCACTCATCAAGTTCGCATTAGTGAGGAGGACAAGTTCGCACAAGTGGAGAAGAGAGAAGCTGCTGAAGACCATCTCTATTTTTGGGGTTTACTTTTCTGCTATTGTTTTGTTGTTCATTCTATCTCTGAGGAAGTTGCGGGGTTTTCTCCTTTATGGTTTCCCCGATGAAAATATTTGTGTCTCTTGTCTCTTGTGTTTAAATGCTGTGCATGTTATTCTCTCATATAAGATCCTAGATAATCTTGAATTAAATTGTGAAAAACTAACAAAACCCACTCTACAGCCTCACATAAAATCCTATGGTATGCAAGCAAAATAAGGGTTTATGACAAGTAGAGAGTAATGGATCTAATTCAAGCTGAAAATAGACCATTAGCAGTAGTCACTTAGGCTTGTTTGTAGAGATATGGTATTACCCAAACAAGTGATCAATAATGACCTTACTAAACAATATGCTACCTAGTAATAACTTAATATGTCAATTAAATGTCATGAATGATATTTTATGACACCAGATATGTAAGTTTCCAGTGATGATAATCACAACCCAAGCAACGATTAGTAATCTGAGTTCATCAACAAGATATTGTAAAAGCAATATGCAGTGAATTGATTGTCTTTCAAACTTGTAGTTGGAAATGATCCCTTGTCAAGTTGATTTTAAGATCTCAGATATCTTGAGAGCCACTCCGAATTGGGGTTTATTATACTTATGAGATTGTGTAAAAGAGTGTTTATGATGCAAGGTCTATATTAAACCATGTCACATATATTAGTAATCAAGTCTACCAAGAGGGATGAATCACCAGTAAAATGAATGTTGATGAAATTAAGGTTTGTTTCAGATCTTAAAACTCAGAAAACATTTGGGCAGAGATACATCATTATACTCATTTTGTGATTAACGTATGACAAAAGATGTCAATGATCCAGTGAATAGGCTCTGACTACTTTAATATCTGATGCAATATTTCCTTCAAGCAGAGATACACTGTCATTATTATGCTCTGCAAGTAAGGCTTAATATGTTAGTAGTATGTCTACAAATAGTAATCAATCTGACTTCCAATCCCAACCAAAGCAACTGATCTGAGATCATCAACAAGGTATGATATAAGATCTAAGGTGGACTTGTAGATTTTCAAAATAGTAGAAGATTCAATGTATATTAGGCTCAGAAATAATGCCTTCTCAATATGGATCGGAACTTTTATGTATGTCAACAGAGGTGTACTACAAGAAGAAGTGAGGGCCGAATAGGTATAGATCAAGATCACAGTAGTAGAAAAAGGCAGATACTCCTGGGTTGATTCAGATCTATAAAAAAAGTAACGATTGCAAAATATACCAGAAAATTAGAGCCCTTATATTGAACCACGATTTGACTTTGACTAGGAGTATGGGCAGTACTAAAGACTTTTGTAAATTTTCAGATCTGATTTTCAAAGTTACGAGTAAGAAGTGAACGAATACGAGGTAGGCTAATGAAAATTTAGTGCTGAATACTTGTATTTTACTTCACTAACCATAGTAAGCATGCACAAGTTCTAACCTTAGGAGGCCAAATCAAGTGCACAAGGTTAGCCTCTTCTAACATGAGCAAATCAACACTAAATGATCAAATAACTCAGATCTAATCCAGCAAGTGCAAATGATTGGCTAGTGGAAGATATTCAAGAAAGATCCACCTATAAAAATTTGAAGAGATACTTGGATAAAATAAATCAAAAGGCCTACTCAAAGAGCTGGTTACTTGAGGGTTTTAATAGCTCTTAGGATTTCAAGTAGAATTTAGGTGAATCAAAGAGCCAAATCAGATTAAAAGATGGTGAAAGATTGACTAAACACAACAAAACAAAAATATCAAACCCTAGACTAGTTCCTTGAGGGAACATTCAACCTTGGGCATATGGAGTCATCCATGAAAAGAAAATAGATAATGAACTTCAAGGGAGGGTGGAGGATACTCAATCCCCCTCCTTGTATAGATGAGAAAATACAATAGATCCTCTACTCCAATTTACTCTTGGTCACATGTAAGCATCAAGAAAACAGTCTATCTACCACAAGCACCCAAAAATTCATTAGCAAAAACTATAGTGATCAAAACCCTAGCATAAACAAAAGAGGTTGCAAGAACTTGCAACAATCAATTGAAATATGCAAGGAAAAATTGAACAAGATAAGAAAGGTTGCAGCAATCACCTATCCACTTACTATAGTTAAACAAAATCACCATAGATTTACCTCAAATTAGTGAAGCCATCATGTAAAATCATTCACAAAATAACCATACAGTTGCACAAGAAGAGCCCCAAGCACACCAATATAGAGCAAAAACATAATTTTATTGCCAACCAAAAACATTTCCACCCTTGGAGATGAATTCACCTTCTCTTATATAGCAAATGAGGGGTCGATTTTCCTCCTAGAGGGTGTCTAGGGTTTTCTAGAAGGTAGTTACAATAATAATTACAAAGTGATGATCTCCATAAGATGGTTTTCTTGATCTAGGGCCAAGATCAAACCTTCATACAATAAAATATTTATGAAAATGCCAAGTCGTTGAGATGCCAAAGCGCCTTCCTTGGCTTATGGAGAAAAATATTACAAAATGCTCAATACCATTGTTAGGTTTTGTACCTAGGGAAGTGTTCCCCTAGTGACTTTTTGCCTAAGTCACTTAGAAAGGGGGAAAAAGTGACCCTTGCATTAAATGACTTGAGAAAAGCATTTAATGTGACTTTATGTTATAAAGTCACTTTTGATAAATTTAAGTGGGTGAGTGAAATTAATTTTATGAGAATTAAATGAGACATTTTATTCTCATCTCATCTCAACCGTCGGATTGATCTAATCTCCACCGTTGGATGAAAAACTCACTTAGGGTTTTGTCAAAAAGGAAAAGGGAGGCAAATGAGATTTATTCTAGTGAAGAGAAAGAGATTGAGCAAGAGAGAAAGAGGGGGCATGAATTTCGAGAGAGCAGCAGCTAGGGTAAACAGCAGCACGAATTTCAGTAAGGCACAGATTTCGAGGCAGAGTGATTTCAGCAGCAGCACACATCCCGAGGCACTCCGTACAGTACGGATTTCTGGGCATGAGTTTCAAGATATTTCTGGGCACGGGTTTCGAGCAGCATACTTTTTGAGGCAGCTTTCTTGCACAGAAATCGAGACAGCTTGCACAGATCCCGAGGTGATTTCCTGCACAGATTTCAAGGACAGTTCTGGACACGATTTTCGAGGACCATACAGTCCTGTACGGACTGTACTTTCAGCACAGAAATCAAGGTCTGTTTTCCTGCACAGTTTTCGAGGCAGTGGCACAGAATTCGATGTTGATATTTTTGTGTATGAATTTCGAGGAAGCTTGGCACAGTTTTCGAGACAGCCGGCTGGTGCATTTAATGGTGGAGATAAGTTGTATTTCTCACTGTAATGCTGTTCTGAAACATTGCTGAAGAAATAATAAACTCTCTCTCTCTCTCTGACTGGTTTTCCCCGTGGGAGTTTTTCCAGGGCTATTGGCCAAAATTTCTGAGTCTGATTTTTCTATGGTGTGCATGTTAAATTATTTTTTCTGCCTGTTAAAGTGTTTTACAGCGTGTTTAATTGTCTGAGATTTTTCATAAGTAATTTCCAGCCAATGCAAAACCGCCTTGGAAATGAAAAAACACTGAAATATTGATATAAACCAGCAAGCTGCAAAACACAGAAAAATTTACAACCATGGGTTGTTTTCAATACCAAAGGAGAAAACCATTGCTTGATTTGAGAAACCATGTGTTGATTGTTAAAACCATGGGTTGTTTTGAGAAACCATTGCTTGTTTTCCTAATTCAATGCTTTGACCAATTTACCACTTTCTTTTCCAAGTCGTCCTAGTCCCATGATTTGCTCAAGGAGGAATGATTTCATGATTGCGAGCTTGATCCAATGGTTGGAATTTAATCTCTCGTTGACATGTGCCTTAGATGCCCTTAGATTACCTCCACATTGTGCTAAGGAGCCAAATCATCTTTATTTTCCTCAACATGTGTGCAAGAGGCTAAAATGAATAAAACAACATAGGCTTTCTTAGGCAAATAATTTCGAAAAATTAAAAAGTGCATCCTCAACTGCAAATTAGAACATATCTTGCACATTTTGCATTTTAAATAATTATTAGACACAAGCTTAGGCCTTTTTAATTAAAAACCTTAGGCGTGCCATCAATTAATCCTTAAGAAGCCTGAAATAACATTGTAATAGCTCCATGTGCCTAGAAATGAGCCCAGATGGACATCGCCTTCTCTAGAGTGAGTTGAACTTAGTAGCATGGCCCCTTAGATGTCCAAAAACACCAAGTCGTTTTCAAGATAAGGGCTCAATCATTCACATGCGCATTCATCAAATCTTCATGCTGCTTACTGAGACTAAGGAAAGACCCCTATATGATCTGGCCAACTTGAATGAGCATCTTGACATGCAAAGGTTGGAGGTCGTAGAAGGGCCAATTGGGTGCCCATATCTACCCTCAGATCATTAAATTAATGAGTACAACATCCCCATGCATGTTCATTAAAATCAACACTGCATTCACTAAGGAGAAGCCCACCACCTTTTTGGAATTTAGTGATCTAAGGAAGTAATGACCAATTTGACTTCACATGCCTAGGTAAGTGGCCAAATGGGTATCCAAATATGCTTTTGCATCTTTAATATTCCTTATAGAACTCAAGATATGGATACATCACTTTTCAACCCCCGAGAGGACTAACACACTAGATCTGCAAACTCTGATAATCTAAAAATAACCTAGTAACTTCTCTGTGGCATTGAAGAAGATGTACTAGAATCATAATTGTCCCTGATGGACCAGCAACAAAGGGTGTCCATGTGGACCCATACATAGCGAATTCCATTAACCATCAATGTTGAGTCTTCATATAACTAGTCATGTATACATGATTATATACCTACTCCACAAGTATCTTCAAACAAGTTTCTGAGAAGCAAGATCTACCTACTAGCCAGATTATATGACAACACTCAACTACTTGCAAGGACTAGATTCTTCAATGGAGGTGACTAAGATGGATAAAACAAGGCTTAGACAAGTGAAACGTATTACTGGTCTAAGGTGGCTAGGTTGACTCAAGATGTAGGGAGAAAGGGATCTCTGTAATCTTCACCGCTTAGGAAAACACTAGGGAAGTGTCTCACAAATGGGTGATTGAGTAGTGAGACAATCTCCCACCTAACCATCAACAATCAGACTTCCCCATTTGACTTTGACTTTTTTATTAGCTCCATCTCGGACTTGGTCTTCTTGGATTAGTCTTCATTTGTTTCTTGGACTCTGTAATCTTGTACTTCTTTTGTTTCTAGAGACCTTGGCCTTTGATTTTATCTGGAGGCCTTCTTCATTGGCAAGCTTTTTTACTTGCTTCTTCATTTTCTTGATTTTATTTATTTAACTTTGTCTTCAACGACTTGGTCTTCATCTTCACTTTGACTTTGTAGGTACAAGGAGTCTTGGATTGGGCTTCTTTTCATGCCCTCATTTATTTTTCGGGAATAGGAAGAGGAAGGACTTTCATGCCAATAGTCTAGGAAGATCATTGCTCCACGGCAACCCACCCCGCTTTACATAGTCAGTTCTGGGGTTTTACAAGCAAACGCACCTATGTCATCCAAAAACATCGTTGCAACACAACATTTCCCGAGACACCAAGGAAAGTTGGGACGCCTTCACAATGAAGGGGTCACAAAGGGGAGATCAAGAGCTTAACTTTATCAACCTTAGACCAAGAATGCAAACCAGATTCATGGAGCGAAGGGGATGGATGGATGGCCATAATATGGACCCAAGAAGGGGGTACAAGTCCTTGCAAGACACTTAAACATTACCTAGGTTCAATGGTACATAAGTAAATTAGGATCTACTACCCTCATCAACTTGAAAGTGTGATACTACTAGCTATACTCATCAGACAGTCAATACATCCACTAAAACAATAGCAGCATCTAGTACATCATTTTACATCATCATCATCATGGTATTGGCATAGCAGTCACATCAGTGGCATATCAATGATCATCACATTAATCTCCTCTTTCCAAGGGGGAGGCCTAAGAGCAGCAAAGATAGGCCTCAATACTTTGGCATGCATCTTGCTCAAAAAGCAAAAAGTTGTTTGAGAAAAAGGGTGCCCCACAAAATGTGGCACAGCAAGTCTTTTGCAGCTAGAAAAGTTGTCAATAATGCTTTGGAGTGAGACTACATGAAATTTTAAAATTTCAGACATTTCAGGTAAAATTCTACATCAGGGAAGGATAGAAAGCATGAAGATCAATTAATGAGCAATGGTATTTAAATAGTACTTGAGCACAAAATTTGTGGAAACATTTGAGCCTAATGTCGCCTTCAATTAAATTATCATTATTTTGTTATTATATTATTGTTTACCGTTGTTAGAGATTGTTCAAAAATAAAGAAAAAATATTATTTTATATGTCAATGTTTATTAATATGTCAAAATTCTTTTGCAATAAAAAATACATGTGTGTGTTGCACTGCTTTTCTGGATGGGGGCAGTGGGCGCAGTAGGACGAATCCCCGAGACGGCTATGGTGCACCCCCAAATTTTTCAGAGGACAGTGGGTTGGGGATGGCAATAATATATATATATATATATATATATATAGAGAGAGAGAGAGAGAGAGAGAGAGAGAGAGAGAGTAATAAATAGAATTAAAAAAATTACTGCATAATAATAAATAGTTAGTCTATAAATAGCTAGAATTTATTGCAGAAGTTAATATATTATTATATCGACATGCAGAAACAGAATACTCTCAACATCATAGCTCCAATTGCAAATTATCTTAAGCAAAATCTTGAGGAAACTTCAAGACACGCAGATGTAACCATAAACTAAGAATATGTAGGCAGAAGATGTTTATGATTGAGCAAAGCTCAAAAATCATGGAAAATACTACTTAATCATGAACATATATATTGTTCAATATCGAGGGAGATTAATATTTTAGAGTAGCAAAGCATCCTGCTAATGCAAACAGAACATACCCTGCATAATGTATAGGTCCAAAAATAACACTCTTTATACCTGTCTACTTGTAGGATTAAGCAAAAGATGTAGGATGATTAATATTATGACAGTGGACAAAGAATTCCATACCTTGAAGGGTATTAACAAACTAGGTAGTTGTCATCAGTATATAATGGAAAAATACGAAAAATAATAAAAGCCATAACTGTCCCAAGGAAATATCACACATTGTTACCCCTAGATTAGCAAGGGTGACATGTTGATCAGTTTTGGTTTTGTGATCATATAACGGACATTATTCCAGAGATGATATTTGTAGTCTAACATCGATCATCAGTCAGAGATTGTTCTAGCATGGTCAGATTCTTCTTGTTCCTTGATGTTATTGAGGGATATACTCTCAGATGTGCTTGTGCTATGATTCATTTCTCCCTTGTCAACACTTTAGAATGTTTTTCTTTCGTGTTGATATGATCATGGGAAGTTACTTTTATGCTTGGATAGTGATTCATAAACACTTCATTATTTTTGGCTTCTAAGGTATGTCATGGTGTTGGTCATGATTTTCCCTTACACAAGTGTACCATCCCAAACGTTGAGTTGTACCCCTAGTGAACTGAGTAGGTGTTTCATTCATTTCACAACATTTTGCCTAGCCATTTTTCATTTCACTAGCCCTTTCATCCATTTCCATGGGGTTCCCCTTTGTAAGTGATCTATCATTAGTAATTCTTCCAGGTCTCATAACTATTCCCAAGTATGAATTCCTAAATAAAGGTTAAAAGACTCTAGCACTCTAAGGTAGATGTTGCTAAATTAAAATGTAAAAGTACATGAACTATACCCCCTTGCTAAAAACCCATTCCCTAAGTCCCATGGTTATCAAGGGACCAAGCAAAAAATAAATGAAATAAAGGGAACAAAAGGGTGCAAAGAAAGGGTAACTCGTGATAAAAAGTGCTCCCTTTCATAAGGCACACATGTGGAAGAAAAATCTTTAACCCCTAACCGTTGAAAGTTAAGGGGTAATCCAAACACTCATTGCTATGATGATTAACTTACAAACACCCCTTTCCCTCCCTAAATATCACATTAATTTCATCACCCTCACTTTTCTTAGGAATTTAGGGAATGCACCTTGGCTTAGGGGTTTTCACATGTAATAGGGGTTTGTACTTTCTTTGACATTTGTTTTTCTTTTGTCTTTTATAAGACCTTGGCCTTTTATTTTCTTTTTGGCCGATGCAAGTTTAGAGTTACTTTCTTTTCTTTCTTTGCTTGATTTCTTCAATTTTTGACTTGGTCTTCATTTCTTTTCTTCATGCAGGTACAAGGAGACTGAGACTAGAGCTACTTCATGTTCCCTTTTTTAGGCATTGAAGGGGGGGAAGAACCTTTCATGCTTCAGTACTTAGAGACCACACCAATCTAGCGACTTGCCAACCATAGTTCATTGCCCAACATCGGTGGCAATCCAACAGGAAAGACACATGGGATCAGAAGGCAGAAATCCTAGGCTTATAGTCAATCAAGCACATTTCTAAGAAGAAAGACATAAGGCCTCGGAAGACCAACTCTCCTAGGAGAGTTTTGTCGCACACATCAGAGCCAAGACACTAGGGGAAAGACATGGAGGCCATCCTAACAAAGAGGTCATAGAGGGGGAGGTCCATGAGTTACTTAGTCAAATCCAGATCAATGGGATTTTTCATTAGAAAGGGTGAATGGATGAAGATGGGTAAGACCAACATATGGAACCAAGGGACAGGTTGTGATCCATGCTATAGCTTTGATACCCTACCAAATAGACATATGTATATAAAACAAGAACTACTAGTAGATGAAATGCTATGCAAATATCCTACTCACCATGCTCATCAAAAGATCAAAAGTGTAAAGTAGAACCTACAACTAGTCAGTCAGTTAATATAAGTCATAAAATCCATAAGTACCACCCTTTAGGCATACATCAGATACATAATTGCAACTGGAGAAGGAACATCATAGACAACATATGGAAATGTGGCAACCAATATCCAACACCATACATCTCAAGGCATAGCAACTCATATACACAGGTATAAAAACATATAGCAAGGGACCCACAAAAGTGGCTCAGCAATAACATGGGCAACTACTATGAGGCTCAACCCAACAAAATTGCTCCATCTCTGATCTACTCACAGAATGATCTCATCCATCATACACAAACTACAAAAATATTTGTACTCAATGTAAAGGACCGATCAAATCTCCGGCTTGCTCTACCAAAAATTAGGAGTAACACCCCCATACAACTGGTGGTACAACAAGAGTTTTCCAACCATGTATCATATGCCCCCATCTACGCTAGCTAGGGCATTGGAGAACCAAGGGTTTGAAAAAAGGGTCCTATTATGCACAATTTGCCCCAGAAACAGCATAAAACCAGGTACAAAACTTGAGCCAACGCTAACAACTCTATACCACCATGAAGATCAACAATATACTATCCAAGCCCTCATCAACCAACAAGAACTCAAGGCCTCAAATTTTAGGAACATCCATGGACTAGGATCCAAAACATCATCAACATGTCACCCCCACTAAAAATTGTAATGAAAATTACAAGCGGACACCCATGCAAAATGGGGAGTAACATCTACCTCCAACTATGAGACGTGCTCATAGCGGGATTGAATGAGAACCTCAAAATATCAACATGTACATGATAACAATAACCATCTCAAAACACCAAAACCAAAATCATGTGCCCCGATAAATGACCTCAACATCCTAAACACCACATCACAACAAATAGTTTATTACATCAAGATTTGGCATTAGAGAAAAGAAGCCATCAACATTAAATGAATCTATTCTAATGCTCATGCAAGAGCTTATTCATCTCATACCTACCTACCATAGCATATGACACATCAGCACGCTAAGTAAAATCATGGATCTAATGTAGCCACCTTAGCATCTCATCAATGTCAAAGCCTCATCCATGTGCTTCATCATGGAACAAAGTAAGACAACATTAAATATCATATGCAACATGCTAAATCTCCATGGCGAGATCATGGACACGTACAACATCATCAAACCCTTGCCAAGCATGGCAAATCTTCCCACAAGCCTCCTCTATCCAGCATCGGATAGGACTTGAATATACATCGTTAACATGAGGCTGCAAACTTGCAAAATCATCAATGTAATCCCCAAAAGAAAGTGCTTTAGGGTCCTCTTGTTAATATATAAGGCTATATATGTAATAAAGTCACTTAAGCGACATAGGTTAAATAATTAGGGTTTTAGCCAGTTAGGGGCTTGGTCTCTCAAACTCTTTGTTAGAATTTTGATACTTCCAGGATGGTTATGTTAGATCTTCAAACAATCTGCATTATTATCACAATAACCATAAACAATAGGATCACTGAAAGATAGACAAGCACAGCATAACAAGAGAACACAAAGATTTACCCTAGGAAAACCCTCTCACGGGAAAAACCCAACAAAACTTCTTCAGTATAGATTCATCGGAAAGTACAATGTCAATCTCATACAATAACCCGAGAACAAGACAATAGAAACCCCAAGAAAAGATGTTTTCAATGCAGCTACTCTTTCTCCCAAGCGAACTTGCCTTTCTGCTACTACTCATGCGAATTTGCTTGAGTGAGATGATGCTACAAATGAGCTAGGCGCCACCCTATTTATACTAGTCACAAAAATGGCCCTTTTACATAATCAGGCCAACTTGACTTTCCCTAACTGGGTCGACCTGACTAGGACAGTTCTGCTCATTGTTTGGGGCAGACTGCCCATTGTTTGGGGCAGTTTACCCACTGAGCCAACTTGTCAATTTTACATTATTTCTTTTAGGGTTTTTACATAATCAAATACAATATGAATATTTCCCAAAGGAAGTACAATAAAATACAATAAGAATATCTTCCAAAGTTACATTCTTCAACACTCCCTCTTAACAAGGAAGGTATTCTTCCAGCGCTATCATCATCATCACTACTGCTGCAACTCTATACTCTGACCATTGACTTCTGACATCTCTCGAATCTATATCTCATAGGAAGTTCCACAGAGCCAGCCCTTTTTCATGCTGGATGTACCTGACTTTGCAGTGCCATCCCTCTTTCATGCTGGATGCAACTTCCTATAGAGCCAACACTTTTTCATGCTGGATGTAAACCTCGTTGCAGTGCCATCCCTCTTTCATGATGGATGCAACTTTCTACAGAGCCAGCCCTTTTTCATGCAGAGTGTAAACCTGTTTGCAGTGCCAACCCTCTTTCATGCTGGATGCAACTTTCTACAGAGCCAGCCCTTTTTCATGTTGTACGTAACCATCCTTGCAGTGCTAGCCCTTTTTCATGCTAGATGCAAACCTCTACAGTCCCAGCCCTTTTTCATGTTGGATGTAGCCATCCTTGCAGTGCTAGCCCTCTTTCATGGTAGATGCAAACCTCTACAGAGCCAGTCCTCTTTCATACTGGATGTAGCCATTGTTGATGTATTTGTAACTTCGGAAGATATTCACTTGTATATTACATTTGTACTTTATTGTATATCCAACAGAGATGTATTATTCCTCTCATTGGAAGTGTCATCATTTGTATTTGCAAGTGTTGCAAGTTACATTGTAAGTGTCATCATTTGTATTGATGGGTTATTAGACCACTCGTGTGGGGTCGGCCCTAGTTAGGTCATGTGGTTGGGTTATTAGGCTTCCTTAGGAAGTCGGCCCTGTTGGTTTATTGGCAGGTCAAGTCAGTGTATAAATAGAGGGTGTGCCTCTCTCATTCTATTCATTCACTCACTTCTCAAGCTCGCATAGCTAAGAGAGAAAGTGGTGCACAAGTGAAGGAGAAGGAGTATATGCTAGAGACATCCCTTTGGGTTTGATCATTGTGATCTTGGTTTGTGGCTTATTCTATCTCTGAGGAAGTTGCGGGGTTTTTCACCTTCTTGGTTTTCCCCAAGCAAACTATGTGTCTATTGTCTCTTGTGTTTATGATTGATATGCTGTACATGATATTCTCTTAGTGATCCTAGATAATATTGAATGAAATTATCGAAAAATTAACATGGTATCAGAGCTGACCTAAGAAGAAGACACTGTGCAGCTGCGGAAGCTAGGGCTTCTTAATTTTTGGGTTTCTCTCCACAGATCATCAAAGGCAGGAGGCTAGATTGACTCTCCTAGCAAGGGCGCATCTTTCTGTCGAGACAGAATTCAATTCTGAGCACTTTCAGTTTTTGACCTATCTCTATTGTGGGAAATTAGGGTTTCGGAGAAAGTTGGAATTTTTGAAATCTAAGACCACGGCTGGAAGCTCCTCTGAAAAATCGAAGTTTAGAGACCAAGATCGAACTTTTTGGTTGGGTGAAGCTCCAGGAAAATCAAACCCTAGTTCAGGGTCCTGTCTAGTGAATCCGGAAGTTTCAAAGGCAATTTTGAGGGGTCAAATTTGGCAATTTTCAAATTTGGAGTATACCAGCTTGACCAGCTCAACAAGGCGCATCTTTCTATCCTTTCAAAAGTTTGAAATTCAAATTTTGAATTTTTAGGGTTTCTCTAACAAACCCTAATCCAGCCCCAGATCCAGTTTTCAGCAAATCAAGTGGTAAGACCTAATAACTTTTCTATTTCCATTTGAAGTACTCTTTAAGATGTCTCACCACACCAAGCTTGAGGATAAGCTTGAAGGGGCTGATAATTTTTTAGCCTGGAAGTATAGGATTGGGTTAATCCTAGAAGAGAATGAGTTGGACACTTACATAAGTGAAGAAGTTCCAATTCCAAAGGGAGAAGAAGCTAAGGCCTTACACAAGAAGAACTTGGTCAAAGCCAAGAGAATCATTGCTGATTCTATTAAGGACCATCTCATACCCCATGTGTCTTCCCTAAAGACACCTAAGGAGATGTTTGACTCTTTGACCAAGTTGTTTGAAGGAAAGAACATAAATCGGAAGATGACTCTGTGGAACCAATTGAAAGGGGTAAAGATCCAGAATGGAGAGACCATCCAATCCTACTTTTCTAAGGTCTCTCAAATCAAGGAACAACTTGAAGCTGTGGATGAAGTAGTGGAGAATGGAGAAATTGTCATGACCACTCCGAATGGCCTACCTAGGTCATAGGATTCCTTCATCCAAGGAATCTGTGCAAGAAAGAAATTGATCTCTTTCAGTAGACTGTGGGAGGAATGTTCACAAAAAAAAGCTAGGCTTGTGGCCCGAGAAGAAAAGATGGGAAATGAAGATCAAACTCTCACGGCACACACCAAGAAAGGTAAGTCCAAGAGGGAGAAATCTTATCACAAGAGAGATCCACACCACCATCAAAGAGATAAGAAAGATTTGAGGTGCTTTACTTGTAATAAGAAGGGACACTTTTCATCAGATTGTCCCAAGAACAAAAAGAACAACAACAACAACAACTTCAACAAGAAAAGGAAGAGCAACAAGAAGAGATATCATGCTCATGCTGCTGAGGAGATGAACCTCCCAAGAAGAAGACTAGGGCAGAAAGTGAAGATTCATCAAGTGATGAGGAATATGTTCTAATCTCTACTCTCACAGGTACTATCTCTCATGGATGTGATGATTGGCTTATTGATAGTGGGGCCTCCAAACACATGACTGGGTTTAAAGAATCCTTTATAGATCTATCTGAACATGAGTCACCTCATAAGGTGAAACTTGGGGATGACTATCAATATCCTATAAAAGGAAGTGGTGAAGCCTCCTACAAACTAGACTCTGGGAAGTCTTTGAAGATGAAAGATGTTCTATATGTACCTGGACTCAAGAAGAATCTTCTCTCCATATCATCTTTGGATGCAAAAGGAATGAGAGTTGCATTTGTGGATGGCCAAGTACTCATGTGGCCAAAGGGTAAGACCATAGATGATGCAGTAGTAATTGGAGAGCACGAGGGAGGATTGTACAAATTGAAGGGACAACCTGAACATGCCATGGTACATGAATCCATGGAGCCAAGTGAACTTTGGCATAGAAGGCTTGCACACATGCACTATAGAGCACTACCAATTGCAAGCAAAGTTGTAGAAGGTCTTCCTGAAATCCAGTCAAAGCATGAAGGCATTTGCAAAGGATGTGCAAAAGGAAAGAACACCAAGAAAGCATTTCGAAGCAGAGAAAGCAAAGCAAAAGAAATCTTGGAGATTATCCACTCCGATGTATGCAGACCAATGTCATCCAGTTCTCTGAGTGGGTATGTATATTATGTTTCCTTCATTGATGATTTCTCTAGGAAGACTTGGGTTTACTTCTTGAAAAATAAAGATGAAGTATTTGATAAGTTCAAGGAATTCAAAGCCTTGATAGAAAATCAAACTGATAAAAAGATCACGACCTTCAGATCTGACAATGGCGAAGAATTCACTTCAGGAGATTTCAAAAAGTTATGCAGTGACTCAGGGATTAAGAGGGAGTTGACCACTCCTTACAATCCACAATCGAATGGGGTTGCAGAAAGAAAGAATAGAACTATCATGGAAGCAGCACGGGCAATGCTTCATGTCTAGGATCTGCCTATGCATCTATGGGCAGAAGCAGCTAAGATAGTTGTATACGTACAGAACAAAACACCTCACAAGATACTTGACAACAAGACACCAGAAGAATTTTTCTCTGGTAAGAAACCTGAAGTTATCCATCTCAGGATATTTGGTTGTCCAGTATACACAAACATTCCAAAGGAAAAGAGGACAAAGCTAGATCCTTCAGGAAAGAAGGGCATCTTTGTGGGTTACAATGAAAGCTCGAAGGCATACAGAATCTACTTTCCAGGATTCAAGAAGATTGACATCAGCAGGGATGTAACATTTGATGAAGACTCAGCATACATCAAATCGAGGAAGACACCTGTTGAAGACAATGAAGAACCAAAGGAAACCAGATTTCAAGACACCACTATGAATGAAGCAATTCCAGAAGAAGATCGTGAAATTGAAGATCCACAAGAACCTGTAGATCCACCCCGTGAGAAGAACTCTCACAAGAGGAAACCTGCATGGGCTAGAGAGCTAATCCAAGATGCAGAAAGGTATGGTATTCCAAAAGAGGAACACAGAGAAAGGAAAAGGACAAGGTCACACACCAGTTATGTTGCCTTACTCTGTGACATTATGAACAAAGAACCTTCCAGTTATGAAGAAGCAGCGGAAAAGAAAGAATGGAAGGATGCCATGGTCGAGGAGTACCAGTCGATCATGAAGAATGATGTTTGGGATGCGGTCCAATGACCAAAAGGGAAGTATGTTGTGACTTCCAAGTGGATCTATAAGATCAAGCATGTTGCAGATGGTAGCATAGAGAAATACAAGGCGAGGTTTGTAGCTCGTGGCTTCTCCCAGAAAGAGGGAATAGATTATTAAGAGACTTTCGCTCCTGTAGCCAGATACACTTCCATCAGAACAGTACTTGCTCTGCCTGCAGTGATGAAGTGGAAGATACACCAGATGGATGTCAAGACAGCTTTCTTGAATGGTGTACTCGAAGAGGAAGTGTATGTGGAGCAACCACTTGGTTCTGAGACACATGACAGGGAGTCATATGTGTGCAGGTTGAAGAAAGCCTTGTATGGCTTGAAGTAAGCTCCTAGGACTTGGTATGGTGGGATAGACAGATTTCTATCCAGTTTGGGCTTTACCAAGAGTAAAGCGGATTCCAACCTTTACTACAAGGTTGAGGAAGGCAATCCAGTGATACTACTATTGTATGTGGATGACCTGTTTGTTACAGGTGAGGATATGTTGATTGCCGATACGAAGAGGAAGCTTGCTGCCGAGTTCGAGATGAAGGACTTAGGGATGATGCACTACTTTCTAGGCATGGAGGTGTGGCAGAGTGCAGATGGAATCTTCCTTGGACAAGGGAAGTATGCGGTAGATATCCTGAAGCGGTTCGGGATGATGGATTGCAAGGCCATGGCCACACCTATGGCATCGAACCTAAAGCTTCTGTGTGATGCTTCATCTGAACCGGTTGATGTCACGGTGTATCGTCAGATGATTAACACGAGACCAGATATTTGCTTTGCGGTGAACACATTGAGCCAGTTCCTGACGGATTCGAGAAGTGTTCACCTGGTTGCTGTAAAGCATATTCTGAGGTACCTGAAGGGTACGATTGATTATGGGCTCAAGTAATATTCACTTGCATATTACATTTGTACTTTATTGTATATCCAACAGAGATGTATTATTCCTCTCATTGGAAGTGTCGTCATTTGTATTTGCAAGTGTCGCAAGTTACATTGTAAGTGTCGTCATTTGTATTGATGGGTTATTAGACCACCAGTGTGGGGTCGGCCCTAGTTAGGTCATGTGGTTGGGTTATTAGGCTTCCTTAGGAAGTCGGACCTGTTGGTTTATTGGCAGGTCAAGTCAGTGTATAAATAGAGGGTGTGCCTCTCTCATTCTATTCATTCACTCACTTCTCAAGCTCGCATAGCTAAGAGACAAAGTGGCGCACAAGTGAAGGAGGAGGAGTATCTGCTAGAGACATCTCTTTGGGTTTGATCATTGTGATCTTGGTTTGTGGCTTATTCTATCTCTGAGAAAGTTGCGGGGTTTTTTACCTTCTTGGTTTTCCCCGAGGAAACTCTGTGTCTATTGTCTCTTGTGTTTATGATTGATATGCTGTACATGTTATTCTCTTAGTGATCCTAGATAATATTGAATGAAATTATCGAAAAATTAACAGCCATCCTGTAGAACCAGTCCTTTTTCATACTGGATGCACCTCTACAGAGCCAGTCCTCTTTCATACTAGATGTAGCTATCCTACAGATCCAATCCTTTTTCATACTGGATGCACCTCTACAGAGCCAGTCCTCTTTCATACTAGATGTAGCTATCCTATAGAGCCAGTCCTTTGTCATACTGGATGCACCTCTACAGAGACAATCCTCTTTCATACCGGATGTAGACATCAGCCCTCTTTCATGAACCGAGCAAGCCATCTGGTGGGTCCAGCCTAGGAGCGTACATTACGTTGCACACCGCAACCACCTGCGTTACCTCACCACATGTCCAGATCATCTCGTAGCCTAAGAGACTCAATTACGTCACATAACACGTGACTACCTGCTACCTCGTCACATCTCAAGTGGAGAGGCCCAGGAGACTCAATTACGTCACATGACCCATGACTACTTGCGCCTCATTCGTGATATGTTACTCATCACTCCCTCTTGATCCAGACCACCCCAAGCTTGTCCTTGAAGTACTCAAACTTCACTCTTGATAGAGGCTTGGTCAACACATTGTCTATCTGCTCCTCTATTGCTATATACTGGAGCTGCACTGCTCCTCTCTGCACCATATCCTTGATATAGTGATACCTGCAAGCAACTTCTAAAGCCATACTGCCCCGCAAGTCGCAGCCTCCTCAAAGTGGCTTCAATCAGGGATCAATCAGGGTCCAATCACATCCCAATTAACTCCACAATCATCTCATGCGCCCTTCCTTGGGATTGGCGCCCCCCTCACTCTGTAAAATCTATTTAAAGGAGAGCTTTGCTCCATTGTTTGGATCTAAAGGTGGAACCTTTGCTCCTGTGTTGTAAATTTTTCTTGTGTTCTTGAAAATAAAGAGAAGGCTTTGGAGGCTACGTTGTGGGCTCGTGTCAAATGTGTGGATGTTTGATGTTTCAAATCCTGTGGAGGTAATCTGTGTCTTTCTACAAAATTTTGCTTATTGTTCGGATTTGCACTGACCTTTGAAGGAAATTTACTATTTCAGTAAGGTAAGGAATAAAATCTAAATTTCGTTTCTCATTATCAATCATATGAAATACTTTGAACATTATGTGTGTCTTGTTTGAATCTTTATGTTTAATGTCTTTTACATGATTCATATCGGTGCCATTTAATCTGCTTGTGCAAGGTGTTGTTGTGAAGTGTTCTCCAAGGTAACCGGATCTCATAGAGGAGGCATGCATGTTAGCTTTGCCGATTTCTTGAGTCATCGCAAAGGAAGCGTGGTCCCTCGTGTGCCCACTCGCATGTGGTCTCCATTTGCCCAATCTTTCTCACTCAAAAACGGGTTTTCTCACCTTAGTTCAATCTCTCTCAAAATTCTCTTGGTTACTTGTTCTATTTTCTTCTAGATCTAAGCAATATTTTTTTATTTTTGAGAAGTAGATCTAGCTTTGTTTCATTAATGATATCACACTATTAAAGTTTAAATCTCATTGTTCATTAGTGAAAAGTCTTTTCCTTAAGTTTGCATCTAAAAAATTGAAAGATCTTGTTAGTTAAGGAAGAGTGGTTATATTGCAAGTGTGTGAAAGATAGATCTAGCTCATTAGGCTTGCACGATTTGGCTTGCAACTTGAAAGAGGACAGTCAAAGATCCTAGCAAGACAAGCTTTCTAGCTTGTCTTACTAGTTCAATTTTTTTTATTTTTGTTTATCATTCAACCAATAATTTTTGCAATAGTTTGTAGCGAGGACACTTTTAGAGTGTTTTTGGGCCATTTTGTCACTAATAAGCTTGCTGGTTTTTTTTGCATGCTTAGCAGGTTTAAACATTTAAATCATAAAAAATTTGATTTGGACGCTTCCGTGATCGTTTGGAAAGCATTTTTGACCCACTAGTTTGTTTAGATTTTTCATAGCAAGTTTATAGTATTGCCAAAAACATTCCTAAAATGTTTTTGGCCACTTTTTAATAAACTAAGCTCGCTGGTTTTATTTGCATGCTTAGCAGGTTTGAACATTTCGAACACAAAAATTTTGGATTCAAGGGCTTCCAAGACCATCCAAAGAACCTATTTCAACCACCTTTGCTTTCTACTGGATATTGTAAATTGTCTTGGTTCCTAATGATAAAGGACCAACAGTAGTTCTCCTCATCCTTGAATGTAACAAAAAAATAAAAAGAGCTCAACAGGCTATTCCAGCGCCTACCCCCATCCCCCCAGGGGGATTCGCCTTTTTTATTTTTTATTTTTTTTTATGTTAGATTAGTTCCTTTAAAGTTCTTAGTAATTAAATCACATCACAAAGCACACAAACGTCCTCAAAGGACCCATTTGAATTTAATTTATTTATCTCATGTTTGATGCTTTGTTTGACACAACGTTTTGAAAACCGGCCGAGTTGGAACCGGAATCGGCCGGTTTGACCGGCCAATGAAAATGGATGTGCAAACTAGTGCTTAACTCGGACCGGGGTCCGGTTTGGTAACGAACCGGCCAGCCCAATGCATGAACCGATCGGTTCGTTGCCAAACGGGACCCAACCGACCGAGTCCGTAATAAACTGGTTGGCCAGCTGCTGTTTCACGTTCGCAGGCCCGGGAAAGGGTATAATATTTTTTTAATTGGTTTTTTATTAAAAAAACACCAAACGTAAACCTAATTCACCCTCCAAACAATGATAAATACGTGCCCCAACCCCCACATTCTAATTCACTCAGTTGCAAGTGCCCATTTGTCTCATTGTTGCCGCCAAGAGTGTCATTTTCACTTTCTGTTTAGACTTTGAAAGTTTGAGTGTGTTCACGTTTTGGCAAGGAGTGAAGCCAGCTCACGGTGGAGGAGGCCGTTGTCCAAGACTCCAAAGTGGCAAGGAGTCAAGCCTCAAGGGTCTTCAAGTTCAAGGCTCGCCGCTCAGCCTCAATCCTCTTCAATCCTTCAAGTCTGCTGCAAATTTCAAGGTATACTGGAGGCTGAAATTGAAAGCCTAAATGCTTTTCACAGTTCAAATTCATTCTTGTTTCTTGCTGCAATTCTCAAAATTAAAAATTTGTTGACTGTTAGAAGTTTTATATGCCATTGTTTTTTAAAAATTTTAAGCAAATGCAAATTCAGAAATTGTTTATTTTAAATTTTTAATCTGTCTTCCTTTTAAATCTATTGTTATAAATTTTAAATTTGTTTTAAATGCATTTGCACATTTTCATTTTTTTTCCATTTTGCACTTGTAGAATCCATTTGCAAATTGCATTTTTCCAATGGCTCCTAGAGTGAAAGATGTTGCATGGGTTCATGTTGAGTGTGTTGAGGGGGAAATTTTTTGCAAATATTGCCACAAACACATGGGTGGAGGGGACATTCATAGGGTGAAGCAACACTTGGCTGGAATAAGAGGCCAAGTTCTCCCATGTGATGCACCAGATGAAGTGATTGGGGAGATTAGAGCTGATTTGTTAAATCAGTTTAAAAAATTTCAAGAAGATAAGGCTAGGCATAAAGAGATAGAAGTTGAAATTGGGAGGAAGAGGGAACTTGCAAATGCTGCCATGAGGGCATCTGGATACAAGATTTTGAAGGCTATTCCCCTGCCCCTTATACTCTTGTTAGGGACCCCTTCCATTATGTTCCTCCCTCTCGTCAAAAGACTCCAAACATTAGAGAAAATCAACCTAAAAAGAAGAAGACCCTTCAACACTAATTTTCTTCACCTTCCCCCTCCTTTCCAAGTGCAATGCTTCTCAATCTCAACCAACCCACATTCAGCCCACCTTAGATGAGCATTGGAAGAAGCACTGCAAAGAAGTTGCTCATGAGTACATAGCTAGATGGTGGTATGATTCAGATATTCTCTTCAATGCTTCCCACTCAGCTTATTATCAACCCATGTGGGATTCTATTATTGCAGCTGGTAAGGGCTTCAAAGGCCCTAGTATGCATGAGTTGAGGGGATCAATTTTGCCTAAGGAAGTTATGTCTATACATGAATAATTGCAGGGTTTTAAAGAGTCATGGGCCACTACAAGATGTACCATCATGTCAGATGGATGGACTGATATAAGGAACCATACTATCATCAATTTCCTTGTCTCTTGCCCACAAGGAACCATGTTTTTGAAATCAATTGATGCATCTGATAGGGTGAAAGATGCAAACCTATTATTTCAGCTCTTGGATGAAGTTGTTATGGAGGTGGGGGTGGAAAATGTTGTTCACATCATCACACATAATGCCTCTAATTATGTTCTTCCTGGTAAGATGTTAGAGAACAAACACAAAACCATATTTTGGACCCCATGTGCTGCACACTGCATAGGCCTCATGCTTGAGGATATAGGCAAACTGGATTGGGTCAAGAATGTTGTAGAGCATGCCAAGAGCATTACAAAATACATCTACAACCACTCATGGGCCTTGAACCTAATGAGGAAAAACACTAGGAACAGGGAACTTGTTAGACCTGCCATCACGAGATTTGCAACACACTTCCTCACATTGCAATCTCTCATTTCCCAAGACAAAACTTGCAAAAGATGTTTTCATGTGATGAATGGAATTCATCTAAGTGGGCCCGTAGGCAAGATGCAAAAGACACCCAAAAAAAAGTTAATGATAGTGCATTTTGGAAAAAAGCAACAGAGGTTGTGAAAATTGTTGAGCCCCTTGTTAAGGTGTTGCGGTTGGTGTATGGGGAAATATTGGCAAAGGATTACATTTATGAGGCTATGGATCAAGAAAAGGAGCATATATAGGCAGCATACAAAGATAGAGTAGCCAAGTATGGGCCTATTTGGGAGATCATTGATAACAGATGGAACAATCAACTCCATCGCCCTATACATGCAGCTGGGTTTTTCTTGAACCTAAAGTATCATTATAGAGCTCGGTTAGGAGATGATCTAACAGGGGAGGTGAAAGATGGTTTGTATGATTGCATAGAGCGCATGATCCCTGATGAGAATGATCAGATGGAAGTACATCGCAGATTATGTCTTTCAAAAGAGCCACAGGAACCTTTGGCAAAAACCTAGCAATAAAGGCAAGAGATGAAGACCAACCAGGTAAACAATTTCAAATTTCCAAGAATCCAAAGCTTGATTAAGTTCAATTGTTTAAGCTTTAAGTTCAACTTTCAACTTTCAAGTTTTATTGTTTAAGCTTTAGCTTTTAAGTTGTTTATAACTTTATGTTCAATTCACAATCTAATTTGTTAAATTAAATTTGTCCATGCAACAAATTGGTGGGAATCATTTAGCAGCCATTGTGGTCAATTGCAAAAGTTTGCAATTCGAGTCCTTATTCAAACTTGCAGTGCTTCCGGGTGTGAGCGCAATTGGTCTGTCTTTGAGCGGATTCACACGAAGAAAAGAAACCGTTTGGAACAAAAACAGTTGAATGATCTTGTCTTCGTGCAGTACAACCTCCGACTAAGGCACAACCAATTGCTAAACAAAAGACCTGATACAAATCCCATTGTGTTAGATGATATTGATCCAACCTCAGAATGGGTAGAGGAGGGCCAACAGCCAGAGTTTGGTCCGATTTTGATATTGATGCAGTCACAGATGACTTGACTTTGGATGCAGATCCATTAGGAGTAGGGGATGCAGGTGCAGAGCCATATCCAGGCATTGCAGACGGTGATAGTGGCAGTAGACGACCTAGCCGTGCAGCCCGTGCTTCTACTAGTGCTACTGCTAGGGTCCTAGATGTCCCCGAGGAGTCTGAGCCATATGTTGATGTTGAGCATTCCATTTCTAGCAGTGGTGCTGAGTTTGATGATTGATTAGTTATGAGTCATGACTCATCATTGATCATGTTTTTTGGACTGTAGACTCTAGAGGATATAGAGCCTCATTGATATTGTATTTTGTTTCAGAATTTGAGATATATGCTATGAGACTTTACTATGTAGTGCACTTGGTGCCATTTTGTGACCCATACATGGTTTATGGATTTCCGATTTATATATATGAGTAGACTTTACATATTACGTGTCTAATGGTTTCAAATATACATATTATGTGTATAATGGTTTGAAATATAGCTTGGAATGTTAAATATAATTTTTATGATTAAAATTGTAATTTTTTTTGTATTTTTTAATAGTCCGGTTCATTGAAATCAAACCGCTCCGGTTCATTACCGGTTCCAGTTCCGATCCGAGTTGACCCCTAACCGGTTTGATTCCCAGTTCCGGTTTTTAAAACATTGGTTGGAACCACTCTCAAACATCCTGAAACATTACCATTAATATCACCAAGTACTACTGCACCATGGAGATATTGCATTGTTTTTTTGAGTCCATGAGCACCCACACAAAATTCCAGACAAACCGGCCGATTTTTTACATAATTCGGCCGATTAGACCGGTTCGGTATCGAACCGGCCGATTCAGTGTTCAAATCGGTCGGTTTGGTACCAAACCGATCCGATCGTCCGAACCGATTTGCAGATAGAGTTGATTCAATTCCTTATCAAACCGGTAGATCGGCCGATTCCGAAATCGATTTGGCCGATTTTTAAAACATAGCTTTGACCCATCTAGGGCTACTAATCTTTTCCCTAATTGGTAAATCTTGAATAGCCAAATTAAGTAGGGACATTGACCTTGATCTCTTATTGCTCTAGGGTGGAGGATTGAGGCTTCTTCAATTTTTATCAAAATTCTGTTGTATATATTACAAAAATACAAAACAATATAATATTTGGAAAACCCCTAAAAATATAGAAAATTCATATCTCAAAAGATATTGTAAATTTGGAAATTGTGCGTCCTTTTGCTGTGGTTAGATTGAGAATTTCACCGTGATTTGTATTATCTAGGGCTTTCTCAGATCTGGTATAACAGGTACAGCAGGTACATCAATCAAATCAGTAAGGTTTGAAGGAATATACAGCAAGGAAAAAGGCCTAGGTTTACCCCAAGGGATTTGGACATCTATTGGAAAAGGTTTTAAGCGAGTCCACCGTCTATTTGAGGGCTGATCAGGGCTTCAACCAGATCTGGTTATACACTTTCAGATCTGATTTGAAGGTTTCCTTTCACCCTCTTGAGGCTTGTCACTTGCCGTAAGCTTCAAGGTACGTTTTATATGGTAAGTAGGCATCGTTTGGGTCGATTTTCATTCATTTTCTGAAGTGTTATTGACTGCTGTAATTTTAAACAGCGGCAAGATATTGAGGTTATCTATCTTGAAATTCATAATAAAGTGCTATAACTCCTCCCTCTCACCTAGTGTCATTTATGCTTCATTGCTTTGAATCCATAAAGCATTGGTCTTGGCTGAGAGGTTGCCTGTAAAGGGTATTTGTGCGTTGTCGAAGTGATTGCAGATATCCTTTACCGAGATTAGGGACTCCTCCCTGGTCTGAGTTGACCTAAAGTGTTGAGGAGCTAGGCTGTGGTGACATTGGGCGCTAGCTTCTCCTGTGATTACCTCTCATTGCACCATGATCTGTGGCCTTGGTCAAGGGTCCTAATTTGAGCAGTAACAATGCACAGGGATGGAGCAACAAAGCTATGCACTCTTATTATGCGTTAGTTGTCTTAGATTGCTAGCGCGTCTACAATTGAGAGGAACTAGTCAAACTATAGCTTTATCCACACTATCAAGAGGAACAAACTTACCTCTGAGAGAGTGGAAAATCTTGTTGTTGTGCATAGTGCTTTGCATCTTCGCCATAGGAAGACACTTGTGTATTTACAAGGAATAGCTACTTGATAGAATTTTGATCCAAAAGAGAGCGAGGATGACTTTGATATGGACCAAAGAGATCCATTGAACTTCATTCAAGTGGGAGAGGATTTTTTGTTTAACGGTGATCTTGGCCTAAATGATGGAGATGTTTAAGGCTCATTGCAACATATGGAAGTAGAAGAGCAAGCAAAAGACAGTTTTGCAACTAACTAGTGGCATACTTTCTATGTTGCTTTTTTCATCTATGATTTTGATATTTTGTTATTTCAAGATATAGTTAATTGTATTTTTATTTCATTGTTGATTGTACCTTTGAACCTTGATATACGAGTTATCTAATATAATTATTTACTAAATATTGAAATGTGCATATTTTAACTGGTTTGATGTATTATTATATCATGTATCATGTTCTTGTTTCCAAGTTCCAATGTTTCATGAGGTCTATTGTTCAATGTAAGTGGATAATATTAGAAATTGATTATTTCTTAAGTTTAGAAATTGGTATATTTTTATATATTTGGGGTGGGGTCCCCTATTTTCCACCCCATAATGTACCCTACCATCCCTTGAAGTTTGGGCATGGTCTCTAGATGAATTGGATACATGTCCCAATGCACCTGCATACCAAAAACTTGGTGTAACATATATATATATATCATTTGGCATATTTAACTTGTGGTAATTAAACTCACCAAATAGTGCTTGAGATTCCACAATTTTTTAAAATTTTCATAAAAAATATTGAATAAAGAGACTAAATCTCTAAGTGTTCAATCAAGTTTACTATTTACCTATTTCAAAGTTTGAAAATTATACAAACAAAACCAAGAGGAATAAAGATAATCCAACAATGTGAGACCTTATACCCCTCTAATATACTATCAAATTGTACAAGATGACATCTAACACTGTCAAGACCAATGGGATGAGGCTCCTTGCCACTCTCATTGAATAGGTGGATAAGCAAGTGACACATTTCAAGGGTAGGTCCATTGACAAGACTTGGGCCATGAAATTTAACAACACCCCAATCGAGCTCACATTGCACACAAATGGAAGTGGCAAATTAAGGAACATTAAGGATATGAATGTTGACTCATGTCATTCAGTAACCATCAGCTCAATCACAAGGTTTATCCTTCCAATGATGAGGTATGAAGGGGATGGGTTTTCTCATTAAGCAGAGAGTAACGGCAATGCAGAGCAGGGGTATCTACTACAATTTCAACATTAGAAATTTAGACCCCATCAACGGAGCAAGTCAAGTGCTAGTTTAATTCGTTTCTCACAATGCTTTGGGAATCTTATATGTTGACCAACGAAGTACAGAAAGTATCTTAGTGTCCTTGATCCTTGAAACATGGAATGAGGAGGAATGGTATGGGATTATTTCCTTATGTCCATAAAAAATGTTGTAGAATATTTCTTTGATTGTAGCTATATCAAGGATAAGACCTATGATTGATAAAGCCCACAACAAAACACAAGAGTGAAAAAGTGAACTCACAGGTGAAAAAAATAGTCAATGAGAAGGATACTCCAAGGCACCTTATCATAAAATCCTATATAGTGCTAAAGAGGCAACTTCAAATGCTCAACACATCAATTTCCAAGTGTTGGATACTATTCAATCAATGCTAACCCCTTGGTGCATCAATGAGGCAGGTATGGATGAAAATAACAAAGAGGCTCCACCAAATTAGATGTTTACCTCCATTTTGCTAAGTTACCCAAGCTCTCTCCTATTTATATGTCATGTAGACTCTTTTGTAGATGGTGGAGTTACTAACTATAAAAATTTTGGATCTAGGGAAATCAATGGAAACCTGAAATTTCACCTCTCTTACTAGAGATTTCTTGGATCTAATCCTTGTGATTCATTTTTCAAGAGAAAACATACCAAACCATACTTCAATGCCAACAAGTTATAGCCCTTAGGGAGCACTTATCTAGGGCCCAGGTATATACCAGATCTGAAAATCACTTTGTTGTGGAAAATTTTACAACATAATAGTTGCTCTATTGTCTTCAAGTTAATATGTTAAGTCACTTAAAAATTTCAGCTCAGTTTTATGTCAAATCAGCATGAACAACAAGTGTTGGAAATTACCCACTGAAGAAGGTAACATAAGTTGAAAATCAAATATGCAAGTACACAATATTTCGACAGCTGGAAACTTCATATATATATATATATATATATATAAGATGAAGTACAAGAGCATACCACAGATTTATCACAAAGCTGGTACATCAAACTCTCCAAACCCTAGGTAGAGAAAAACAAGAAAACCCTAGCCACCAACTCCTCCTAGCTAGGAATCACTCCCAACCAAAGCTAGTCACTCCTCCAAAGATCCTCTACATGCTAGCATCAACACTAGCAAGTCCTCCTTGGCACATAACAAGCTTGTATCACACAAGCTCATTCACTAGCATTGTTGTCTTCCTTAGGGTTTGAAAACCCTAGCCATGTTGCATCACACAAGTACATGGAAAGACAACTCTAGCCCTGGCCTCCAAAATCTACATGTCCATCGTAGGGTTTGAGTCCTCAAACTCTAGGTCTTCAAGTCTTGCATGATGTAATGTTCCATTTTTAACAAACAGAGGAATTGACTGAGGATTGATACCATTCAGACCAAAAGAAGATATTAATCATGGTTATTAGATCATCAGTAGATAAAAGAGGGCCACGGGAACTAGGGGCCACCTGCATGCATTACATGCGGGCCATATTTCACGATGCATGCACAAAAATACCTTAATTAATCCTTCATGCACACAAAAAGCAATGCATGCAAGTCAACTGAAAAATAGAAGGCAAAAGCAACCTAGGCATGCAAAAGTTAGGGCATGCAATGTCAAAGTTATAAAAGAAGGATAAAGTGAATGATTAGGTTTGCTTATTGATTAATGATTTGAGAAGTCGACTTGGAGAGCTCAGAGAGCCAGTTTTGGGTTGAGGGCACACCACTCAACCATCAAGTGTATTTCGGCAGTGAAATCTATCTTCCCTAGTCACTATCAGGGTTGGATCATCCAGATTCAACATTATTACTATCGTCATACAGGATTCTTTAACATTCAGCGGGATTCCAGCTACATCCTGGAGAAGGAGGATTCGCCCTCTCTTGCATGGGCGAATTGGACAAAGGAGGATAACTCATATCTTGACAGATAATCTATTCAGTCTGCATGTTGCTTCTATCCTTCCGAGAGCACCACTGTTAGCCTAGTTACTGAAAACAGCCTTCTTATTCAGCTTCAAAAGAGAGATCTCTCCATTCCATCATTCAAAAGGGCGCCTTTGCTTGAATGGGCGAGTTCATGCATGATCTGCATGCGGCTTCCATACCGATCAGGAGGGCATTATAACCCTAGTACCTTCATTTAGGAGCAATCTGACATCGTTTGAGCACTCATGTATCCATCCACATATTGAAGAAGGCACATTCATACCAAGGGCGCATTATTGGAGAGAGGACAGCTCATATCTCAGCAACTTCTTCATGCATGGCTTGCATGCTTAGCTGATATTGATCTACATCACCTGTTGATACTATTGGTACATACATGCATCTTTCTATCCCTACTTTATAGCATTTTTTATTATCTGGGTTAATTAGAGGTTGGCAAACCCATGCATTTGCATGCATGCTCATGCAAGCATAGTTCAGTACATGCATTCATGTTTCCTTCAAGTATTGGGCCATAAAGGCTACTAGCAAGCAACAACATCATCAGAAACTCCATAAACAGACAAAAATTATCAGTTGGAATATTACAGAGACAGAAATTATCAGTTGGAATATTACACATGAACACTAGTACCAAGACCTCCATGGAACAACAAGGATATAATAACCAAGTCTTTTTCCAAGTAAAGCATCACACCAAGCTTAAGACTTATCAAGCTAGTCTCTCCATGATCTTTCCCTAGCCTCACATCCCACAAGAACAAGGCTCCAAAGTCATGCAAGGTGTTAGTTCCACTCTCCATGTCTTCTACTAGGGTGGAAACCCTAGTGCTACAACAAGAACCATAATAACCATCATCATCATAATCATGTTCCTCTCTAGGATGTACATGTGTCAAACTAGGGTATATCCAACCCCCACAGTGAAACGCCCTCCAAGCATGATCCTCCTTGAGTTCAACACACCTCCTCCAAGATGGTGCACTCTCCAACAAGTTGTTAGTCCAACACTTCTTCTTCATGGTGGTCCTTGTGCAACGCACTCCTCTAACTATGTGCCAAATGTCCTCTCATGTGCCCAATGCTACTCTCATGTCTACCAATGTGGTCAAAAGCTCCAATGGTCCTCAACATATCTACCCCGATCCATCACCAACTAAGTCATGGGACATGGAGGACACGGGAATACGAGTATCCGACACAGACACATCCATTCCCGGAATCAAGACACAGTATATATATCAATGTTGAAAAAGTCAGCATCAGCAAAAAGTCAGCAAGGGTCCCGAATACAACTTCTCGGCAACATCGGCAAAAAAATGAGGAAAAATCGGCAAAAGTCGACAAACATTAAAAAATACAAAATACATTCATTTTTTTCAGAATTTTAAACATATAAAGCAACAATAACATCAGATAAACACCTTGGAACATAAATATGGAGAAAGCGTTGATATATAGATGTAGTGGATGCAAATAACTCGGAGCGGTTTGATTTCAATGACTCAGACTGCTAAAAAATACATAATTTTACAATTTTAATGAAAAATATATATATTAAAGATACCAAGCTATGATTCCAAACCATTAGAGACAAAATATTATCAAAATTGCACCAAGTGCAATACATATCTAAATCAAAATTGAAAAAACATAATCATCAATATCATTGTCTATGTTTGGGATCCTATTCATCAATAGGACCATGTTCCCCCACCTCTAGGCTCTAGCCCTTGCCTCTACCTCTAATCTCAAAGTTGATCCTCCAAGGACATCAATTAACACCCTACAATTTTGATGAAACTTCTTAATACAGGCGTTAAAATAAGGTAGGAAGAGCTCCCCATGCTTAATAAGTGATTTTGCTTGAGTGAAGGGTACATTTTTTATTAAGGTCATGACAGAGGAATTCAATCAACTTTAACAATCAAGTATCGGCACCACAACATCAAGATACATAGAGAGCTTGATGTGCTTCATTAAATTCCAATCCCTTACCCACATACATGATAGAATCCAATGGAAACATTGCAATTCTGAAATCCTGAAAAACATTAAGTCTGTTGAATTCTGAATGGGATCTAAAATTCTGCTTTTTGCATATGAAGTTCGATGAGGTTGGAACCACTCTCAAACATCCTGAAACAATTAATGGTAATGTTAAAAATTTAAGTAAAAGGATGGAAAATGAAAGATAAAGAGAATGTCACTTTTACTTTAAGAATTTAACATTACCAATTGTTGACATCAATGCTACTTGTACAAAACTCCATCAATTTTGTTTTTTAAAACCTGAGTTTTAAAAACTGTGAAAAATCCTCCTTGGCAATTTTTTCCATTATGGAGGCCTGGGAGACTTTTTGGAATAAGTCCCGACTTTTTGGAAAAAGTCGCACCTCCACGACTTTTTAAAAAACAGCGATTTTTCCCAACCGATTTTTCGGATTAGGGAAAAACTCGCGACTTTTTAAAAAGTCGTTGATTTTTCGGCGAGATTTTCAAGCTTGATATATATATATATATATATCCAAAAAAAATTAGAAACTAGAACATTTACAAATATTCAATAGAAATTAGAATCAGTACACACTACACATTCACAAATCACAATGCATATGTCAATGATAGACTCAGACTCATAAAATTTCTCATTAAGTCATCAAAATCAAAATGTTCTATTACATAGATGTCAGAACCATATTTCGCATTAAGTCATCAAAATCAAAATGTATTACATAGATGTCGGAATGCCACTGGTAAATACAAAAAGGGGTAGATCAAGATGGAAGAATCTCATCTTTCAATAGTCTTCCTTCATGGTTGAATCAACAAAATCATCACTATTCTTTTCTTCATCGTCCTCCTCCTCCGCCTCTCTGCCCATCCCAGGATCTGCATCTGCTGGTGTGGAGGATGATCCCTCCAGAAGATCACCATCATCAAAAGTGACCGGCTCCAGCACTGGATCATTAAGATCCATGTTGGCTAATGCCAACTCAACACTATTGTCCAAACCCATATCATCAGGAAACACATTCCACATCTTTGTCTTTCCCTTCACCTACTCCTCCCTCTACCTATAAATAAGACGAAGGTTGGTGTGCACATACACCATCATCTCTGCCCTGGACTGCTCAAGCCTGCTCTTCTTCAAACTGCACAAGTTCCCACATGTGCTCCAATTCCTCTCACAACTAGAGGATGAAATAACTTGAGAGATGACTCTCAAGGCTAACTTATGTAGAATAGGGCATGTTGCCCCATGATTTTCCCACCAAACATAGGGTTTCTTAACCCCCTGTCTCCGACCACATCATAGCCTCCAAATCTCCCATTGGCAGTGGAAAACTCTACAAATCCCTCCTCCACCTCATCAAGTGACTGTCTATCATTATATAACCGTCTAAATGTTATCTTCCACCCCTGTGAAATATCTCCATCCATGTGAGGAGGGACTCTGTGTGAAGGCCCACCATTGATCCATTCATGACTGTAGACCTTGGGATTCAATGAGTGGGCCAAGCAATGCAAAGGTGTACAATTCTTATCCCACCTAGCGATAAGAATATGTTATATGGTGGACCATAAGCTCTCCGCTAATGTCCCATACTCAGGGCATTCATTTTGTACAACAATGGTCTTCATGGACTCAATCATGGAATCCCACCCCTCGTAAACATCTGCTAGGATGGGTTGGTCCGTGTTTGCAAGTTGCAACAAAGAAATGATTGGTTCCATGATCTTAATGGTAAGATCTACCCTCTCCCACCAACCATCATCTAACATTGTGTCCTTTACGTTTTTTGAAGCATTTTGATCTATCTTTCTCCAAAAAGATCAAAACTCTAAAATAACCATGGACCCAAGAGCGGTTTTGACCTCCCTCAACCTCTTAAGCATGAGAATGAGGAAGCAAACTGAGTATCTGCAACCTTCAACAATGCTAGATGTGTGTAATCTTTGTAGATTGTGAGGGCATTGGTGTGCTTTCGTACAAAATTACGGATATGGCATGCATCATCAATAAGACTACCAATCCATGTCACATCTGAAGCAATAGATTTGAGTGCTAAATTCAAAGAATGAACAATGCGAGGTATCCAAAATACTTGTAAGAGCAATAAAAGTAAGTATAAAGGAGTCTACAACTCAAATCTATAAAATGACCTTTCCCCTGGATGAATCTTGTGCTAAATTCAAAGAATGAACAATGCAAGGTGTCCAAAATACTTGTGGATATTTAGCTTCCACAATCATGCCAACAGCCTTGCAAACAAGTGCATTATCTATGGTGATTTGTACACAAGAATCAACACCTACATCTTCAATGACTTTGATGAACAACTCACCCATATATTGTGCATCCTTGTATTTCCCAAGAACATCCACCACTTTCAAGAACACCATTCCATTTAGAGAAGACACCATGAAATTGATGAGTGGATGGCAAGTTGCATCTGTCCATCCATCATAAATAATACTGACACCAGATGAGATCCCTGTTGATTTAACTAGCTCTAAGATTTTATCCACCTCTTGTTTTGCCTTAACCAACAATGTGGTTCTAAGCTTCTCTAAACCAGGAGGCACATAACCATTTGGAGCTCGTTCAACTAGACCTCGACAAATCTCAATAAACAATGGTGACCATGCAACATTGAACGAAATGAAGTTGAGATAAAAATAAAGTGCAATGGTAAGTTCCATCTCATCTCGCGCCTTTTGTTGGAAGATCTAGTCCATTGGACCACTTGGAGTTGGCCTCTTTCTTATTGGTTGCATATCAACCTCACTCCCATATCTGTTAGGCCTAGTGCTAGAGGGTTTCCTCAAGAATGGAAGAAGATCCTCATTTTTTTGTTACATGCTTGTTGCTGCCACCTTTTTGAAGCCAACATTATCCTCTCTTTCCATCTCCCTTCTTTGGGTAACAATCACTGCTTTACATGCGGCAAACCCACAAGGAAGGCCCAACAAATGGCCCTTAACCTGGTAATAGGTGCCCTTGAACCCATTCTTGCAGAAATTACAAGTCCAAATCACATTCCCTCCCCCACCCAGCTTTTCCCAAGCCCTGATTTCCTTGTCAAATGCTTCCAGAAAGGGTATTTCTTCTCTTGGAACTATTGTCTTGCTAATACAAGGTTATATGCAACTAGAGCTCCACTAGTAACAGATGGAGCACTAATAGGATTAGATGAACTTAAGCTTGTATGAGGAGGAGAACTTAGAAGAGGAAACCCCAGCTGGGGCATTCCTCCCTTTCCTTTTCCTTTACCAGTTGCCCTTGCTAATTGAGACATTCTTCTTGTTGCTTGATAGTAAACTTGCAATGTTCCCAATGAAATCCACCCTCAAGTCACTTGCGATCCCTTGGAAAACCTTCAAATGCTCTTCACCTACAAAAAAAACCACTCTCAAAGCTTGAGATTCACTTGCAAATGTAAAAGAATGAGGGAGAAAGCATAATTTATAAAGTCGCGAGTCTCTTTTCCGTCAAAACCTTACCCCCAGGTCGGGACACGATGATGACAGTGTCAAATACGTGTTTTGACCTTGTCCCGAAAAGGACACGGTCAAAACACGTGTCATCATCATGTTTGTGTCGGATACGATGACACTGGACACTTTGGACTAAAAGGCCGTGTCCGGTATCTTAGATCACCAACCTCCATAAAGTATGCTCATCAACCCAAGCATGCTCAAGACAAGTGTCCACCCTCCACGGTATTATCACATGGTCCCAAACACCAAGGGCTAAGTGCCTAGTGCTCATAATCGAGATATCAATTCCCCCATTGTGTGCACCAAATGGGTTAGTCATTGTGCCAAGCAGTGTAACAACCTCCTAGGTAAGGGTGTTATGCTAGCACTCTAACCAAGGTCAAGCATCCACCTAAATTGAATCATCCATATGTCTATAAAGCACCACCAAAGGGGTCAGGAGAGCTAACACTCTCCTGGCAAGGTGAAAACAATTTTGGAGTAACCCCAAAAGCTAACACTCCCTCTTTACAATAAAAGTGTTTCTTGTAACACTCATCAACTCCCTCTAAAACTACAACTTGTAACTCTAGTGCCTCCACAAAGTTGAAGGAATTCTTCTCCATCATGATAGAACATCATATCTCCTCTACAAGGGCCACACCCACAAGTACAGGTCCACACACTTTAGCATCCAACAATCACTGCTCACAAAGGTGTGTCTCTCTCCAAACAATCAACCAAGCAATCTGCAACTTGACCTACAGATGATGAACATGCAAGGAGAATAAAACAAAGCCACTTGGTCACTTGGTTTAAACCACCAAATCAAGCTACTCCCTCTTCCCCTCTACTACCAACTCCAAAAGAATACTGACCATCTGTGCAACTGAAGGAACATAACCCTGGATCGCTACTTCCTGCTAAACTTTGAAATCACTTCAAAACAAGGAAGACATCAACAATAATTTGTTAAACTCCAGCATCCCTAAAGTGATCATCATAGGCCAAAAATCATTTGGCGCTACATCATGAGCTCTTCAGAACAACCTACAAAGATAATCATATCTCCAACAAGATCATGACAAGTGGATCAAATCCATCAAAAGCACAAGATAAAATCGACATACATCTCAACTCATTGATTTTGAAATATCAAACTATAGGGAAAAGGTAACAACAACCCATAAAGGTTCATCATCAACTATGAGCATGAGAATCCTTCTCATGCACCTCAAAGCCACTAGCAAATAAAGCAACAACCTCAACAAGGTTTACCTTCCTCTAACTGAGAGAAACCTAAAGCAAGAGTATCATCGCGGTCAACTCCCACAACTTGGAAGAAACCAACAACCCTTTCACCGGTACTCATCACTACTCCCATCAGCTGCAAGCTTGGAATCAATCATAGATTCCACCACCATCGGTACAAATGCACAAGATCAACAATAGCTTAGGCTCATCAAATTAGCAATCACATCCATGATGAATCTCTCCACAAATATACAAGATGTACAACCAATACTATCCCCAAGGGACTATCCTAAATACAAAGGTCATTTTGTAATTTTAAGGCCGATTATGTTGACTTAGTGTTATCCAACTTAAAACGGTTAGTATAGGGCGTGACTATAGCAAGACATTGTTTCAAACTGAACAATATGTATATTCATGTTTGGTTGATGACAAGACGAAACTTTTATTGAAAAATTTTGCTAGGTCTTGAATTGTGATGAGACACGATGACGATATTAAAAGTATGTCAAATATAATTTCCAACGGAGTCCTCCAAAATTCCTCAATAAGAAGTATAATGTTCGTATGTTTTAACTTGTTATAGGACAATTCTTAGATGATAATAGTGTACAAACAAAAGAAAAAAACATACAAGAGAGTCGACACATATTCTGTTATCATTTTCATGTTCTGGGAAGCTTGTTTAAGAGAGTTGAAGACAAACCTATTTTGGCATTTTCATTTTAAGTTGTGCACATGTCACTCAACTAGATACCTATCTCCGAACTACAAACAATCAGTAGAATAAGGTAGTTATGTCTCACTCTCACCATATTTTTTACAATATCGAGGTCAACTGAGAACAGAATAAAAATTATTAGGATCCCAAACTCCATATCCATTGGAATCCTGGATTATGTGTGCCTATGATGACTGCGTGCGATTTTAGTTAGGCCTTAAAGCTTGGATAACAGAAGCCCGTTGTGATACAAATACAAATAACAAGGAACATACCAGTTTAACGGCCACTTCTTCGTTTGTCTGAATATTGACCCCTGAAAATAATCAACATATGAATACATCAGAAACTGAAATGCCCTCATCCTGTATTTGCCATTTTATTCAAAACACAATTGTCATATACACACAGGTACATATATTAATTGCAGACCAAGCAAAGCGGGGAATATAAAATTCAAAAGCATACCCAGATAGATTTCACCAAACGAACCGTTGCCAATTTTTCGGCCAAGTCTATACTTTTCTCCCACTATGGCCTCCATTGCTCGGGGTTGATTTTCACAATTAAGTTTGATGGGCTTTGCTTGTATTCCTATATAGAATATTTTAATCTGAGTACCCACATGTATTCATAAATTATCACTGAGCAAAACCCAGTCAGGTTTTGCCTCCAAATCCCAGTGTACACGTTCAAAAATAATGAGAACCGAATTCAACAGCACGTGACTTGGAGTTTCTTATCAAGGACTGAGGGTACCTGTTGATGTTTATATCCCATGCATTTGAAATGATAAAAGAGTAATTATTTCTCAGGAGATTGGGCACTGCCACCCCATAATCACAATTGAAAAAATATGAAAGACTAGTAACCACTCCAGCCCATTAATCTGCCAGCAACAGCGCCAATTCTCCAGGATTTTAGAGATAGTTTGGTTGGAAGAAATAGAAGGGACAGAGGAAAAAACTCGAAACTTAAAGAAAAAATATGAGGCAAAAATCTGCATATGGGTTTGCAGAACAAGAACAAGCAAGAAAAGTTAAGGCCAACAAGTGTTCCGATGATTATGTATACCTTCTCTCAGCTGCTTCTTCTCTCATATGCTCTTTGCTCTTCTTTTCGTCTCCATAGTGGCCGTATTCTTACAGTTTCGTCATTATTTTTTATTTTATTTTAAACTATAAAATTTAATGTTTAAAAATCTCATGAATTATGGTTGACTTAAATTAAAAATATGTATCAAATTTATATAATAATTGAAAATAATCACGTCCAAAAATTAATACACATATACAAAGATTCAAATATCAAATATATTATTAAGTTCTTCTTATCTCAACCAGTCACCCTTTTTTTGACTCGTTCATTGAGTTGTTTGGAAAGGAAAACAAATGAATTAAACATATTTAATAGTTTGGCAATTATTACCTTTACGTGATAAAGGTGTTTGGAGTTTAAGATTGTATGTTATTTTTTTGATATTTTGCTTGCATTTGTTTAACATTTTTGTTATTTTTTAATTGAGAAAGTTTAGGTCCATAGTTTATATAAGTAAAATAAAATTATTTAAAAAATGTAGGTTATTTTTGTTTTTAAAAAAATATATCTTAAAAAAATTTGAAATTACTATAAGTAAATATATATGACCTAGTAATTCGCTGAGGATTAGCAATGAGAAGCCACGAGTTTCATACCATGACCAAGGCATGGAATTTCCAAATCCTTGAGTAGTTTTCGGGGCATCTAAAAGTTGGGGTAAGTTATGGTAAAGCACGGGTGATCTCATCATAATGGTATGATTTTGCTAATTTTTTTATGGAGGACAAGAACAATGCTATTGTGTAAGGACTCAAGTGCACTCACTATCTAAGGGTATCGACTATCTAAGTGGATTAGAGGTTGCTTACATCCAATGTGAATGGGGAAGATTGGGCACATTGTTTAATGCTCTATGTTGCAAGTTACATTTATATCTCCTAGTGCTTAAAAAGTCTTTTACAACTTCAAAATTAAGTTTCCTTGTTGTAATCAAATAGTTCATTTTCATAATCAACGAAAAATTATTGTAAGATCAACTTTCAATAGATAATTCTCCAAAACTATGTCCAAGAATTTCCAAATAAGACACCTCTCTCGTCTTGTTATTTTTACACACACATGTGTGGACAAGAATACACATTAGAATGAGAAGATTGGATTCATACATTCATTAGACAATGCAATATCTCATTACATAATAGGAGAAGAGGAGTATGTTGCATAACTCCTACATACCTAGCTACACTAGTTAACACATTAAATGTATCATTATTACATCACTTTATTGATGAGACTTTTTATACTCAAGTCCTAGTTAACATGTCTAAGTGCTAAATATGACCATTATGCCTAACACATTCCCACAATAGTCATTTTACATGCTTATTCAAAATTCAAAAAGGCGAGAGCTTTGGACAAGCAATATGTTTGCAAACCACAAGGTAAGATCTTTCAAATACTGATTGGAAGTGAACTGTATCCAACAAGGTTGATGAAGTACAATTTACGTCACCATCCTTATGTTTGATCATTGACTTGCTAACTAGATGAGAGCTAATGGTTTTATTTAAATTATTTTTACCAGGTAAATTTCCCAAGGCAAATATCTCAGCCACTCCCCTTCATTTTAAGGATGGTACCCAAAGTAAACCCTAGATTCTCGAGGGCACAAGGCCAAGTCAACAATATGGCTCGAAGCCAGTACAACAATATACTCATCTTATCACTTATGGGAATAGAACTTGGGTGGGGAGAATAACACGCATCCCACAACCACACAAACTATACTCAATTGATTGGATGAGAGTCGATGTTGGTTGAATAACCAGCCTTTTTACCATTGGCATGGAGCTTGGATTATTCACCAAACTCACCTCACATCTACACAGTCCAACATAACATTTTTTTTAGTTTTCTTCTCAGAGGAAACAACATCTCATTTATCACTTCATCTTTACCTTCCCTAGGGATCTTTTTTCTATCACTTCATCTTATGCCTTCTTGAGGTCTTATTTTTGTGAATTACAAAGATAATGTATAACATACATGTTGTTTGTATTCTCGTCTTTGTTGATTTTGACTTGTTTAAGTAGCAACATCATCTAGGGCTTCATTTCTTGAGCTCTATCTTACCTGACACCTCTCTAACCTAGGCATTATGGTTGATTTTCATTGAAATTACAACCATCTTTCTATTGAAGCAATCTTGCATTATGATCTTGCATTATGATCTTGAAGCAATCTAGAATAAACCATGATCATCCACACCCATAGAAACCATTGTTTTGTTATTCTTATCAACAATAAAACACCTATTATATATGAAATTTATATAAGTGTGGGCTATGCTTCATTATACTACTTATTGAAAGTAGATTTTTATCTAAATAAGGACCACAATAGACATCTTTAATAATTACCTTCTTACCTCTCAGTTGAAGTAGGGAATTTCTCTTCCCTCTGATGAATCAAATTGAAAGTTATCCTCTACAAAATTAGTACACTAACTAATACAGTTAGTAAATGTCTAGTTGCTCCTGAATCAATATATCAATCATCCTCACCACTCGTTGCATCCTTGTCTCTAGTCATGAACACATAGAACTCTTCCTCCTCCTTATGTTCAACAACATTAGCATAGTTATCCCAGATGCGGGTGAGCATGGCATTGGAACCAAACACATGTCCACAAGGAATGGCCACGTGTTGGAGGAGGAAGGAGTTATGAGCCCAATTAATTATCCCATCCTTGGTCAAGAGGTTCATCAAAACAAGCATGATTATGGAATTTGGAGGTGTAGGCTACCATGCAAAGGTTTAGGAGATGGGAATGCATAGGACCTTGGTGAGTACTCATCCTAGATCTCAAAGCAGGATTACGATGAATGTGGGTGGATTGAGAGCCAATACAATGGATAGTGCGACATGCGGGAAAATGGATGTGAAGATTATGAGGAAGGGTGGCGGCAAGGAATTTTATTCAGGTAATGGGTCGGGGTTTGGGCATAAGCTTTCCCATTTTGTTTGTTTATATATCCTTGTCTGAGGAAGAGGGGAACAATGATGTTTGGTCCTCGCAGAGTCGATTCTGCGGTCTGAAGCAATGGAGACGAGGGGGAAATAAGCCAAGCGAGAGGCGAAAGGGAAAGGGGTAGCAGTGGGTCCTTGGGTCACCAGGGCTCAAAAAAGAGCGAGCCATGCTACCCATTTGTTCAAGTCATTGGTCCCCGCAACTATCCAGGAGGAGATGGAGAGTATTGAGCATGGTCTATGGAAGCAAGTTCATGAGATGAAGCCAGAAGAGGAATTCGATGACTTGGTGGTGTGGGTGTAGGACCCTGGGTCGACTCAGGGGAGGATGGAGGCATATGACAAGATAATTGCAACTTACTGGGTGATGAAGGGCAGCTTGGTGCATATCCTAGCGGAGAGAACTGCTAAAGAGGAATGGGACGAGGAAGAGGTCCGCGTGTGGAAGAAGCAAAATTCAAATTGTAAGTTGATGCACCGTAAGGTGGATATCATTGCCAGCAAGATGGGGATTCAGTTCCTTCCTCATTTGGGTCAGTGGGATTGCTTTGGAGCTACTAATTCAAGTGCAACTCAACCTTCTCAGGCCCCTACTGGTATTGTGGCAACCTCCCCACATCATGCTCTCCTTGCTTCGGTCAGTGGTGTGGGGATCGCCCATGTCCCATAATATGAATACTTATGTCTATGTCTTAAATACGATTTATAGTATATTGGTAAATGGTCATATGATAGGCCAATAAAGGTATTGGTCTAATAAAAATATGCGAAAGGTGGAATTTTCAGTGTGTCATAGTTTAAGTCTTTCCTCACAGTAGTGAGAAGGTTTTGTATTGGGAGACATGGACAGAATGATGATCAGAGGAATCGTAGAGGTCAGTAGTAATGGACCTTTAAATGGATTTATTATGCTAGGCATATGGAACTGTAATGTTGGCTATGTAACCTTTTTTTGAAGTAATATCAAATCCTTACTTATTAAAAAAACAACATTAACATAGTTCTTATTGGATTGATCATCCAAAGAATGTCATGGATTATGTTTTTCATCCTACAATTGCTTCCTACGAAATATGCTTATATGCCCTAACTCACCACAATAGTTCTTGTTGGATTGATCATCCAAAGAATGTCATGGGTTATGCTTTTCATCATACAACCGCTTCCTATAAACTATGCTTATATGTCCTAAATCACCACAATAAAAAGCATTTAATGGATTTTCTACAGCTACCTAACTCATAATATTTACCATCATTTTATTCACTTTGTTTATTAGCCTTGATCTTAAAATTTGTTGCAAGTGCCACCTCAAAAGGCCCAATCCTATTAGTATTCCCATATTGCTTTCTCCATCTGTCTTCCTACAAGAGCTTAGTGCTCAACTACTCAAATGTTAGATCTTTATAAATATTAGTAATCTTCAAGATCTCAATAAAATTTGTACATGAAGATGGCAAACTTTTCAAAGTTATAATGACCACGTCTTCCTCTTCCATTGTCCTTTCAATTGATTCCAATTGATCTCTGATATCCTTGATTTTTAACAAATGAACCTACAAAGAATTAGACTCCTCCATTTTAATTGAGAATAACATATTTCTAAGGAAAAAACACTCTACCTGTTTCTGAGGTTTCATTTGTCTTTCGTAGATTCCCTCACATGACAAATGCATCATTGTTATCTTATACTTCAAGAATCATATCATTCCTTAGCAAGAGCTTTATAAAAATCACAACTTATGGATTCTTCGCATCATACTCCACTTGGGCATCCACATTGATATTACTCCACACTTATTTTCCCAATACAACTATATCCAAACATCTATATTCAAATATGACTAGTAATTTATGTTTCCATGCTTTAAAATTCCAACCATTAAACTTTTTGTCTTTGTTCAACAGTATATGAGCTAAACTTGATATTTGTTTTTTAAAGTTTTAATTACACCAAATAGATCAAAATTAAGGGTTCCAACTCAACAATTAACAATGTTATTGTTTCCCCAATTAGAAACACACACTAAACTTGAGTCTTTAACCTCTTGCTAATCAAGTTATAAAAAAAATGTTCTATGCATGGAAATCGAAATATCATTTTACTTGACTATCACTCCTTAAAAAATAAAAGATAAAGTTATGAATACAAATGCATAAACCTTCTTCAAAATTAATGTCAATACATGCAATCACAAAACTTATTAACATTAATTTCCAAGCACATATTGTTTCAATTAATCTTTAAATCGACCCAATTCTCTTCTCTGCTCCATGTGCTAATAGGTATGGGTAATGATTCCCCCCCATTGTACAACTTTGGTCAAAATCTAATTTATCACTATACAATTTTAATGAAATTTTAATTTGATCCATCAACTTGTCACATGTTCCCTATACATGCAACCCCACTTTTGTTGACTCAATTCCACCACCCTATAAGCAAGTTGCCTTGGTAGCTTCACTTTATTATTGTCACATAACTCAGTGGCCTCCTTTTGACAGTGGTTAAATCCCACAATGGATATGATTGGTGGCTTCTCCAACAATGGCATTATTATTGTCCTTCATGGAGTGACTCACTATCCACATGGGCATATCACTTTCTCTATCCACTTCCTTTGAGGTGATGTTCTCTTCTTTCACCTTTGCAAACACCTTTCTCATTCACCCTGACATAGCCTCAAGGCTATTGGAATATATTAATTATATTCCTCGGAAGGTAATAATGTCTTTGTATTGTGTCGGAAATTATCCACAATCTTATGTAAAAGAGTAATACATTTATCTCATATACATTATGGTAAAGTATACTCTTGATATCCATCATTATATAACGAGATGATATTATGGAGAATTATATTATCCCACATGCAATATGTGAGAGTAATTCCTCCACATCTCTTGGTATATAATAGGGTCAAGGGAGTCACATCACAAGTACTAAGATACAACAAGTGATAAAGTGGTATATGCTCATAGATAGTATTGACGCATGGTCTTGTGATATCAAGCTCTGTTATTGTATTGGGGTTATTTATAGTTGCTCTCTTGTAAGATTGAAGGAGATTTATGGAGATAATAGAAGACAACCTTTCCGTGGACATAGCCCAATTGGGTGAACCACGTATATCTGGTATACTCTTTTCCTTGTTCTATTTATGTTCTTATTTACTGTGATATGTTATTGATTGTTAAGATAGGTTAGCTAGTTTAGCTAGATCTTAAGTTATGGCATGGTATTAGAGCTGGTTGTTATGATCTAGCACCTTCTATAGATTTCAATCAATAACTAGTATCATTTGGGAATTGTTTATTTTGTAGATTTGCTTTCTATCTGGTGTCCATTAGTCTTCTCTTCAGATCTAGGCATATTTCTGCAGTTTTTTTTCTAACCCTAACCTTGTTGTGTAGATTTTTGCAGAAATTTTTCAAGGGTTTCTTGAATGTTTTTTTGTATATCTATATGATTTTTGACTTCTCCTCAAGGATATCTATCTTTTGGTTGACCGATCGACAGTTTTCATCCAAGTTTGGTAGACTTTGTGCAGGTTTTCGTCTTCGGTAGATTCGACACTGTTTTCGGCCTCAAACTTGACATTTGCGACTTTTGCTTCGCAGAACCCACGATTAACCGCGAATTGCCCTACTGCGAACCCGCGAGTATACCGCAGACCCACGACTTCCAGTGAGCAAACCCATGTATGCTACGGCATACTCGCAATTGTTCTCACTGCTAACTCGCGTTTACTTCAGTCTACTCGCTACCCTCTTGTGCAGAGACCCACGAGTGCTTCGGCATAGCCACGAATTTACTGCATAGAAACCCGCAAACACCCGATCAGAACCGCAACTTTCGCCTTTACAGACCTGCAAAACCACGGCTGACTCTACTGTAAACCCGAGAGTAACCGTGACCATTGTCGTGCAGAACCTGCTAGTATCAGTTTTTATTCGCTAGTTTCATGTTGGCAGAACCGCGAGTGACTTTTCTTGGCACTTTTCAAAAGGGCTGTAAGTAAAAGTTTATTTTCCTTTACTGTGTTCTGCAGTTCCGTACGGTAAAAGTGTTTCAGTTTTCTGTTATTCATCTTTTTTTGCATTTAGGTTTTGCTTCTAATTATGTTTATTAAGAGATTGTTTCTTGTTCTTGGTATATTTTTGTCTCGCATTCCTATATGGAAGCATTGGCATTTTTTAAGGGTATGGATCTCTAGTATTTTGTCGCAATGATAGCTATAAACCATCTAATGCTTAATATTTTAACAAGATACTTAATAACTAATTTGTTATTTTTTTATCATATTTAATCATGTTGATTTCTAATCATGTCATGTTTATAAAAGCAATTTTTAAAGAGCAATCTCATATTTGATATCTTGTATAAACTATTTTTTATTGCTCACTATTTATATGTTGTGGCCGACACTTATTGTGTAAAAGTAACTTCATTGTGAGTAAGTCAAGTTAATCCTTTATTTGATCATATTATGTTGCCATCTTTTTATATGATGTTTGCTAACCTTTGGTGTATAAGCATTTTCATTTATGTATGAGCAATTCTGTTTTATGATATTTGTATGCCTTAATCTTGGAAGTTCTTGTGTGCAGATAAGTTCTCAGTTTATGTGAAAAGTTGTGAGAAGCTAGTTTTTGTACTTCCTTCCTGAGCATATTAATCTTTGATATTTGTTATCACCTTATTCCAGAAATAATGAAGCACCATCTTCTACTGTTAAATTCATGATGTTCATCTGTATGATATCATTTTCGATGTAGACCATTGGGTTCTCGTTTCTTCAATGTTTGAGGTCTTCTACAGATATTTATATTGCACATTGATTGGAAGAATGTTTGTTATCCGCATGTATATTGGCCATATGGGTATTTTGCACACTGTTGTGGTGTTCTTAGCCACATGTTATGTTGTATCAGCCGTTAGAAGGTATGTGTACACTAGTGTGGATGTTATATCAGAGTTCTTCAGCTATCAGTTATGGTTGTGATGATTCTCGTGGTGATCTAGGCACCTTGTTGTTGGATTACGTCACATGTTCTCGACATTTTATTGTTGGATCGAGTAGCCATAAAGGATTCTCTTTAGATATGGGCATCTTCTTGTTGGTATTTCATCGTACAACCTGGTTTGTGTGCAGTTTCATGATTCAGTGAGAAGCAGTTGTTCTTCATCAAATTCCATTTTGCAGCTTATGGATATTCTGGAAGTTGTCATCAAGGGGGAGCAGTAATGACTCCTTCCTTCCTTAGTGTTAGTGAGGGCTTTTCTCCCAGCCATTATTAAGGGGGAGTGTTGGAATATATTAATTATATTCCTTGGAAGGTAATAATGTCTTTGTATTATGTCAGAAGTTATCCACAAACTTATGTAAAAGAGTAATACATTTATCCCATAAACATTATGGTAAAGTATACTCTTGATATCCATCATTATATAAAGAGATGTTATTATGGAGAATTATATTATCCCACATGCAATATGTGAGAGTAATTCCTCCACATCTCTTGGTATATAATAGGGTCAAGGGAGTCACATCACAAGTACTAAGATACAAGTGATAAAGTGGTATATGCTCATAGATAGTATTGACACATGGTTTTGTGATCACAAGCTCTGCTATTGTATTGGGGTTATTTATAGTTGCTCTCTTGTAAGATTGAAGGAGATTTCTGGAGATAATAGAAGACAACCTTCCCGTGGACGTAGCCCAATTGGGTGAACCACGTATATCTGGTGTACTCTTTTCCTTGTTCTCTTTATGTTCTTATTTACTGTGATATGTTATTGATTGCTAAGATAGGTTAGCTAGTTTAGCTAGATCTTAAGTTCTGACAAAGGCAAGTGTTACTCATATTTATTAGCGTTGGATATCTACGATGTTCAGTTCCTTTATGGGTATAATTTTCCACAACCATAAACTATTGTATCAACCCAATTGACCCTTTATAATTCTACCATTAACAATGTAACCTTTTTTTCAAACAGAAAAAAGCCGATACTTTTGTTATTTCAAATTGAAATAAAAAAGTACAAAAAAGACTATGATCAGATCATGAGCAAATGCTCATACATACAGGAAACAATTCTCTGAAATGTTCCTCATATTTATTAGCGTTGGATATGTACCATGTTCAGTTCCTTTATGGGTATAATTTTCCACAACCATAAACTCTTGTAGCAACCCAATTGACCCTTTATAATTCTACCATTAACAATGTAACCTTTTTTTCAAATAGGAAAAAGCCAATACTTTTTTTATTTCATATTGAAATAAAAAAGTACAAAAAAGGCTATGATCAGATCATGAGCAAATGCTCATACATATAGGAAACAATTCTTCGAAATGTTCCTCATATTTATTAGCGTTGGATATCTACCATGTGCAGTTCCTTTATGGGTATAATTTGCCACAACTATAAACTCTTGTAGCAACCCAATTCACCCTTTATAATTTTACCAATAACAATGTAACCTTATTCTCACAAACATGCGATCTTTAGATCTCTATAATAATAATAATACTTAAATTATCATCCCCCACGTTGGGTGTATCCCCAACCTAGGCCTCGTGGCATGTGCATGATTAGTATATGGGGAGACTTAAGTGGATGGCCAGCCAGGGAGACTCAAGTGGATGTGCCTGTTTGCATGTACCTTAGGCTTAAAAACTTACCCTCCACAAACATTATGGGAATTTCTGGAAAATCCGATCCGCTCGCATAAACTAGCAGCACTCTGTCCGACTCTCCCTTGCACAGAATTGCCATTGTCATGGCATTCATGGCATTTGCTCTCCATCTTTTCTCTCGTACTACTCTTGATCAAGTAATGAAATGGTTTCTAATTGTGCTCAAGAAACACAATCATTATCAAGGCTCTTGCTCTCGAGGCTTCCACAGTTGGTTCTATGTTCATCTCCTCACTCTCGCCCTGCTTCTCTCTCATTTGCCCAGCTTGCATTCCATCTATGTTTGTCATCTCTCTGATTCAATCTTAGCTATGGTCCTTACAAAGCGCACCGAGTGGAAAACCACCTCCATTCTGTGTCGCTCGCATATGCCTCAGGTCATTCGCAACATGGAGAAATACAGGACCTACTTTGACAGTATGGTTCCTTCGTCGGCTAGGGGCCGTATCCTAAACATGGAAGCTCGTATTCAGGAAACAGGCCAAAATCCTGCTCCAGACAAATTAATTGAAGAAATGGGGCACATGGTCAAAGATTATGGTTCCACCCGCACCAAGTAGATGTGCCAGAAGCCTGCTCCAACAAATTAATTGAAGAAATGGGGCACATGGTCAAAGATTATGGTTCCACCCACACCAAGTAGATGTGGTACACCAAAACTCTCGGCCTTTTTTGGTATATCAAATTGTTGTTAGGACAAGCCATGTCAGACTATGTCGAGGCCACGTTTCAGGATGACCCCTAGGGAATGAGTTTGGAAGTATGCATGACCCGATTGGAAGGTTGGTTACATCATCTCACTTGGGCTCATATGGACTCGGACACCCACCTCAATTCCAAGCTTAATGCTCTTACCAGGGAATTAATGGTAAGACCTTCAATCAAGTCCTTACATTGAACCCCTTAACTTCTTAGTTAATTTTTTTTGCGTCGAGAGGTGTTCTACAACCTAGTATGGGGGAGATCTTGTTAGTCGAGTAACAAAATAAAACAAAGTAAACAAAAAAAGAATAATACAAAGTAAAAAGTAATCAATATTATGTCGGCCATAAACAAAAAAGAATAATACAAAGTAAAAAGTAAATATGAGACTTAAACTAGAGACTTTAGAGCTTAGGATTAGGTGGTAAATATTATGTCGGCCACAAACAAAAAAGAATAATACAAAGTAAAAAGTAAATATGAGACTTAAACTAGAGACTTTACTTTTTACTTTTAATACAAAGTAAAAAATAAATATGAGATTTTAGAGTGTTTGTCGAGTGGCCTGTTTGTCCAGTAACAAAATAATACAAAGTAAACAAAAAATAATAATACAAAGTAAAGAGTAATAAATATTATGTCGGCCATAAACAAAAAAGAATAATACAAAGTAAAAAGTAAATATGAGACTTAAACTAGAGACTTTAGAGCTTAGGATTAAATGGCTCAGGTATTGCACTTAAGGAGCTATTCAAGGAGAGGTTTGCACCTCGGGAGATTTGATCCCTCTCGGCGCTTGATAGATCCTAGGATTTGGATCTAGGCTAGTTTACACTCATCGCAATCCTTCCAACCAAGCAATACCTTGGGGCCAAGAAAGAATTTCCATGTGATGACCATTTCGCTTCTCCTCCTATCTTAATCGTTGATGATGAATATATTGAGCCAAATTTTAGTGCTCTTTGAGTCTGGTTGTGTCTCTTTTTGCAAGAATTTTGGTTTTCAATAGGTATGGTTTTTGCGACCATAGCCCCCGGCCTATGGGGGATATGTCAAGTTTAAAACTCTTTGTTGCTTTTAGTTCGTTTAGTAGAATGGCACATGTCTTCGTATGGTCAAAACTTTGGGGTAAAGTTGTTCTTAATAGGCATTCAACCTCTCTTTCAGTTACCATATGGCACCCTTTCACTTTTAAATCTTCTTTTTAGTTTTAATAGAATTTCGAACTTATAAAATAATAATAATAAAAATAAAATTATCATGTGTTTGCTTATGTGTGAGTAGTCCTTCAATGCGTTCTTTGATAAAAGCAATCCCTTTATTTCTTTACTCACTTCCTCCCTTCTTCTTACCATGCCTTTGATACCATGTTGTTTTTTACACACACATGCATAGACAAATACACACTATAATGAGAAAGTTTAAAGAGTGTTTTCATACATTAGTTAGTTGATGCAATGTCTCCTTACATACTAGGAGGAGAGGAGTATGTTACATAATTCCCAAATACCTAACTACACTAATAACTGCATTAAATACCTCATTGTTACATCACTTTATTAATGAGACTTTATTATATGTAAGTCCTAATTAACATGACTAAGTGCTAAATATGACCATTATCCCTTACACCTATTAAAATTTATAGTGAGCTCTCCTATTTTGGTTGCAAGCGCTTTCCAATATGGTCCAAATTACATGTTCAAATATTCTATCCTTCAACCAAAGGTTTCTTCAAGTTGGTTTTGAAGGATTAGGATGAGTTGGTCTCTAGTAATGTCAATTGTAATATTTTTGGTTAGAGGCTTTATTTGTATCATCTTCAAACCATAATAAGCACAAATGATGCTCCTACAATGATTTTAGTTTCAGGGAATTATAATGTTGGGAATCATAACCAATAAAAATGTGAAACACTATTAAAGATAAATTTGCAAATTTATATTAATAAAAATATATACAGATTAAAGTGTCCTGAAGGCCACGATTGATCTTGGATTTAACCAAACCATGTCATTAAATTTCTTTCCATTCCCTTTTCCTTCCAAAATTTTCTTAAAGAGATGTTGGGGGTAGTTTCAAAGAGGCTTGAGAATAAACAGAAAATTGGATCACAAAATCCCTAGCCTTAATGACTAAATTCCAAATGTGTTTTAATTTTTCACTACAATCCATGTTTATTACTCTTCATCTTGGGTCCTCTCCATGAAGGCTTATCGATAGCTAGAAAATGCCCTAGATATTTTTTAGGAGAACAATAACTATTTGAGGCAAAGGCATTCACAAGTTGAATTAGGAGTTATGCTACTCTAAGAGAATGAAGAGGTTTTGAGATCCTAAAAGCTCACATGTAGGCATATGCCCTCCACACTAAATGGGTGATTCGAGCTTTGGAAGGAAATGAGGCCTATAAGGTTCTGCCAGGAAATTGTTTATCTCAAAGAGATACTCTTTGAAAAAGATAATAGTAAGTTATTAATCTTAAATCCTTAATCACTAACCCAATAGTGGTGAGAGTCACTACTACATTTGGTGTTGAAATTCGACATTTGATTAACACTGAAATCCAATTTAAAAAATGAGAATCCAATATTTCTTTCTATTTTTGGCCCTGACAAACATCACTTAAGTGACGTAAGTGACCTAGTGTTGCTTAAGAGATGTATGTTCAACACATTGGCTTTTTTGGTATAGTTTGAAAACATGTGTCGGTTGTATGTTGAATAAGTGGCGTTTAATGTTTTTTAAATTCTTATCAACGATTATTCTATACTTCCAACATGTACAAAGTTTTTTTCCATGGCATTGAAAATACGACAACCCAAAATAAAACAACTCACTCTTTCTGAAGAATTGGGAGCAGGTGAAATTTTGTTTTAGGTAAATTTGACTACCCATAATCAAAAAATTTATTTAGTTAAAATTTATTGATACCATTTGAATTCTCAATTTGTGAAATTATTTAAATGTATTCTTATTGTACTAATGAATGGATTGTAGCTAGGGCGGCCAGGGCTTGGCCCAGCCGCCCCTCCTTCCTTGTGCTGTTTTCCTTGCAGGATTCTGATGGACGGCGGGTGGTGGTGGCTTCGCAGGGGCTCTTGGTCCGGGGCGCAGCTACGGCGGTGTTCTGGTTTTTGTCTGGCCGTTTTCTTCAACAGTAGTTGCTGGCTGAGTTCGCCGGTTTGGGAGATCCAGAGTTTGTTGCTTGTCCACAGACTTGGATCTACTGTTTCTGCTGTTGAGGGTTTCATTTTTTATGGAAGCTGAAGACGTAGTTCTTGGTGGCCAGCGGGGGTTCTCCGTCAACAAGTTCAACGTCATCCCGGATTCCATTCCCGACTGGGTTTTCGATTTCATGCCATTGCGAGGCGGTTGGGAACAAGCCCTGCGCGCATGGATGGTTCTGCCTCGGGAACTCTCCTGTGGCTGTTGACGGGTGCCTGCATAAAGCCAGGGAGGCCGCAGATAGCGAGAAGAGAACTGATGGAACAAAGGCTCTCAAAACGGGTGGCCTGAATAAAGGGTCGATTCGTGGGGAAGCAAGAAATTTCAGTATCCCAGTCTTGAATAAGCCGTCAGTTGACAGCTGATGGCGCCTCGGCTCTTCGGCATTCCCGGCAGCACTTCCAATGCAGGGCCTCGTTCAAGAATCCAGGATCCCAACCACCTGGCTGAGGTTTGGACGGTGAACCGATACCTCCCGGCGGCAACCTTCTTTCACTTGCTGTTCAAGAATACTGTTCTTTGTGGCAATGTTTTGGGTTTCTTTTTGCCGTACAAGATTCATCTTCTTGTGGCGAAGTTTTATTGGGTTTCTCTTTTATTTTGGTTCAGCTCTTTATAAGCTGTTGTATCTGCTTATATGGGACAGAAATATGTGAAAATGTAGGGATCCATGTGATTCTAATACATGTGCAGAATGTAATTTTAATCATCTTTTTGAAATAAAATTACGGACTTTTTCCCAGGAAAAATTTACCAAGGAAAAAAACTAATGAATGGATTGAATATTTTATTGAAATGGAAACAACACTAGATAACCCTAACTTGGGTGTTGGTGCATCCAATCGGTTGACTTATATATAGTGTATAATCAATGAAGTAATGGCTCACACAACGGATCTTGATAAATCCAATTATTTTCCACATACTAGCAATTGTGAGAAACCATCTCATAACCATCCCAAACTTCCTAATATTGGCGATGGGAAAAGTTATTACCCTTTCACGAAATGCAAAGGCATAAAGAGAAGAAGCATTGATAGGTCAATAGCCAGGAAACATTGCTTACAGCTTGGGCACCTAGAAGGGGGAAAACAATATCAACCCTTGTTAAGATAGAGAATACATGTTTTTGTCATTTTTCAGTAGTTTTAATATTCTGATACTAATTATAATTATTTATTTATAATTACAAGGAGAAGAGAAGAGTACCAATGCTTGTAATTCCATATGCTACAATTCGTAGTAGAGATGGTGAGGGTGGTAGAATTCAAGTTGATATTATGGAAGAAAATGACACTAATATTATTGAGAATAAAGGGATAAATAGGTTGAATCATGGCACATTTGTTATCATGGATGAGAACACACACGTGGATGAGATCTATGGAAATATTCATGATGTACCTCTTATTTATAAGGCACAAAAACCCTTATACAAAGACTCAAAGACAAGTCTTCTCTATGCTCTTTTGTTGCATATCAACTTGAAGGTATTGAACATTATTTCAAACACATGTATGACATGGATCTTAAGGTATGTAAGATTTTTTCTCTATATAAATATAAGTTTTTTCTCCTTTTTTTGTGATTATAATATATAGGCCCTTAATATTCACTATTCAAAATATTTGTTTTTGTTCTTGTAGGAATGTGATATTCCCCTACCATTGTCAAATGCTTTACCTCGCACATATTGAGAATTGTGTGTCATTACAAAAGATATTAGAATGGAGTATAACATAATTGATGCATGTCCTATTGATCATATTATAAATTATGGACAACATGAAACAAAATTGGAATGCATTGAATGTGGAATTTGTAGATATTGAACTTATCATGTAACAAATAAGGTGCTTCACAAATTTCTTTGCCATATCCCTATAATTCCATGTTTCCAACAATTGTTCAGGTGCAAAAACATAGCACAATTTATGGATTATCATGTGTGAAAGATAAGTGAAGATGGTGTTATGAGCATGTCTGCAAATGGTTATGCATTTAGGGACATCAAGGAAGGATAACCCACTTTTGAAGAAGAACCTTGTAATTTTAGACTTTTTGTAATGTACCCGACCTTGAAACCAAGGTCATGGGCGCATGTAAACCCAAAGGAAAGCTGAATAAAGGTATAGCATAGCGGATTAAGGTTAACCAAAGGCTATTATGACACACCATCAAGCTAATTAAATCAAACATACAACCTTTAAAATAATTGTGATACTTTAAAAACAATTATAAAATTTTCCAAGAGCTCATGCAAATGCAACACCATGAAAGCATGATAATGCAACCAGATTTTCAAAATTTAATAAACTTGGACCTTACCATTATTAAAACATTAAAGGTGACCATAATCAACCCAATAATGCTAACTAATCATATTTATGGAATTCTTTGCAAACAATTACAAAGTAGATATTTCCGCCATAAAACTATGCAATTTATGGCACTCTCGTCAATCCAATTTATGACACTTTTTTATTAACAGTTTTGAATTACCTATCGGATGAGGTATGAAGTTAACATCTACAACCATTTAATAATGAATAAAAACAAATATGAAGCAGCCATCTACAATCCCTAACTCATACAAGGAATCAGATCTACAAATAGCTATAGAAATCAGTATCGGATCATCCGGTAAGCATCCAAATCTCTGCAAAACCAACTATAAACTTTAAATAACAAGCATACCAGCTATATGGGGCACTCTACAGCCACCAAGGACACACTATAGAATTAATATACAACCATACAACATCAAATATTCAAATCTCCAGATAAACTATCAATTCAATCTAATTTCCAAGCAGAAAAACCCATCAACTAATGATCAAAACTCAGTGATTTCAACTATAGAATCATGGGACGGATCTGATCAGCCATGGAGGGAAAAATTGTAGAGCATGCTACAGAAAATAAGACACAATTAAACATGTTTCAATTTTCCATTAAGATCAAATCTCCAATAGAAGAGAAAAACACCAATTTTCCAAGCAAGATTTCTCAACTAGCGTTCCAAAAACCAAGCAATTTCAACTGTGAATTCATCTACATATATGATCAGCCATAGAGGGAGCACTGGAAAAGTAAGCTACAGAAAATAAACACATAAATAACATATCTCAAGGTTCCATTAAGATCAAATCTCAAATAGAAGAGAAAAACAACCATTTCCAAGCAAGATTCCTCAACTAGAGTTCCAAAAACCAAGCAATTGCAATTACAAATTTATCTACTCAGCTAATCAACCATAGAGGGAAAATTTACAAAGTAAGCTACAAAAAATAAACACATAAATCACATACGTCAATCTTCCATCAAAATCATATCTCATAGTCAAGGAAAATGTACAAGTTTCCAATAGTTAAACCATCAAATCTACATCCAATCATTGATACAAAACCATATACATTTAACTGTGAATAGATCAACGATCAAGGGTGATATAGCAGCGATGGAAACATAATATAAACATATGAATTTACATCAAATAAACCACTTATCTTAATAATGTGCAACTGACATCATTCGGACCACATTCCACCCAGCCATAGGTATTGCCAAGCTAAATCCTCTTGGACATGCCACCCCCAAGCTGAGGCCACTGATCCACAAGCAGAGGTGCACTCAAGAATAGCTCAAGTATTTGTTTGAGAAACCACAACTCAATTCCTCACCACCTACTTTCTCCTCCACCTCACTACCGGGTGCAATGGTAATCCCTTCACCCCCTAGGTCCCTCAAGACATCACCATTGACCATCAGGATTTATGTGCAGGTCCAAGATGGAGACAAGCAGTGGAGATGGAGGAACTATACCAGATTTTTCCAAGCTTACCACAAACACCATACAAGATCACAGTGCTTCAAGCACAAAGTTCATTCACATAACAGAGCATACATGGCTTCCCAATCTCACAAGCCTACCAAGCTCTCAACATCAATGGCATGAACAACCAAGAACAATCAACAAAACAACCATCCCTCGAACCATCAACAAGGAGATCAACCATGGATTTATATACCAAAGAAGGTAATTCCAACCCAAAGGGTAAAATCAAACCAAGTTAAGCCAACTTGAGTCAATCCAAGGGGGGGGATAACTCAACCACAAGAGGTTAACTCTAATCCAACCCAAGCAATTCGAATTCCAATGAGAGTGACTCCAAGCCACTCTACCCAACTCAAATTCATGTGTGGACACGTCATACATGGAGAGGAATTAAAATTAGTGAGGTAAGGAGTTACACAAACCAAGGCATCTTCCCAAAATAGCAAAGGAGAGGTTACATAAGAAGTTCTCCAACTTTTGAGGTGTCCAAGACAAAAATAGTTAATGAGGGTGCACTTGTGCAAATGGGGGTGACAAAACCAAGTGTAACCTACAAAAAAGGAGTTACAAAACCACCAAAGGGGCTCAAGTGACAAGTAGGATCCATCCAAGCATTAAGGAGAGTGCATTCACCAAGGAAGGCCCTAAACCATGATTTAGGCTCAATGGTACCAAAATAGGCTAAAATAATCAAAAGTTGGGTCCGTTGTACAATGTTTGGGCGACCATCAATAATAAAGTCACCAAAGCATAAATATGGACCAAGCTCAACCAAACAAGTTCTAACGTGCTAGGAATGTCCCCAATTCTCCCTTACCTTGTGGATCTAGGCCTCCCATACTCTTTTGTGGTCTCCGGTGTGCCAATTGTTTTCATTAATTAATTATTTACAAAATAATAATAATAATGTCTCTAGGTCCTTAAAGACCCTTGTTCCCACACCTTGTGCCACAATAATAATAACAATTATTACATATGTTTGGGGCTTAACATAGGGGGAATTACACTTTCAATGGCAGATGATGGTGTCAATCCATTTGGACAGCACAAATCCAATTACTCGATTTGGTCAATTTTTGTTATAAACAATAACATTCTTCTTTGGATGTTAGTAAAGAGGGAGCATGTAATTTTGGCATGAATTGTTCCAAGTATTTATTTTCAGGAATGTTGACAACATAATAATTCAATTTTTTAAATTTTTGTTACATTTTTTATGTGTACAAAGATTTAATTATTTGTATTTTCAAATAACTAGGTAAGCACCAAGTTAGAGATATGTATGTATATCTTGAGCCTCTTATTGATGAACTTTTAAAGATATGGGCCAACATCAATATGTACAACATATCCAAACCAATAGGTCAAAAACAATTTCAATTCCATGGAATACTTACATGGACAATTCATAATGCATCAGAGCTTAAACATTTTTGTAATATGTAAATTTGCAATGTAAATCTATATATCCTTAACTATCAAAGTTTTTTTTGAATATTTTGACATTATATTTGTATTGCCCCACATTAATAATAATAATAAAAGAAATAATATTATAAGGAGATAAAATGAAAATTAAATAATAATAATGATAAGGAGATAAGAATGATAAATAGATAAAATACAAGTAACATCATTAAAACTTAACTTCATGATGAAGTTCCTTGAAGAGGGAGAGTATGTAATACCCCACATTAATAATAATAATAATAATAATAATATGATAAGAAGATAATATGAAAATGAAATAATAATAATGATAAGGAGATAAGAATGAAATATTAATAAATAAATAAATCAAGAACAACTAATAAAACACTATATTAACTAACAAAGATGAATTTAAATAGGGAACTGATGGAAGGGTCAATTATGGAGTAGAACAGAAAGAGAGGTTTTCATGGATTTTCAGGGGCGTAGGTGATCATGGAGGCATGGAAGGAGCCCAACAAGACGATACAGGTGGATGAGGAGGAGGTTATGGATTATTCCGCAGATCCATACGATGATGTAGACATTTGGGTCTATGAGATTCCCTCTAGATCAGAGAAGGATAAATGTGCCAAAGGTGAAGAGAGCTTGGGAGTGGGTGCAAACCTGTGGTCCCAGAGGGGCACTGTCAAACCATTCCTCTCCTTTATGGATGAGGTCAATAATGATGGCAGATCTGGGTTATGGAAGCCTCGGGGGGAGTTCATAAATGGGATTGATGCTACCCAAGGGAATGGGAAAGATGATAGACATTTAATCTTCAGGTTTTCTCATGTGTGCAACAAGATGGGCACTAGATCGCCCGGAGATCAGATACGTCCTGCTTTGCATGTGCATTGTACCCATTGTGGGTCCCCCGGTGTTTGGAAGGAGAGGTGTTGTGCATCCTAATGGTACACTAGTTGTTCTACATTTGTTCCTAGGGCGAGTCATGGAGGTTTTTGTAGTCTAAGAAAACGGGGGCGTGGTTATGGGACAAGCTTAATTCAAGGTGTCTCATTGGAAGGGCGTCCTGCACAGTTTAGTATACTAGGGTAGTTTTTGAAAAAAAGTGGGGATGGTACACCATAGTGGAAGGACCCTACTGAGCACCCATCAGTGGTGGCTTGGTGGAAGAATATAAATCCAAGCTTAGTGGCTAAGGATCTAAGTGGTGAGAACCCTAGCGGATCATTTAAGGAGAAACAAGGGAAGTTTTACAAGGTCCACATCGTGGATGGATTTTGGGATAGGGGTGCATTGTTTGAGAGGAAAGATGATGAGGGAAAGGGAGGTAGTGATATCCAAAAAATGTCACATTAAGAAACATAAGCACAATTGTGTAAAGAAGCGGGAAGGTAGGATCATATTGGTGGTGGGGGAGGATATTAAAATGCATGAGGTCGAGAAGATGGCAGACATGGCTCTAGTAGGCTAAGTGAGGGGGAGAAGATTCAATGCTAAGAGTTTGAGTTATTGGATGGATACGAATTGGAAGGTTTTATTAGGGTATGGGCCCAAGGGATTCATTCTGGAAAGGGGTTGGTTTGCAGTAATATTTGATAAGATGGAGGACTCCAAAGCTATTCTAATTAGGGCTTGGCAATGGAACTCTCCTCCTATCTATTTAAATAATTGGAGCCCCCTATTCAATGCATAGAAGGAGCAGGTGGACCAGGTCCCATTGTGGGTCAGACTTCCAAGTCTCACATTGGAATACTGGACACTAGAAGCGTTTAGAGAGATAGGGAACAACATTGGATTTTTTTTGTTAGCATATATGTCCTTCTTAGAAAATGGCCACATGTCGGTGACTAGGATATTTATTTGTTAGCATATATGTCCTAATTTTTTTTGCTAGCCCACAAAGGAGGATATTTATTTTATTACTAGGCTATCTATAAGGGGGAAGGATTTGCCCCATTTCCCTAATCTACCACCCAAAATTGTATCATATATTTAGTTGGCATATGTTTAGAGATACATTAGTGTAGAGATCATTAACCGTAGTGACTTTAAAGGTGTTGATGACCAAATTCGTTTGCATGCATTTGAGGTGGAGGAGGTTAGGTGATTGTCTCTTTTGGTCATGAAACTAGCACATACTATGTCCAATGGGAAACACATTACTTTCCCTTTGATGTATTTATGAGTGGACAATATATTTCATAGCTCGAGATTGATTAGATGGTCAACCATTTTTTCGAGGCAATTTTATTTTCTAGATCGTTGTCTTGTTGTTTTTTTATCAAAGGTCATTCTTCCCTTTTTGTAAGAGTTATTTCATTTGTTTATTATTATTATTATTTGTGGTCACTTGACCTACATATCCCCACCTCCCTCCAAGTCCAATGACTAATGTGCATATGAACTTGTGGGGGTGGATTTTTCCCAAGAGGGGCTAGCCAAAGTGGTTGTGTAGGAAACTTTCTTTAGATTTTTTGTATTTATTGGGTAGTGAGAATGATCCTATCCTCATTCTTATAGAGTACCCATATGCAGGGATGGACTTGAGAGGATTTAAAAACATCTTATTTACCTAGGATGAGCAAGCAGATGAAGGAGGTAAAAATAACATTATATTTGGATATGTTTTGGTCTTATTTAATGCACATGTAATTTATTGTAAATTTTTGTATAAATTGTCTAATTATTATTGTGTACTGTTTTGCAGATATTGTCATATATATTGGAGACATGCCTCTCCCATGGGACAAGGAGATGCAGAAAACCAAGGAGGATCAACAACCTTAGATACAAAGACTCAACATGCCACAAAGGCCAGATCGAAGATATCAAATGGAGGTGACAAATCACGTATGTTCTCTAATGGTTAGACTAACACGGTACCCATACATGTTTGAGAGATCATATAGGTACATAAGCTATCAGAGATGTGGTCCTCCCTTCCTCGTGACATGACGTTATTGATGTATCATTTTCCAATTCCCTCAATCTAGTCAATAGGTTGAGGGATCACACTTTTCCCACTTCATCCAGTTCATTTTCTAAGGATGATGAATGATGATAATCATCTACCACCATCCCCTCATCATCCACTAGATAGAACACCATCCTCTTATCATCTAATAGATGGATCACCATCCCTTCATCCTCCACCAAGTGGACCACTATCCCCACATCCTTCACTCAATCGAACACTATATCGATCTCCATCCTTTCACCTTCCACCAAATGGACCACCATCCCCTCATATTTCACCTAACCGAGCATTGGATTGACCACCATTTTCTCATCTACTACCAAGACAACCACGATCTCCTTATCCTCCACCAGATGATTCACCATTCCCTCATCCTTCCCCTGACCAAGCACTATACTATCCACCGTATTCTCATCTACTACCAAACCAACCACCATCCCCTCATCCTTTTCCCAACTGAGCACTAAACTAGCCACTATCTCAATGTCTACTACCAAACCAACCACCATCCCCTCATCCTTCAACCCTTTACATTTTGAACAACCACATATTTATAGGTTGTCATAAAATAGATCCAGTTCACTATAAAATACCATCATCCCAGGATGGTGGCTAGAGTATGGCATGCTACACTTGGCGGGCTAAAGTAGCTATCTATTTTTGTCTACCAATTGCTTGTAGTATGTTGCTCTTGATAAGAGCTTGCAATGTTTTTCGATGGATGCAATATCTTGTGCATCTGAAGTCAATCTTGAATCAAGATCCTACAAATTTCAATTCATAATTATTCACATGCATGTGCATAAATAACATAAATTCATTCACATAATAAAAATATAAATAAAATCTACACTTATCGAAAATAATAGGGAGAAATTGATGAACTTTGAACAATATGGAATTAGTTGAAATTTGAAGAATTGTCTATTTGATTGTTATGTCCCGAGAGGGGTCATATATGGCATTAAATATATATGATATGACCCTAAGGCATTTATACATCCCATTCACGTGTTCTCTCAACAATGACTACATTACCTTTGTATATACCTTTTCACTCATTTCACATGTGGGCCCTTCATTAGGCTAGCCCTATTACATATAAATTTACTTAATTATATATACATTTAACCCCATACATGCTCCCCTCCTTGGGGTCATATCATATACATTTAACACAATATATGCCCCCCCTTAGGTCATAGTATTGATATTATAACTTTTTTCCCTACATTTGAATCAAAACAACAATAAATACATGTCTAGAATCCTGAAAGAAACTTTGGGAAGCTTATAACAAACTAATTTCAAAAAGACTTTTGAAACCCTTTTTTAATTATACAGTGCGAGTTTAAGCATCATTTGTATCCTATTGAGTATTGTAATTTGTGTGTCTGCATTCCTAAAATAAAGTTTGGGATGCATGTAACATTTTAACTCCAACCAAACTTACGAAGGGTTTCTGAATGTAGTGAATCATACAATTCAAAAAATTGCAAGTGCATTCCTTCAAACAAAATTCGTTTGTGTGCTTAACTATGATACACACCAAAAATAAATATCCACAATATTTTAACTATGAATATTTGCATTTGTAGTTTAAATATTTTTATATTGTAATGGTGTGTTTGACACTGACCATGCACCAATGTGCTTTTCTCTAACCAGCACATAGCAACCAAAATATTAAAAAATGGTGCACGTGTTTCTCATCAATGAGTTGAAATATCCATCAAAAAAGAGAGCAAGAATTTCATTTTTCTAAAAGTGAGTTTATAATAGAAAACCCTAATCACTATTTCACTCTTTTGCCAAAAGTTAAAGGGGAGACTTGTGCAGAAAAGATTTACCAGAGAAGAATTTGGAGTGGCCATATTTTTCTGAAGAGCCAAATTTATAAGGGGTCATCGTAGTTCACATACAACTCCATAGAGGATAAATTACCGATATGTAACTTCTTGCTATTCATCTCAATTTCCCCCATCATTGTTTCGAAAAAACTCATTAATTATTTGGTTGTTACTAATATTTACAATGTATTGTCAAGAAAATATAGGGGTTTTCATAGTTACCTTAAGTGTTGTAAACCCTATATTTCTTGTTGCTTCCCTTTTGTTTTATGTGGTTGCAAACTCTAACATTAGGATTTTATCCTCTCTACTATTTCAAATGAGAATTTTTCTTATAGGCAATGTATATATAATGGCTCTGTGTATTTGTATATGGGACATTGGGTATCTATATCAATGGAAGCACTTATTGCATTTGATCCCAAAACATGTCGTTGCCAGTTAAATAAACAAAACATTTTTGTGGTAACCAGTGCACATTGTATAGTAAAACGCATTGGTTCCCTTTTGTTAGGAAGGTGCACCGTTATAGTTGTAGTTAGTATTTAAAATAATTTACGGGTTTGGTAGTATGACATATACAAAAAGTACACCTTGGTGCACTTAGTATTGTATAATGTACCACATAAGTTTATTTTATTATTCTAAAATTTGATGAAGCCAAATAGATATCGGTGTGTATGCCTCTGCATGACGTACCGATGCATATCACTATGTCATATGCACCACCTCAAAACTATTCTTAGCCTAAATTCTTTATTTTATTTGTAAAACATATTTTATAGTTTCTATATTTCATAATGTCGAGTTTTTTATAGAAGATCTCTAATAGAATTTCATGGGAAAAAAATTGCAATGAGGATTATGGGAGAACATTCCAAAAAGACAACAAGGAAAGCTCTTTGGAATTTTATTATAATATTAATATTTTCCAATGGAATAAATCATGGGAAAACCTCAAGTAATTCCTCATGATCCATCGATGGTAAACAAGGTAAAGCTTCATCCCTTATTAGATAGCCTAACCTCAAGGGGATCAAGAGAACTGAACCCATGACATCCCTACTTTTGGGGGAGAGATCTCACATATGGCTCATGACAACTTGAGCTAACCCTTGGGGCTTTGTATAAAAATAATATGTTTGAATTATTTGTAGGTTTAAATAATTTGTATTGATTAATGTGTGTCACGTAGAGAAAAAGCTTGAAGAAACTCAATAAGATTGTTTGTTATCAGAATGCAAAATAGCGTAAAACATTTATGGAAATTATTCAAAGTGAGAAATTAGGTGAATCAAAAGGTAATCAACATGAAGCTTTTTTTCAAATATATAGTAATATTGTACTTCTTAAGAATATTCATCGACGTGTTTCAAACACTCTATTTCATATTTGTTGAATGTTGTGCACGGACCGACAATGAGGAAAGGGAATGTCATCTGAAGAAGAATTTTTTTATGAGGGATATAAATGATGATGAATTGCTCCTCATTTCATCTAGAGTGGTGCTAGAAGTTAATTAAAGTGGATTAAACTTTTATAAAACTAAGGGATATAATGGAAAGAATGTATATACATAGTTTCCACTTACAGTACAAAAATCAATCTAATGACTCCAAGAATCAGGTTATATGTAAAGTACAACAAGTGTTTCTAGCACATTGGTCCATGGGGCCTATCAAACTTTCAATAACAAAAGCATACAATAACAAAAAAGAATCATTTAAAAAGTATTAATCCTAAACGTATCTTTCTATAATATGTATATACTAGTAAAAAATTATGAAATTAATATTTTGGATATTTTTACTTTTATATAAATATTAAAAAATTTGTTTTTGTGCTTTTTTGTTTTCGAAAAATACTATGAAAATTCCAAGGGAAGAACGAGGTCATATATGAAACATGGCGACAGGGATGTCCAAAAAGGTGTACAAGGAGATGATCAAAGAAATGAACATAATTGCATTGTAGGAGGAGCCATACCAACAACAATGTGCATCAAACGCATGCAATCATTATTTATTTCTTTTATGTACAAAGAGTTCAATTATCGCTTGAAATACTAATTTTCAATTTCATTGTTGAAAGGAAGAAAACAAAATGGAACCCGTTAAGCACTCAAGACATGACAACAAGGAAGAAAATGGTTGATCGCAAACTTTGTGAGTAATTTTGTTTCCATTAAGATTTTGCATTTGTTGTTATATTTATATTTTAATTTGTTTATACTCATCCATATATGTCTTCTAATAGGTGTTGACATACATAAAAGTGTCATCCAGAGAATTGATTAACATTGGGTTAAGTGTATGTTGGAGTATCAAAGGGTAATTGTGCAATTTGTAACTAGCTATGTTGTTTAGTTCTCTCATTTTATAATTAATGGAACAACAAGAAACATTTTTATTGATTATATCAATGCTTTGTTATGGTGTATAAAGCTTACAAGAAACAAAGTATGGAGTGGAGCCAATTCAAGAGTTGTTGAGAGATGACATGAGGAATGGCTTTAAAAGAACATGTTTTGTTTATGAATCACTAATTGCTATGGTACACTTTTCATTTTACATAATCATGTATATTATATTATTAATGTAGATATATTCATTACATTGTTTATATGTTTGTACATGGAAAATGAAGAGGGGGAACAATATCAAACCAATCAATCAAACATTCGATCAAATAACCCAAGTATAATATTGCCTACAAGTGGTCATGAACAAATGAGACATGCAAGTATCTAAATGAGACATGCAAGTATCTTGAGCAATAACAAAATAATTGAATGTTACTACAAATTGCATATTTCAAAATGTTTGTCTATGAAAAACAAACATTTTGTTTATTGTACTAGATATTGTCCCAATTGGATGATGACAAGTTACTAATAAGTGTAATATTGTTTTTTCAATGTGGTTCACAACCTTGGAGAGGAGTCACTATGTCCACTGGAAGAATTCATAGGAGGGCCCACCCAAAGGGGCCTCACCTCGCTAAATCTGATTACAAAGCCTAACCCAGTGGGGACATCAAGTGATGCCCTTATATATCTATGCATAGCCACGCAGGGATTTGACCCCGAGACCTTCCGCTTACAACTCACAACTCTCAACCACTTGAGCTAACCCATCAGGCTTAATAAGTGTAATAATTACATATTAACATTGTGATTATCGTGGACCTTTATGTGGCCCCATTGTGTATGATGAAGGGTTTGTTATTCATATATAATAAAATGGGTTTCTTGTTCTATTACATTGTCCAATGTTGTAAAATGTTGCATTGTTGATTAAATATATAGACGGCTTACATTGCTACAATGAACAAATGTGTAATCTCATGGTAGAACACATTAATGCAATTATTATATCCAACTGCAATAATTATAATTCAAAAATCAATATTATTATAAAAAATAATTGATATTTTGATGACTAATTGAAACTAAATAATAATAATAATACAGGAATATTGGTGCATTGTAGTTTTTGAACTCACTAAACAATGTGGATCATTCGTAAATAGTAAATGGTGTGTTTAAATTGCTATAACACACAATGATTTTTTACTAATTAACATCGGTGTTATAAATGCATCGTTTCTTTAACAATGACATATTTTTAAAATGACATCAATGTTACCATTACAAAATATTATTGTGCATAAAGTAGTATATGCACCATTACTTTTGACAAATTGTAAGCATTGATGTGTTTTTGGAAGTAAACACCGAGGTGTTGATACATAAAACAACACCACCATTATCATCAATGGCATGGTCAACGATACAAAACAATTTAGTGTGTATCACTAGTACAAAATGGGTAATAAGTGACTAAAAAATGACTAAAAATCAGAGACAAATGACTAAAATCAATCACAAGACCATTGGTCATAAATTAGCAGTCATTTATCACTTAGTTATAAATTGTTTGAATCACTTCATGAGTTGATCATATATTTAGTCATTTATATGGTCATTAATTGTCGCTATTTGGTTATTTATTTGGTTATTAATTGTCGTTGTTCGGTCATTTATTTCATAATTATTTATCGTTGTTTGGTAGTAAATTTAGTCATTAATTAATGTTAACTAGTCATTGATTGTTGCTAAATGGTCATTTATTTAGTCATTGATTGTTGTTAAGTGGTCATTTATTTAGTCATTGATTGTTATTAGTTGGTCATTTAATTAGTCATTGATTTATGTAGATAGGGAACGGAGGAATCGAACCACCAACCTCCTGCCTTACAGGCAGGCACTCTTCCATTGAGCTAGCACCCTTAAATATAATCAAAATTCACAATAAAAATATATCACAAACTCTTACAAACATTAAGACACTACGATTCCAACTGTAACATAAAACATATCATAAACTCTTTATTAAGGGTATTTTTATGTAGCAGGTTGGCTACTATTCCAACTGTAACATAAAACATATCACAAACTTATTACAAGAAATGATAGTAACAGGTCGACTAGTCTTCATGGAGATAATATTGGCACATAATACATATCAGGAGAAGTGCATTCATGTCATTTTGTGCATTCCCCCATCCAAAACTATTATGTACCTAGGCCAACCAAATATAAAGCACATACCCCCTTTCAAAAATGACAAGTACGTAGGTCATGGAATGTGTCTAATATTTCTAAACATTCCTATGACATAGAAGCTAACTAACATAGCCAATTTGAAAACTGAACATTGATTTATGCTCATTCCACCTTATAGGACGTAGCAACATGTCCACACCTCATGCCTCCCCATTCACATGCTAAATATAATCAAATGAAATAAAATGATTCTTATGTTGCCAGAATTTACTAAAACACCAAAATAATATGTAAACCATAAAAATATAAATTCCACATGCCATCCATGACACTTTATCCACTTTCACATTATCCAAGTTCTAAAAGTGCACAATATTGAACCATGAACTAAAGTAAACAAAACAAACATCGTCATTGTGACATTGCACATACAAATCTAAAAACATCTAAATAAAATCATAACCAACAATATATGTGTGTGGTGTAGGACCCAACTATATATCAAAACAAGTCACATCATATACAACTCAAAATCCAATACAACATTTCAAAATTGAATGGTACTCATAATCTAATGTGCCAAAAAATAATAAACAATCCATGAATAAGTCACAATTGTTTCTATATCACCATAAAAGCATCATACAAATCAATCACAATTACCCCCATCATGTTTATTAATCATCATATAAATGATAAGTCAATACTTAGCTTTCACTTGGAATCTCGTGATGAAGACAATCGACTCCTTCTTAGGTCTCTTAATAATGGGATAAGGATCTAGACAAGGGGGAAGAGGATGAAGTGAGGTCTCAAGATGATTAGTGAGAGAAGATAACACTACAAAATATATAGGAATTGTATTATATCACCAAATCAAAACCCTTATTAGTACAAGCAAATATATATCTTACCAATTTCCCTCGTTATTGTTAATGAATTCAATGATGTTCAATGGATATAAATAAGCCTTCAGTGTAATGATAAAATCTCATTTACTCGAACTTCCACTTCATAAATGACAAATAATCCATAAATACGAATTTATATAAAAGATGATAAATAAGATATGATATGAATTACAATTGAGGGCCCGTTATTTATAGTTTGACGGAATACCCTTTCACTAATAGTCATGTCTTTTCGGAAAGACATTATTAATTATTATATATATATATATATGTTGATGTTTATTAATATTAATATTATTATTATTTTATTCATAACATTGCCTTCTCCTTAAACATGCTTTGTCTTCAAAGCATAGTTTATTGTATGACTTTGTTCTCTTGCTCGTAACGACTTTTCATGATGTTGTGAGCTTGGAACTACGATGCTTGATGAAACCAGGCGGTATAATCTTTGGATTGTTGAACTAATGTGTTGCATTTTTTGGGAAGTGATCCATCCCAAATCTACTTTCATTTGAACTGTTTGATGATCGACTGCTCGTACGGAACTTCTTAATTTAAGCTTCCATAAAAGTTGTCGATGTTGTTTTCGTTCATTTTCAATGTTGTAGTTGGTTTGTCTATAAGAAGAACAATGTTTATTTTCTACTTTACTTTGATGTTGGTTGTATCGACTTCTGTGATTTGGGTGACGATAAGGCATTCGATTCGTTTGTGGAACCCTTGTAGAAACTCCAATTGTTTGTGATTCATGCGATTTACTGGTTGATAATAACTCTGAGGATTTTTCTAACTTCTCATTTTTTAATTTTTTTATTTGTTCAGTCAACCCTTGATTCAAATTTTTTAAGCGAGAATTTTCTTCATTTTTTTCTAATAGATTCTTATTGAATTCTTTTTGGAGATCCACTTCCTTTTGGTGGAATTTCTCTTGGATTTCTTCTTGCGATCTTTTTTCCCTTTTTAATTTCTCAATCTGTGCGATCAATTCTTGACTATGATTCTTCAAACGAGTAATTTCTTCATCCTTACTGACGACAATCTTTTCAACTTTTTCTGCTTCTTTTGTTCTGAATTTTGATTACCCTGTGAAATCATATTTGATATATCCTTGAAGTCTTCAAATGTTGGAGCTTCTAAATCGGACTTCATTGTAATATCTTGAAATGTGATTCTCTTATGCTTGTAGGAAAATGTCAGAAACTTATTTCCGGCATTTAAGATGAAGGTCCCCAATGTTTTAATCCATGGTAACCCTAAAACTATGTCACCATCAAAGCTCCATAAGGAACTAACAATGAATTGAGATATGACCATATAATCTCCAACATTCAATTCTAATCCACTTATTTGAAATTGCTTCTTGTTCCAAAGGTCTAGCCTTTCACCTATATTTGATTCGGTAATTACTAAATGGTTAGCAAATTCAACACTAATATAATTATTTCTTCCAGTAGGGGCAATAGAAATGGTGACATCCTTCCCTACAAGTGTCCCTTTAACTCTAAATAGTATTGAGACATTCATCTTTGAGGTGCTAGGAAACCTTCCCTTCTTTTCAACATTAAAATCCATATTCTTGAGTTTTCTTTGAAATTTATTCAATATCTCCTTTTTTTTATAATAAACAATATTCAATATGATTTTTCTTGTAAAAAATCTTCTTTTGATGCTTTACCTTCCCCACTCATGTTCAAATCTTGCTTTTTGTTTTTATTAAGAAACCACCTGTGGTTTTACTTCTTTACTTATTTTTTTTTTCTATTTTTAGGACAAGGTCCTATTTTTTAGGGAAACCCTAATATAATGGTTTTACTTATTTACTTTTAAATTATTATTTTTCTCTTTTTAGGACAAGGTCCTATTTTTTAGGGAAACCCTAATATAATGGTTAAAAACCGGAAACTTGCTTTGATACCAATGTAATGAGAAAATCTCATTTACTCGAACTTCCACTTTATAAATGATAAATAATCCATAAATACGAATTTATATAAAAGATGATAAATAAGATATGATATGAATTATAATTGAGGGCCCGTTATTTATATTTTGGCGGAATACCCTTTCACTAATAGTCATGTCTTTTCGGAAAGACATTATTATTATTATTATTATTATTTTATTCATAGCATTCAGATGTTGGCTTCAACTATTACATTCATGCCGAAAATCAAGTGTGAAAATATTTGGGATTAGTCATTCACTTTACAATTATTTTTTGAGTTCTAAGAGATTCTTGTGGTTTTAGTATGTTTGTCAAGAAGTTTGTAGATTGACACGTATGACTTGCATGGGTTATTGTGATCTCTGGCTGTCTGGATAACTTTTTAGGAATTGTTGGTTGGAATTTGATGTGAGACACAATGGACCAAAGGTTTTTCCCTATATTCTTATGGTGCTTGGAAACATTGGAAAACACGTCAAAAACTGTTATCACTTTTTTATGATGACAAATATACACAAACTATTTTAATCTACTTATGAACTGTAAAAGTAATCAATTGACAATAACCATATAAATTAATCTTGAATGTATGTGAACCTATGCATATTTCTTCACACTTCTGAGCTATCGATGTACTAGGTGTAAGGTCCTTGGTTGCCTGTATTATATACTATTACCATTGGAACACATGTGGGCATATTATGTTTGAAGCTCTTAGGATAGCACTTTGATCTTATTTATAAATATCATGAGTCGTGACTTTATTTCTTTACTATATGAATATGATTTCAGAGAAAAGAAGGCATATCCTGTTGATTTGGAAAGCTTTTGTTGATGCTCAACATTGACATGCTTCCGAAGAGGTTCGAGCATGACGCTAAAGGCGAGCCTACTGAATTTTGTAAAATCATTCTATCTATACCGTCATGACCAGTCCAATGTGCTTATCACCTACATATCTTGTTTGGCCATTTTCTTCGTCATATGACCCTTTCGACAAGTCCACCAAACTATATTTACATCATTACCACGTCATGGTCGAGTCAAGTTATGGGGTTTTGTCATCTTTTCATATGGGAATCGTCATGTGAGGAAATCAGTTTCATGATGTTCAACTCGTCATGCCCATCACACTCATATTTTGTTTGGAAAATTCTGAGTTCATTCAACCCCTTTGACGATGAGTTAAAGTTTCGACAAGTCAAGGTTTTAGTGTCACGATAGTTAAAACTTATCAAAGTTCACATCCACCAATAAATTGTCAATTGCACCCATCTATCAGTATAGTCATTTTTCCTGAGTTCAAATGGTCAAAAAGTAACATTTGGATGCATCATTTTCCAAAAACACCTATGACCTCCATTGCTAAAGAAATGATACTTCCCCACCTTGTTTAATGTAAAGAGCTCTTACCCCATCCTGTTATTATTTATATACAAAGTTTCATTTTCTCTCCCTTTTTTTTTGAATGATGGTTCACCATTTGTTAGAGGGGTACATCCATCAAGAGAAATGCCAACACTTGTTATTCTGGAGAATCAAAGTATGGCCATAATTACAATCATTACATAGTCAAAGACGGCTCCCAAGGAGCAAGTGACACAAAGCGAGATTTGAACTAGGGTGAAAAGGATAACAACATTCCTCCAACCACCCAATCTCTCCCTTACCACATCCTTTATTCTCTTTTTTCCCTAAACTTTCTTATACCCCTATCCATTGTCCTTTGCATTTACTCCCCTTATGAAATAAAATATTTTTGAGATGAAATTAAAAAATAAAAAATAAAAAAATCCCTTCACTGGATTATCCCCTCTCGCTTCTTTTTCAAAAAAATCCATTTATATGATCCATTTTCCCATCAAAATAAAGATTAAAAAAAAGCAGTCTCTTTTATTGCCCTTGTTCCTCGCTGCATCCTTTAAATACCATCCATATCTCTTTATTACCACCTCTATGGCCTTGCGTATCTCCTTGATTTTTTAAAGATGTAACAATAAATAATTATCTTTCACCTTTTTCAAAGTCTTTGCATAAAAAATGAGAAAGCAAATATATTAATATGCCTTAATATCTATTATGAAGAGAATGTTGAAGGTCTTTTTGATAGAAGGAATGTAAAGGTCTTAAAAGAGGGTCTTTTTGATAGGGTTTTTTTTTAATGCTTATTACGATGCTGCTTTCACTGGAATTGAGAGGACATTGTTAAGCACAATTGACATGAATGCATAATAAGTTGGCATCCATAGACAGGGATCGCTGTAGGTCGTTTCCTTGTAGAGATGGAAGCATGAGCAGAGGGAAAAGCAGTCGAAGGAAGCACCGAAATAAAAGCCTGTGGGTAGTGAAAGGTGTATGCAGAGCGCTCAATAATAATTTAAAAATTAGGCAAGATGCCTAAAAGAAGCATCTACACACTGGCTGAGAGCAGTAGATAGAAAACGCCTCAGAGAAGATCAGTGGTAGTACTAGTATTATTTGACCTAAACAAATATGATAGCCATGGCACTGAGGTTTCACAGCATCCTTTTTTCATACGATCTGGGAAGCAACATGAATATTGGAGAATCCCATCCACAAGAATCTCATTTGGATCAATGGCAATGTCATATTCTACAAAATAACTTCTCGGTTTCCTTCCAGTTCTTCAAAATGGTGCTCAAACCAACATCCATTTACCGGTGTTATGGACAGTAACGACAAGATCAGGCCACATAGAAACATACTATTGAGCAGATGACAACAAAATTCTGAAAGCAAAGGTCAATAAATTGGTTTCAAAAAAGCTTTTTATAAACTGCAATCAAGGATAGAAAACCAACTTCAGCATCTCAAGGAAGAAGAGAAACATGAGCCAGAACTACTCAAGATATATTGCACGCCTTTAAGTTCAAAATACTAAATAGTTTACTGCATTTAACACTTTGATATAACTTACCAAAAGGAGGCGGCTCTCTGGGACTTTTTTTTTTCTAATGAAATGTTTCCATTAGCAAGCCAGTCATATCAAGGACGAGCAGCTTCTTTTCTGCAGGCACAGTCATTTCTGCATCTGCAACCAGAAGAATTATTTTCAAATAAACATGCAGTTTCATTACACACATCAAGACTTTCCAATAACCACCAAATCTGTTGTTACAAAGATTTTCCTTCAGCTTTTAGACAAGTGTTCTTGCTTAATCATAAGCATCAAAGCCTTTTCTCATCATTTTGTAAGTCTGTCTATGAGAACCCTAGAAATACCAACCTCCTATTAAGTTTGGTTGACCTCTATGAGAACCCTAGAAAAGCTCTGTTAAAACCCCGACCTACCTGCATTTAGTGTTTTCTCTGTTGAAACCCTCGGCTTGCCTGCATTTGGTGTCCTCCTGCCAACTACTCCGATTGATGCGTGCAAGCTCTGCGTCTGGTAACAACTATCTCTTCCTAATGTTGTTGTGGCCTGTCATAATTTCAAAAAAGGGAGGTCCGTCTTATTTTGAGATGAAGGGGAATAGAAGTGAAAGGGTAAGGTTAAGAAGAATTAGTGGTTTAATAATTGATGGAATATTGTATTTGATTTTTTGGAAATGAAGAATGGAGAGGGTGAATATAAAATCTAAAAGGAAGAGGGGAAGGGTTTCTCTTAAAAAAGGAAGGGCATTGGTTTTTTTTTTCTACAAAGAGGTACCCACAGGGGGGATTTTTCCAACTTTCCAAGTGTATTCGTAATGAGAAGATTGATGGACGGATTTGCATTGTGTGAAGTAATGGAGGGACGCAAAATTGACAATTTTCAGCTAACATAATGCAAAATGCATGTACTTGCCGAAACTGTGACAGACTACCGAAAGGGTCAAACGAACATAGATTTCGCCAAGCAAAGTATGAGCATGAACAGTGCAACGTCCTGAATGTAATGACCTAAATAATATGATGTTATTGACATGTGTGGAAAGAAACAACCAAACCTTGAGACTTGACACTGACTGGCCTATGACGAAACACTGGTAACTCATTCCACCCTGTTCAAGTTCGACGAGTTCTCCATTTCCATCTCCAGTAAGTTCAGGTTTTATTTATATTTTGACTATTTATTTGAATTTATGTTACTTATCCATGTGAATCTGAATATCAATTTATTCTATGTTGCAGGATCCTGACTCAAATTCCAGTTCGGATGCACAAGATATTCCTCGTAATCTCTTATCAGGAGCAAGATACCGCAAGCAGTTCGTAGATGAAAATGGACAGTCGCTTTACCCCGCCAATTGTAACGTGTTATCTTAAAGCCGCAATCCTAGTTCATCGGCGGTAATTCATCGTGAGATGGATCTCTTTTATGACACCCCAGTAGTTTGTGGTTGTTCAAAATGTCAAGGGTTGAAGGAGAACCCTCGATGTGTCACACTCACCAATTACACCAATGATAGATTACCCAATGTTGATGGTCTAATACCCCCTACTGTAGTAAAAAATCCAATAGGTGATATAGAAAATACACGTAGGAAAACTTCTCTATGCTCATTTTTTTAAAAGTTGGAAGCCAAAACAACTATGTCTCGTCCTAAATTGACGAACCCCTCTGCTTATGTTCAATCAACTGAAATTTCTAGTGATCCAAAGTATGATATGAATGCCACCCAACACATCTCTACTAGAAGATCCAAAAAGTTGCATGCGTTTAGAGCAAAATTGTCCAAGTACACACCAAGGTCTGTCCAATTGTTGGAGGGTAGCAATGATTTCTCCCTTCCTATGAATTTGCAAAGTAAATATCAAACTTCTTACAATTGTGCTTTGTATGGCACTTGGTTGTATTCTCTACATGTTCCTGATGTTGGAACCAAATTCTCCTTTTGTGGTAATAGTTTTATGATTTCCAAGCCTAATATAGATGCTACAAATCTTGGGTTGTTTATCCTTTCACATGAACTTGTTCATCCCAAACAGTCAGTAGCACTTATGCCATTTTGCGGTCCTATATATTGTCGGTCGGATTACTTGAATATTGTTAAATACAAACATAACATTTCCATGTATAGTATGTGCATGAATGGTTATGTTTCTAGGAACTTTAATAGGAAGAAACTATTATATATAGATGGGCGTCCACGCACTCATGGGAACATTGCAGGGTTCATAAATAGTTCTAGGTGCTCTTTATTTTCTGCAAATTGTTCATTTGAGGAACACTTCAATGACCGGGAGTTATTTATGAAAAGGAAAGCATCCAGATTTGCTGTTGTACATGCAATACGTAGTTTGTCTCCTGGTGACGAGTTGTTAATAAACTATAACTTTTGTAAACCACCAACCACTCGTCAGATATGCCTTGCATTGGTATACCCTTAGAAGTCCCCTTGGGGAATAAGACACACAAAATTGATTACTTGTATTTGTTAATTTTCAATGGGATTCATGTTAATGTATTGCTTAGTTTGAAATTTTGTTTTATAAATTGTTAATATAATTTATAAATTGTTTGTTTTATGGCCAAAATAGGGGACTTTCCCTAAACTCCTCATGAGTCATCATATACTCAAGAATGTTTGATCACACCATTATCATATGTGTAATTGTCATGCCAAAATCTCACACACCTACTCATGAATTGCACTACATGTATTGTTAGCTTAGATACAATGCTCTTCTTCGATTAATTGTATTTGCTAATTTTTAATCTAAACATTTGCTTTATAAATTGTTTGCAGCTTAATATTTTCTATTGGAAATTATTCTTGTGCTTCTATAATAATTATTTTGTATAATGCTAGATCAAACCAATTGCATTATGCTTATTAACATCATCTATGTAATGTTCAATATTTTTGAAATCGGGATTCTGATGATGAGCGACCTATATACCATCTTCCGTTGCACCCTAGTACAATGCCAAATCAAGAGAAGGCTGAAAAAAGAGCACAACTTGGAGAGGAAGCATACCAAGCATGGTTGAATCAACCACCTATTCAATTTCCACTGCATCCATACTCACCAATTACTAATTCCTACAATAATAGTAGTTCTTCACATGTTGGCAATGGGGGCAATGAAGTAGAGGTTGGTATGGATGAGTTATTACGACAAACAAGTGCCATGGATGCAATGTTGTTACATACATTCAAATACAATGAGTTAGGGGATGACACTCATATCACTGAAACCTTCTTCGAAATCCTTAAAGCGGCTTCCACCACCCATCTCTTTAGATTTGGCCGGTCAAAGTCTACACAATTAGGGACAACAATGTTACTGTACAACTTGAAAGCAAAGTATGGCATGTCAAATGCATGTTTCTCGACACTTTTGAGGTAACTGGCCATCAACTACCTTATATTTTGAGGAATCTTGTCACACAATCAAAAATTGAAAATGATCAATTTTATGAATGTTAAATGATATTATACATTTATATTTCCCACTAACTGCAAGTTATTCAAAGATAAGGTACTTTCAAGTGATAATGTCTTTCCCGGCAACTGCGAGGAGACAAAGCAAATGCTGAAAATGTTGGGTGTTGAGTACATATCATATCATGCATGTCCCAATGATTGTATTCTATATAGAGGTGAATATGCAGACAAAGAGATATGTCCAAAATGTGGGCATAACAGGTACAGAGAATCGAATAACATGGCTAAAGCATATCAAACTTCTCATAAGATATTGAGGCACATGCCTATAATCTGAAGGATTTGAAGGCTCTTTCATTGCAAAGAATTAGCTATGATGCAGGGATGGTGTGTTAGAAAATATTCCCTATGGATAGGTCAAACTTCTCTTGGACACAGTAAGGCTCCCTAGAGACCTAATCCAAGTTAAAAGCAAAACAAATGGTACCTAACATCTCCTAGATCTAGTTCATACACAAGCAAACACAAGCATAAGAAGACAGAGAGAATAGATTTCCTACCTCTACCCTAAAGGTTTTCCTGGTTGTTCCTTCTTGATCCAGCTCCTAGCTTGCAGATCCAAACTTGTGAGCCTACACACAAATACAAGAGAAAACACCTTCCAATGCCCCAAGTGTATTAAACAAGATATAACTACCAATTATTAGACATATTCATACATCCATCAAAAGAGACATGAAATGGGAGAATAGGCCAAGTTTTATATTAGAAAGAAATGCATGAACAAAATGAACAAAATTACACCTGACTCTATAGCATCATGTCCTTCAGACTCTCCTTCCAAATCCCTTTGAGCACCACAAGATCATAAGGACCACCTTTCTAATCTTTTTCCATTGTAGCCCCTTAAGAATCACACAATCATAAGTGTGATGCCTTCAAGCTCTACTCTTTTTCCGATGGAAAGCCTTCATTATATAGGATTTGGGAGGCTCAACTACCATGGAGAAGGATTTGGATCAAGTGAGGATAAGGTGGATCAAAAGATATTCGTGTTACTTTGAATGTAAATTCAAGCGATAAGGTGATCCTCCTAAAATCAAGCTCGAATCTTAACCCTAGAATCAAGGCAAAATGGCTCAAACAAGATTGTCGCTCCCTTAAAAAAATCCACAGAGCGAAAATGTTGGGATTTTCGCTCCCTAGAAGGCTAGAAAGGACCGACAATGTTGAGATTGTCGCTCCCTAGACAACTGGCAGGGGGCGAAAATTCTTGTACATGGCTCAAATTAGGGTTGGTTAGAGTGGATTTCAACCTCCTAATGATGGATTTCTCTCCCCAACATGTATAGGAACCATAATAGGCTTTAGGTTTCCCTCCAGAACACATCTAGAAAGCATGATAACCACTTTTTCATGTTGAAAAAGTATGATACTTAAGGATGACACTCAAGTGTGACATTTTGAGGTGTAATAGATGCCCCCTAAAGTGTGAGGTTAGAAGGGATCTGATATCCGAAACAATTTACAAAGACATAGGCAACCAAAAGAGAATAGGAAAGAAGTTGCAAACAAAGATCAAGTAGTACAACTATATAATCCCTGAGGCGGGCATACTCATGCTCAGAATAAACTGACTCAAAGCATGGCCACCGACCAATACACTATGGATCCATGAAAGTACTGATCAAGAATATGGACACTAGAGATACAATGTGGATCCATATCAATATGACAATATCAGGTCATATCCATGAAATAACACACAGTGGATCTATGACATAATCAAAACATAGCCATTGACCAATACAAAGTGGATCTATGTGACAATACATTAGCCGGGTCATCAACATGATGTCCATGTGGGAACCTACTAAAAAAATATCCATCGCAACCTAGGTAAGGTACATAATAACTAGTCCCTTGGGTCTTCGACCCAATCCCGAAATGATATGATTCTAGCCATGCAAATAAATGTGTTGAAGTTGAACATGGTAGAAACCACTTGATTAGCGGTCATTGATGTAAACCGTGCGAGGGAAATCACCAGTGATGATAATGAATCCCAAGGTATCCTAGTACATTCCAATGAATGTGAATAGATGAGCTAGAGTTGAACACTCATGGAATCATCCAATCAGAGGTCAATTATGTGAACCTACTATTGGAAGCGAGGAGACCTGCCATTGAGGCATGTAGGTTCCAGGGTACTTAAGTGGTTTATAATTCTAATTCCCGGATGAGGTGTTGAATTTGACAGAAACAAACTCATCGAAGGAGGGAAATGATGTATCCCACATAATCAATACGAAATCGACAGAGGAAAGTGATATAAAGTGATGGCACAAATGAGCATCGACTGACACGATGATGGAAAGGTTAACTATACTATAGAGAGATTGACTCAGGTTAATACTTCCCTTGAACATTGGAAGGCATGACAAGTGACTTGGAAGCATTGACTCAGTGAGATACATATTTCTAGTGAAACTCCAGAACAAGGACAAATCAAAGGCCATGATGGGATTCCCAGCCAAAGAAAAGTACATCATAAGGAAAATGATAGCAATGACGAAGAAGAGAAAGAGAAAAACAATTATGAATGCGAAGTTGGTGTCAATGACAATTATTAAAGAATTGAAGTTGTATAAGGTTATAATGATGAAAATAAAAGCATTAAAGATGATACTAATCATGGTAACATAGAAGAAGAAAACCCAAAATATTCTTCGACACACGAAGAGATAAACATTCTAGAAGTTGTCGCAACTCAAGATGTTCAAGAATCTCAAGATCAAAAGGTTCCCAAAGAACAACTAGAGACAAGCTCGTTAGATAAAGATAAAGAAATAGATCATTTAAAAAAACCCAATATCTGCATGAAGAGATTTGAATGGAAACGTGACCAATTGTTTCAAGAACTACTAAATCATGGTACTGTTATCCAAAATAAATCAATAAAGAATCCGATATTCCAAGATTCGTATGGATATGGTACTTTACTTTACAACATTGATATGGTTAACTATGGGTTTTCATTCACTATTTAGAATTTGACAAATTAGCATCTTTAACTCAACCAATGCTACCTCAACTATTATAGATGATGTCATCCTCTAGAATGTGATTGGTTCTTTAAAAGTTGATTTTGATGGTACATTTTTTGTTTTGAGGCCCGTTTTTCTGTTGTCGCAGTTAATTAAGCAGTATCCAAGATTCATGGATGAATCTTTTCAAGGCAGGATGACTTGTAATATACCAAAAAGTATATTACCGCTATTAATTTATTTATTAATGATTAGTTTAGTTATTAATTAATTATTTATTAATACAACATGTCTCCTCATTAGAAGTCATGTCTATTTTCTATTAAGGCCATATAAAATATTGGCCAATATCTTGTAAAGACATCATCGAAATATATTCAATAATTATTATCAATAATACCAAACATGTAAGACTTTTCATCTTACACTTCCAAGAGGTCTCCATTAGACAAAAGAATAATACTATGGAAATAATGCATGCCAAGAGACTCGATAAGGGTAAAAGGTGTTAGTTTTTTTTTATCATTAATTCAATATGATCTAGGATCTTAACTGAAAGAACAACATGTACAACATATCAAGCATAAGAGACAAGAGACAAAAGACACAAAACATTTCACCGGGGAAAACCAAGAAGGTGAAAAACCCCGCAACTTCCTCAGAGATAGAATAAGCATCAATACAAGGATCACCATGATCAAACCCAAGAGATAGATATCTTCAGCAGCATACTCCTCCTCCACTTGTGCGTATTCCTCCTCTCTCTCACTAATGCGAAGTGAGTGAATGTGTAAAATGAGAGAGACACACTCTCTATTTATACACTAACTCACTTGACCTTTACTCAACTAGGTCAGCCCCAACCTAACCACTTAACATAATGTTAACTGGGCCGACCCCCACTAGGGTGGTCTAATGACCCATTGAATATAAGTTACGACACTTACAATATAACTTGCGACACATGCAAGTACAACTGACGACACTTCCAATCGGAGGAATAATACATCTCCGTTGGGGATACAATAAAGTACAAATACAATATACAAGTGAATATATTCCAAAGTTACAAATACATCAACACTCCCTCTTAACTAGGAATGTATTCTCTTGACACAAGTCATCAATACATATCAGCACAAGTCTTCAATACTGGAGCTGGATCATCGTCACTGGATCACAGAGCATCATCGTCACTGCTGCTACTATCTCAATCAATCTCCAATCTACTCGTCATAGGACATTCTACAGAGCCAACCCTTTTTCATGTTGGATGTAGGCCTAGCCTCCATGTAGGTCTTCATCATATCTGCGAGCAAGCCATCAAGTAAGTACACCTCAGGACTGATTACACTGCCTCTGCAAAACCTGCAAGATCTCCCAGGACTGATTACACTGCCTCTGCAAAACCTGCAAGAGCATCTTAGGACTGATTATATGCCTCTGCAAAACCTGTGTACCATACTGTCACCTCATCGTCATCGTTCACAGAGCACATCACACAACACTTACATTCACCGGCATGGGAAGACACACTTCAACCATCCGTGAAAGGCTCCGCACTTATATCTACGCCATGGGAAGACACACTTCAACCATGCGAGAATGGCATCGTACTTATATCCATATCCATGGGAAGACACACTTCAACCATGCTAGGAATGGCACAACACTTATATCGCAGCCATGGGAAGACACACTTCAACCATGCTAGGAATGGCACAACACTTATATCGTAGCCATGGAAGACACACTTCAACCATGCTCGAATGGCACAACTCTTACATCAACGACCATGGGAAGACACACTTCAACCATGTCGGAATGGCCCCAGCCCTTATATATGCACCATGGGAGGACACACCTACCACCATGTGAGAATGGCTCATGTGCATCTGTGTCTCTGGACTCATCACTTCCCCTTGGAAGGGATCTTGATCTGAAGTACACCAATCCTCTCTTTGAAGTACTCAAACTTCACTCTAGCTAGTGGCTTGGTCAACACATCGGATATGTGCTCGTTCGTCGCAACATACATAAGCTTCACTACTCCTCTCTAGACCATATCCCTGATATAGTGATATTTGATCTTAATGTGCTTCGACCTGTCATGGAACACTGGGTTCTCAGACAACTTCACACAACTCTAGTTGTCACAGAAGATACAGGTAGCATCCAACGGGAGATCAAATAACTCAGACAATAGCTTCCTAAGCCATACTGCCTCACAACTAGCCAAACAAGCTGCAACATACTCTGCTTCGGCTGTACTCGGTGCCACACAGGACTGCTTCCTACTAAACCAAGAGATCATACCGGATCCCATACTAAAGCAGCACCTCGAAGTGCTCTTCCGATCAGTGGCACTTCCTGCCCAATCTGAATCAACTTAACCCTCTAGGTCAAACTTTTGATTCGCATCATACTTGAGCCCATAATCAACCATACTCTTCAGGTACCTTAGAATATGCTTTACAACAACCATGTGAACACTTCCCGGATCCATCAGGAACTGGCTCAATGTGTTCACAGCAAAGAAAATATATGGTCTCATGTTCGTCAGGTACATCAAGGATCCAATCATCTAATGATACACTGTGACATCAACCGGCTCAGATGAAGCATCACACAGAAGCTTCAGGTTCGATGCCATAGGTGTGGCCATGGCCTTGCAGTCCATCATCCCGAACCTCTTCGGGATATCTACTGCATACTTCCCTTGTCCAAGGAATATTCCATCTGCACTCTGCCACACCTCCATGCCTAGAAAGTAATGCATCATCCTGATCATCATCATAGCATCGTCCTGATGCATATCATCCAGAGTATCATCCTGATACTCATCACACATGATCATCCTGATTATCGTCACTGCATCGTCCTGATGCATGTCATCCAAAGCATTGTTTTGATACTCATCACATATGATCATCCTGATCATTGTCACTGCATCGTCTTGATGCATGTACATATACATGATCCAACTAATCATACAAAGCATCCAATTGATGCATATCAATATACATGATCCAATTGATCATACAAAGCATCCAACTGATGCATATCAATATACATGATCCAACTGATCATACAAAGCATCCAATTGATGCATATCCAAAGCAGTAACTGGAGTATCGTCCTGATGCTCATCACACAACGCTTACATCCATAGCCAAGGGAAGGATCCTCCTCTCGCCATGCTTGGAATGGCTCCTGCAAATGTGTCCCATCACTTCTTCCTCGAAGTATCTTCAATAGATAGTTTTCTTTGAACTTTGTTGCTGGAACAAATGTTGTAGTCCTTCTTTTGTAGGTACACGATCTTTCCTACAAGACAAGTTCAATTGCATGATTAGAAACATCTTATATATTTTAGAACAAATTCTTACTCATAAATACATATGTCATACAATCATGCAATTATCTTAGCCAATGCTTCAATATAACATTTATCCATATTTCATAACTTTCTAGATGCCTTTAATCTCTACCAGAACATTGTTAAGAGTGTGCACAACTCCCAACATGTCAGCAAAGAGGTTTCATTCTAGATAAGTAGCAATGGAATGTTGTACAGTACCATAGGCCACTTACCCATTACAATATTAGTAGTATCTTGTTCATTAATGCAACCTTTTCTAAAATGCAAAATGTACATCCTAAATCTAGGAACATAAGTATGTACATGACTGGACAACATCATTTAAGTAATCATATAATAAATGACAATTTAAATACTTATCTTTGTTTAGGTGTACGGTGGACTCCCTCTCAATCTTTGCTTCCTTGTAGGAACTACTGGAGTGTGCTCCCTCTTGATCTTTGCTTCCTGGATTACCTGTCCTTGAACTTATATTCATCCTGGACCACTATGCATGCTTAAGTGTGTACTAATGTCATCCTCAAGATCTCATACATGATCATACATCCATTAGTATAATCTCAATACTATCAAAACATTATGATCCTAAATAAACTTAACATGTATGGTCATGATTATTTCACACACAAGTAGTTTATCACAAGCATTAGTATTCAAGGTTTCAGGGAGGACTTCTATTACTCATTCATATTCTTATTTGACCATAGGACTCTTCTGGTTAGTCAAATCATTAATCAAAGTAAGAAACATAGTATGCATAACCCCTTGATTACTTAAACTTCTAACTTTCATTATCATTCATACAAAAATATAATATCCTGACACAAGGTAGGATTCTAACTTGATATAGGAAAAACATACCTGGAATATCATGTTGGCTAGTTATGTCTAACATACCCAAACAATGTCTTCTTGTTCTCTTCAATGACTTGTGCTTAGTAACCTACATAACTCATAAGTTAACCATTGTAGAAACAAATTATACATACCTCGTAAGTGGAGCTTCTATGTGATCCATGAGTATTTGTCTTCATGTCACCATGGTCATATGTTCTTGATCTAGAACTTGATTTGTACCTTTCATGTTAGCGGACAACATCAACCTCATACAACACCACAGTGCATAAGTACAATCGTAAGTGTCACAACCCTAATTAATGAATGTCTTCCATCATTCACATGTATTCATACTTTTACTAGGGTGATGAGACAAGTCTAAGATTAATCAAGATTGTACTAACCTCAATAATATGAAGACAAACATATCATAAACTCAATCATGAACATATTTCAAAAAATACCTGTATCTCCTGAAGTCATACCTGTCGAGATTGCTTGTAGTCTTCTTATGTAAGGCCTTAGCCTCATCTCCCTCTGGAACTGGAACTTCTTCACTTATGCAAGTGACCAATTCATCTTCTTCTAGGATTAACCCAATCTACTTTGATTTGCTAAAACTGAATTTGGAGCTGGATTAGGGTTTGTCAGAGAAACCCTAAAAATTCAAACTTTGAATTTCAAACTTCTGAATGGATGGAAAGATGTGGCTTGCTGAGCTGATCAAGCTGGTATACTTCAATTTTGAAAGCTGCAAAATTTGACCCCTCAAAATTGCCTTTGAAACTTCCGGATTCACTCGATAGGACCCCGAACTAGGGTTTGATAAAGCCCACCCTTCTGCCCAACCAAAAGGTTCGATCCAAAGCTCTAAACTTTGATTTTTTCGAGGAACTTCTAGCCATGGTCACAGACTTCAAAAATTCCAACTTTTGCAGAAGCCCTAATTTTCCATCTTTTCGATCAAAATCCCAAACTAGGGTTTGATCAAGCCCGTCCTTCTGCCCAACCAAAAAATTTGATCTTGGTCTCTAAATTTCAATTTTGATGAGGATCATTCAGCCGTGGTCTCCGATTCCAAAAATTCCAACTTTCTATGAAGCCCTAAATTCCCGCAGTAGTGACAAGCCAAGAATGAAGGTGCTCAGAATCCAAATCTGTTTTGACAGAAATATGCACCTAATTGATTCTGGTGCATCTCTGAAATTATGAATATACAGGGTCTGAAACTTCTTCCTATGGTAGCCTAACCTATTATCTTTCCAACCCCATAGGTATGACCTCAATTGGATTCTCTGATAGAGAGTTATGCCAAGTGTCGCAACGTGACCTATTTATGGGATAAAACAAGAGAGAAAACTTGTACAGCGTGCCACGTGTCACTGGTTCAATTTCGGCCTCTGAAAAATGTACCTGAGAAACTACAGTCGGTGCTCTTACTGTCACTTTTTAAAAAATTTCATTTGGAGCTTTCTATCCCAAGTTATGACCTTTTTTCCTAGGTCACCTGTTTATGACTGAGATCTGGAAGAGGTAGAAACCCTAGATTGTACTGATCATAAAACACAAAGTACAATGAATTAGATGTTGTGCTTCAGAAACAAGGTACATGGGGATGTTATATATGACTTGTAGAAGTTTCAGATCCTGAACCTTCTCTAAAATGTATTTATAGCGAAAGTGCCACGATGACGGGTTTTTTCTATATCAATCCCTAGCCTCCAATTTGTCGCAAGTGCAACAAGTCTCATAAATGCCATATCATGCCTTCCTTCAGGATAGCTTTGATACCATGTTAGTTTTTTTATCATTAATTCAATATGATATAGGATCTTAACTGAAAGAACAACATGTACAGCATATCAAGCATAAGAGACAAGAGACAAAAGACACAAAACATTTCACCGGGGAAAACCAAGAAGGTGAAAAACCCCACAACTTCCTCAGAGATAGAGTAAGCATCAACATAAGGATCACCATGGTCCAACCCAAGAGATATATATCTTCAACAGCATGCTCCTCCTCCACTTGTGTGCACCCTTCTCTTCTCTCACTAATGCGAAGTGAGACAATGAGACAATGTGTAAAATGAGAGAGACACACTCTTTATTTATACACTAACTCACTTGACCTTTACTCAACTAGGTTGGCCCCAACTTAACCACTTAACATAATGCTGACTGGGCCAACCCCCACTAAGGTGTTCTAATAACCCTTTGACCCACACAACTCATACAGGGCCGACCCCAACAAGGTGGTCTAATAACCCATCAAATATAAGTTACAATACTTACAATATAACTTGCGACACATGCAAGTACAACTGACGACACTTCCAATAGGAGGAATAATACATCTCCATTGGGGATACAATAAAGTACAAATACAATATACAAGTGAATATCTTTCGAAGTTACAAATACATCAACAAAAGGGGGGATCAAGCTCTAGTTCCCCCATTTAGGATTCACCATGTCAACTGCGGGGTCTAAATTAAGAGAAGTTGAGCGTACAGTGACAGGCTCTTTCTCAGTAGCAATTGAAGACATGGGAGATAATGCCACAGAATTAACCTATGGCGAGGGGGATACCACTTGAACATAAGGAACATTCATGGAATTTTGATGGTCATTAGTCATACAATAATTGGAACTAACAAATGAAAGTTGTTCGATGGTCACTATGCTCCCATCACGGGGAAAGTGCATCACTTAAAAGAGTGTAGACACAACAAATTTCATAGCATGGACATAGTCCCGCCCAAGGAGTAAATTAAAATCCAAGGGGTCTCGGACCACTATGACATCAATGCAAACAATCTTTCCTCCTAAGGTGATGGACAGCTGAAGAAGGATCACTAAAGGTTCACTAGATATTCTATTATAAAGCAGTGGATGATTAGTGGTTGGCACACACTTAGGAGAACCTATAGCTTGCCAAGAAGTTGAGGATAAAATACTAATAGATGCCCCTTCATCTATGAAAGTGTGATATATGTACCTATCTCCAACCCACATGATAATTTGGAAATGAACACAGGAAGGAAGAGGAGGCTCTACCAACTTGTTCCAATCAAAGGAAATAACCTCAGTACTTGGAGGGGGTTCCCTCGAAACGGGTGAAATGCCCCCTTTTCCAGGGCAATATGAACTGACAAAAAAACATCAATGGTATTTGATTCACTCATCAAGGGAAGAGTGGATTCAACCGAAGATTGATTCATATTAACTAGTTCATCAACCAAAGGTGGGGTAGGGCAGGGCTGATCTTGTGAAGCAACTAAAGTTTGTTTTTGGATAATGAAATTGTCTTCCAACAATTGTGAAGCCTCCTCCATACGAGATAAAAGGTAAGTATAATGAATTACCTTGCATATATTACAAGGAAACTTGGCTTTACCCTTTTTACCCCCATCCTTATCATCATCAGTCAATGAACCATCACTAGCATTACCTGTAGAGGCTAGTGAGACAGGTTGTTGAGGATTTTGAGACCACACTTCTAAAACCTTTGAAATACTAGGGAAATGGTTAAGAAGGTGGTCACGCTTACAAATCCTACAAGGGAACTTGGGTTTATGACCTGTGTTCTTAGGCTTCTCAATGTTATGAACACACCCAACTTGATTAATAGTGGTTGGTTGATTGCCCCCTTGCTTATTTTGCTTCTTCGTGTTCTTCATTTTCTTCTTCTTCTTAGCCTCCTGGTTACTAGGATTAAGGCTTTCAATAGGCTATGGAGAAAAAAGGGAAGAAGACACAATGGGTAAAGAAGGAAAAGTATCAATAGGAGGTTGATGTGCTTGAGGTGGAGGGCTTGTACTCGAGTCATCAGGAGCATTTGGGACCATCGTAATAGAAAAAAACCATACCGGTAACCCTATAGTGAATCCAAGAATATTCAATGTAGTAATGTAAGGAGGACCAATATTTCCAAAACAAGGGAAAAGAAGAGGATCCTCGTACAAAGGGGTTCCTTTATTGGCAAGCTTCGCAATTGTTGCCATGGACACGAAATCAACCTAGGTTCTGCTAAATAAAAGAGCACACACTCCCAAAGTACCTGTAATATAATAGTAAGCAAACAACTCTCTTATAATAGAGAGAAAGGAAGTAATGATCTTCCGGAGATGGGAGATGAGGCCATCAATGAAGAAATGAGAGACATTTACCCACAACTACTCCTTAATGGACTTCCAGAGGTACAAGTACCAGACGCTACCAAGTACCCTCCTAAGGATCCAAAATCGTGTGTTGTACATTTGTATCAGGTACTGACAGTACCACCACTACAACCTCCTAGGAAGGTAACCTAGGAAAAGCAACTAAGGCTACCACCTCACGCTTGGTGGTTGGGCAGAATGATCATGGGAGAGGGGTTATGTGAATGGGTAGGGAACATAAGACAACTGTATTAGACCCAAAGCAACTTAGATAGTGATGTCACCCCGAGGACTTGCCACTAATAAGATCATTCCCTGAGTCCCTAACTCACATAACCCCACAGAGAGAGAATGTCGGGGATCAATCTGAACACTCTTCTCGCCTTCTCCTACCACTTGAATTATGTGTTAGAGGAGCTTTCCCAACAAGTACTTCATGCTACTAATGGATTTGTTCTCATTAGTGTTCCCAGTCTCGTTTCAGTGGCCTTGGAGAATTTACTCTCCACCCTGCAACCAAGGCCCTAAAATCCTAGACTTGTTGTTTTTCTATAAAATAAAAAATTCTAATTGATTTTAGATTATATTCCTTGTTCCTTTTTATAGTTGTTTATTACTCAATAGGGTAAGCAAAACTGGACTAAATGGTGTTTTCACTCAACTCTAAACCATGCACCAAAAAATGAAATGCAAAGTATTCATTTTCAATGAATGTTTTATATATGGTAAAAAAGAGAGTATTTTCTTTCCCAAATGCATATACCCAATGCAAGAAACATGAACTACTCTCTGAATGCAAAATATGATTTAATATCTGATTCAAAGAAACTATAGGATACATGATTGATGCCCCCCCCCAAAATGCAAAATGCAAGGTACTTTTCTTCAAAATGCAAGGTACTTTGCTTCAAAAATTCAAGCTTAAAAATTATCCACCCACTATCTAGAATGCAATCACTTTTATTTTCAAAGTTTTCAACCACACCAAAAACTAAACTCAAAAAGCAGAATGAAAACCTTCTTTGTTTTCTTCTTTTTCCAAGAACTTTGAATTGCACAAAAGATTCTAAAAACTTTTTTTTTGCTTTCAATTGAAATGAAAGGACTAAATGACACTTACAAGAGGTCCAAAAGCAAAGAAGATGAAGAAAACACGCACTCAAATAATCAAACAAGAGCTAGAAAGAAGCCAATCAAGGATATGCCTCCAACTCTTGCAATTTGCACACTAAAATCCCAAGTTAGCCAAAACTTGCAAACTCAAGGAAACCAAACAATGAAAAACGATCTTTTTGAAACCTCAAATAGTCAATCCAACTCAGACCCGATGGTAAGGAAGGGCTATCATAGGGCTACAAACTCCTTGGATCATATGAGATTAGAGATTTTATCCAAAACACAAGCAAACAGAGAATTTGGTGTAAAAAGTCCCAAACAATGCTTCACTTTCCAAATAAGTCTTATAGGTCCTAAATTTTACCAAAAAGGGTTTGGGAGTGTCCAAACCGATGTTGTGGACACTCAGATGTTGTTGGACAAGAGGAAATAGTCCACAAAAAGGTGTAGACCCAACAAAGGATTAAGTTGGCCTATGTTGGTTTTAGCCTTCCAGATATTGATGGGAACCAAAAATGGGTTTCAAAAAGATCTAAAAAGCAATCAAATGCTCTGATGAAGAGCCACACAACTTCAAATAAGCAGCAAAAGACCACACAAAAAGTTGGGAATCAAAATCCAAGCAAAACCATGCAAAACAGGGTTGGGAATTACCCAAATAGGGGATTTTCGCTCCTCTAAGCCTACAAAAAGAGTGACAAACTGAAATTTCCGTTCCCTAACAAGTTGTGGGGGTGCGATTGATTAGTAATTTTCTCTCTGAGGGCCTCTCCAGGGGAGCGACAGAGTCTTATAAGTCAAAAAATTGGTTTATTTTGGCTAGATCCGAGGTTGGATAAGGTCTCAAGCTAAATATACTTATCAATGATGATTACAGAAGGAAAAAACTCAAGAGAAAAACACACTCAAAGAGGTCTTAATGGTCCAATCAAAAGCTTCAAGGGTTTGAAAAACTAGGGAAAGTCCCCAAAGGAGTCACTAGTTTATGTGTTAGAAAATCTTCCCTATGGATAGGTGAGACTTCTCTTGGACATAATAAGGCTCCCTAGACACCTAATCTAAGACATAATCAAAACAATTGGTACCTAACATATCCTATATCTAGTTCATCCACAAGCAAACACAAGCATAAGAAGAGTGGGAGAGAATAGATGTCTTACCTATACCCTGAAGGTTGTCATAGCTACTCCTTGTTGATCCAACTCCTATCTTGCAGATCCAAACTTGTGAGCCTGCACACAAAGACAAGAGACAACACCTTCCAATGCACCAAGTGTATTAAACAAGATCTAACTACCAATTAGTAGACATATTCATACATCCATCAAAAGAGACATGAAATGGGAGAATAGTCCAAGATTTATATTAGAAACAAAGGAATGAACAACATGTACAAAAGTACTCCCGGATCTGGGTGTCACTGCCACTGCCAATAGGAATGCCAGGGGAGACATGTCTACTCCTCCTGGCACCAGCTCCTAGACTCTGCATTAATGGAGGATTTGACATTTATACAACTGGCCTCCCTGCACGCAAAGGATCCCATCGCCCACATGGCCTGGGGGACAGCATTTATGTTGGCTCATCTTTCCTGGTCCTCTCGCCCGAGTTGGTATCAACTCACATTAATTCTCTCGCGTGTGATCTCCTACCCTCTCCACGGCTCCTGCTGGGTTATGAAGAACCAGGCTCGCACCACTGCGTTCATTACGCATCTTGGTTATGCTCTGTATGCATCCATAGCGGAGAGCTCAGCCCCTGCGGAGAGTTTGGTTCTTTTGATGCCCAATTCGATCATGAAGCACACCAGAGGTATCTCCCGGCGTAGCTCCAGTCAAGGCACAAGAAAATCCACGTTGGTGGAGAAGGAAATCCCAGCCAACATCGGTTACAAAGAAAATGTATCAATGCCGATTCATCGTCTGGTGGACGATTGGGAGTCCAGGAGTGTCACTGAGATTCTCACCTTCAGCAGCCCGGGTACTTAGGTGAACCATTACTGGTTGCTTAAGAATTTGCTAGGTACTCTGGTTGAAGATATGCTTACTAATTGGAATGTGGCTAAGATGACCATAATGGACACCAGGTCCAATATGGCTCATTTGGATGGTATCCTTGTTGCTCTTGAAGCTTGTCTCTTAGGAAGCATATATGCTCTTTTTCCCCATCCGTCTCCACCACTGGGTGTTGGTCCTGAAGGTCCGGTGGCTGGTACAGGCGACGGAATGGTCGGGGTCAACAAAGGCATGGAGCCTCACGTGGTCGAGCAGGCTGCTGGTAGTTCTCTTCATAATTTTGTGGACCTCGTTGCCTCCGTGGACACCGCTCCAGATCCTGTTCCTACTCCTCGCTGCATCTCAGGTCCTGATTCTCCAGCTGCAATCGTGGTGCAAGATGCCTCCCCTCCTGGGACTTCTTTCCCAATTCCTTCTACAATTGATAATGTCCACAGCAAGCGCCTTCGGAAAGACGAAGTAGCAACAATTCTCCAGCGCAACACTGAGCCTCTGCCATTCAAGCTCCTAGAGCAGCAGTGGACATATGATCTCTTCAAACCCTGCCCCATCTCCGAGGACACGCATGACTCCAAAAGCGCAGAAGCTAGTTCCTGAGCTTTGCATTTCTGGTTTTACCACTCTATCTTTTTGTATACTCTGGCTTGCACAGAGCTATAGTTTAGCACAAAGCTATAGTTTTTACTGTCTTTCTTGCTCGATAGTTATTTTGTTTATCTCTATAAGTTTGGTTCCACTGCACTCTTTTGTAAAATTGGCACCTTGTACAGGGCCAATTCGATATATCTGGATTCTCCTGATGACTGTAATATTTTTTGTACTATAATATAAATCTTCCATGCAGCTTACAAAAAAAAAACATGTACAAAAGTATACTTGACTCTGCAGTAGCATGTCCTTCATACTTTCCTTCCAAATCCATTTGAGCACCACAAGATCATAAGGACCACCTTTCTAAGCTTTTTCCACTGTATCCTTTTGAGAATCACACAATCATAAGTGTGATGCCTTCAAGATATACTCTTTTTCCCATGGAAATATAGGATTTGGGCGGCTCAACTACCATGGAGAAGGATTTGGATCAAGTGAGGATAAGGTGAATTAGAAGATATTCATGTTACTTTGAATGGAAATTCGAGGGATAAGGTGATCCTCCTAAAATCAAGCTCGAATCGTGACCCTAGAATTAAGGCAAAATGGCTCAAATAGATTGTCGCTCCCTTAAAACAAGCCACGGAGCGAAAATGTTGGGATTTTTACTCCCTAGAAGGCTAGCAAGGAGCGACAATGTTGAGATTGTCTCTCCCTAGACAACTTGAAGGGGGTGAAAATTCTTGTACATGGCTCAAATAGGGTTGATTATAGTGGATTTTGACCTCCTAATGATGAATTTCTCTCCCCAACATGTATAGGGACCATAATAGGCTTTGGGTTTCCCTCTAAAACACATGTAGGAAGCATGAGAACCACTTTTTCATGTGAAAAATTATGATACTCAAGGATGACACTCAAGTGTGACATTTTGAGGTGTAACAAATGGAATGCCTCGCATCGAAGTGGGGAAGGATTTATGCAAATCTCAATAGATTCAATAGCCATGAAGCATATAGAAGATACATGACCCAATAAATTCAAGAATGAAGTACAGAGCCTTCGATTAAGCATAGCCATTGATGGCCTCAACCCATTCTCCCAACCAAACACCAGATATATTGTTTGGCATATAGTAATGATCAATAACAATATCTCCCCACAATTGTCCGTGAAGAATGAACATCTTATGTTGGCTCTTATAGTCCCTGGTATAAGACAAGTGAAGAATATGGATGTTTACCTACAACCATTGATATATTAATTCAAGGAATTATGGGAAGGGATACAGGTAAATGACGTATCGAAACCCATCCCTACATAGAGGATTTTTACGTTGTATGGCATATGTGCATACTCCAAACATGATTATCCAGGGTTAGGAGTTTGCTCTGGTAAATATGTTGTTTGATTTCGGCCCAATAACATTTATTACTCGGCCGAATAACACATACATTATTCGGCCGAATAACCACTAACGGTTCTCCATTTAATTTAACGGGGACCTCGAAGTGTGTGCGAGGCAGTGCCCGCCGGGAAAAATTTCCGGGTTTGTTCGTTTATTCGGCCGAACACGTTTTCTGCATAAAATCTCGGCGTCGTCCGTTATCTGTCACTGTTTGTTGGCATTTTTTGGGACCCAGCTTGTGGAACCATGGAGCCCTGCCACTATCGTCGACGAGGTCGCCACCCTGCGTTTGGCGACGAGGTTTCACGGCTTCTCGCCATCCTGCGTTCGTCGAAGACCCCCTGCGTTTTCCAATCCGACGTTTTCCAGTCTGCCAATCTGCCTTTTGCCAGTCGATGAGTTTGCCAATCCGTTATTTTCTAGTTGACGAGCTCGCCTCACCCTGCATTTTCCAATCCGCCAGTCCGTCGTTTTCCAATTCGCCGTTTTCCATTCCCTCCTGGTCGGATTCGCGTGGAGTTTGCAGTCGGCAGGTATGGTTTTTGTTTTCGTTTCGTTTTAGTTTACGTTTTTGTTTTTGTTTTCGTTTTGTTTTTTTATAAGTAGTTTACTTTGTTTTCGTTTTTAGTTGTTTCATTGTCATTTTTTAAATTTGTTTTGTATTCATTTTTAGTTGTTTAGTTTTCGTTTTCAGTTGTTTCATTTTCATTTTTTAAAATTTGCAAGTGAATCCGTTCGTTTCATTTGGCGACTTGGTGGTTGTTCTTGTGTGTTTGCTACGACGAAACGTGTTCAGCCTGGAGTTAACGTGTTCAGCGTGGAGTTGATATTGCATCAATTTCTCAGGTATGATTTGAGTTTGAGTTGTTTCGTTTTGGTTTCGTTTTCATACTTTTATAGTTTTGTGTTTGCTAATAAAATTTGTTGATATTTGCAGGAAATTTTTTTTCGTTTGGCGAGTTGGTGGTCATCTCTAGTGCGGCGTTGGTGTTCATGGTTGGTTCGAGAAATTGTTGTCTGCGGGTTTGGTTAATAGGTATGCCCATTTTCTCAAAATCTTGAGATATTTCATTAAGCATTTAGATGATAGGTTTTTAGTTAAAAAAATTAATAAAAATATATTTGCATTTGATAATTAAAATTAGATTGTTTAATTTTTTTTACATTAAAATTTTATGTTCCTGATCATGAATAGAGTTCATGAACGGAGTTGGAAAACTCTGTTCATGAACGGAGTTGAAAAACTCTGTTCATGAACGGAGTTCATCAACTCTGTTCATGAACAGAGTTGGTAATTCATATATGGCATTCAATTATTTTTTTGTGTAATTTACTTTTTCAATGAATTGAAAATAATTGATTAATGAAATTTAAATTCAAATGTTGAAGATTTTAGGGGAATAGAGTTTTTCAACTCTGTTCATGAACAGAGTTGATGAACTATGTTCAACTCTGTTCATGAACATATATTTTCAATACTGTTACAGTAGTTTCAGCTTTTGCTATGCATGAATTTCAAATGATTTTAATGGGGTGGTATGATGGTGGCTAGACTAATGTAAGGATTAGCTTACAATAGGTATGTAATATGAATGCAATGGGTAAACATGACTGTATTTAACCTAATGAAGTATGAATACTAGATTACCGTGATTACACCTGGTAACAATATGTGATTTACTTATGACATATGTTATGGAAATGAAAGCATCATTATAGCTACTATATAAATAAACATAGTACAATCATAACCATATAACACATAAGCAATATAGATCAAGCTTTAATGGTATTGAAACTAGTATGATTAATTGAATTCGTATAAGTAACATGTGATCACAAGTTAGCAGTGAAAACGAATGGTAGTGATAAAGCAATACATGATAGTATACTAACCATTGAAACAAGCATTGAACATGGAAGGAGCTGTATTCAAGCTGTTAGACATTTAATAGGGGTTGAATCACAGTAAGTAACCTGAATATTGAATATGATACGAGCCTCTCCATTACACTATCTCTTCATAACTTATACAAATAATGTGATATGAGCTTAATCAAGCAGTTACCTTTACCTTTATAAATTATAAATCTTTTTAATATAAAACTAGTTCTGTAGTAAGATAACTTTGGTCGTTTAGATAAAATATAAGACTAACACAAGGGAATTATAAATTATAAATTCTACGGCATTCGGTGTATGTTTTGTGGTTATTTTTATTAATATTTGGATTATATATACGTCCTTATTGAAAAACTTATCTTATTTATTAGATATGTCTTAAGTTTGTAGAATTAACATGTAGAATTTGAATATGTTATGAGTTGACATTTGTGTAAGTTTAGATATCATATCAAATGGAAAGAGTGGAGTCTTCGAAGCAGAAGCGTAGGAGGTCATCACATTCATCGGGAGTTGGTGTCCCAATTGGTAATAGAAGGTTGTCCAATTCACCTCGAGATTCAAGTTTACTGTATGGGTCACAGTCATCCGATCACCAACAAGGTGATAGGGGTACAAATGATTCCCCTTTATCTTCTCTAGAAGAGCGTCGATCTCAACCTTCTGTCGGTATGAACATTAATGTTTCAATACATGTATAATTTGTATTTTTGTTTGTTTTGAAAGTTTGTACAAGGTTAAACACTTGAATCTGGTTATATTTGAAGCAGAGCGAGGTTCAGAAGATGTGCGTAATTCTACAGAGCGGGAGGAAGATCAAGATAGGATTGTAGATGATGGAATAGGTGTGGGTGTAGAGCAGGGTCCTGAAGCTCCTCCTAGAGCTAGGACGACATATGTTCCACTAGATGAGGGTTGTACACCCATATCAACTTATCCGTCTGATTTACCTAATGAGCTTCCATGGAAAGGTGTTGTGCAACAAACTATCCTTGAAAGTTGTAGATCCCACTACGTCAGGTTGAACAATGATCTTTCTACTTTGGATCTCCCTCTAGAGAGAAGACAAAGTCTAGAGATTGTTTTGGGGTCATTGCAAAAATTCATTGATGCATATGAGGAACTCGGACCAACTACGAATGGTTTTGTTCATTTGATGCAGAGGCGAAGGGAACAATTTATGGGTCCAGACAAGTGGGAGGTTGTGAAGGAGAGAATGTCCAAAGAATAGGCCAATTCAATGTTTAATTTCAAAGAAGGCCTTAAGCGAAAAATGTTGAAAGTGCAATATTTCAAGCATCCTGAAATTGCACATCTAATATATGATCGGTTCCTTGCAGCTTATGGTTGATTGCCATAGAACGATGAGGTTCCTAATTATTTTGCTAGATTTTTCTATGCGGAGTTTTTTTTAGGTATGAAGCCAAACTATACTGATATTCCTTTTGAATTTTTTGGAGTTGGAAAGGGTCGAATATATAATCGAAAAGGTGCTCTTAGAGACCCTACAACACTTCGACCTCCACCCGACATACCTCGCCCACCCAGGGTTGTGGCATTAAGATCGGAGATGGAGCCCACATCCCAACTTGGGACAACCGCAAGGGATTTTGTTGGTGATGGTTTAGCGTCAGCTCTTGTTGGAGTAGAAGTGGGATTGGGTCGAGAGAGGGCTCGTGCTACTATCCGTCAAAAGTTTGTTTACAAAACGAATTATGAGGTAGATGGATTGAGCATCGATGATCTCAGGGCTTATGTCAAGTCTTGTCGCGATATAGCTTCAGATGTGTTATCCAATGACACATCAAGTATGGGAGAGGTTTGTTGATTATGCTATGACAATCTATTTGATCTTTTATTCATTTTGAATTGAATTTTTTGTTACATAGTAATAAGTACATTAAGCAAATGTATTTTGTTTGCAGTTTTCTAGAATGCTGAATGCACATAATTTTCGAGTCTCCACTAGTCAAAATGGAGAGCATCTTGGAGAGGTATATTTATTATAATATTTATGCTTGAACTTGATATTTTTTTTTTTTTGAATTTTAATAAATATCAATGTATCTTATTGTTAATTTGACTTATTCATGCAGGTTTCTTTAGAATCGAACTTTTTAGATGATTTACCATCTCTCGTGAGCTAATGATTTTATTTTTCTTGTTTTGGTTTTAAGTTAATTGCTTAATTTATTTTTTGCTTCTACTATGTTTGATTCATTAACAAAATTTAAATTTTAGGGGAGAGACCATATGGAAATTGGGGGTGAAGATGTAGGTTCTTTGATGAATGCGGATATTGGCACCGAGGTAATTTTGTTTAACTTGAATTCATCTCTGATATAAGTTTAATATTTTATATTTTTTGAATTTATTTTAAAATTGTTTAAATACTTTATTGGATTCATAAATTGCTTTTGTACATGTTGCAGCTTGGCTCTCTTAGATCCTTTGGATCCAAAGGGAAGACTCCGGTGGAAGAAAGTGGTGAACATGCATTCAAAGAATTTGATGTACAACTTTTTTAATAATTGAATTGTTCTTTCATATATAAGTTTAATATTTTAATTTTTTGAATTTAGTTTAAAATTGTTTAAATAATTTATGATATTCATAATTTGTTTTTATACATGTTGCAGGGCAGCTTGGGTCCAACGAAAGGCCCTAGTGGAAGATAGTGGTCCAGACTTATGGGTAGTGGTTCTTGAACTTTCTTGTTTTTGTTGATACATATATATATTGTAGTTGTTTTGGACATCGAGGGTATTTATTTTTGGATTATACATATGTACATTGAACTCACATGTTCATGAGATTTTTTATTGGATTATATACGAGTACATGTTAATTATTTAGCATATTTGTCATTTGGTAAAATGTTTAGAATATGTTTTGCATGAATGTTTAAAATGTTAAGAATGAATGTTTGAAACTTTTGATAGGTGCAATCTAAAGTTAGGAAATATTGAATGTTGAGAATGAATTTTATGGTAAGAATGAATGTTGGAAAAGAAAGAATGGGAGGTGTCAAGAATGTTTAAAATGTTAAGAATGAACATGTTTGAAATTTTTGATATAGGTGCAATCTAAAGTTGGAATTTAATGCTGAATATTAAAAATGAATGTTATGGTAAGAATGAATGTTGGGTTCAAGTGTTGAATCTTAAGAATGAATTAGAATTGTCACTTGAATGTTTAAAATGTTAAGAATAAATGTTTAGAACATTTGATAGGTGCAATTTAAAGTTAGGAAATGCTGAATTTGTTAAAATGTTCAATGTTATGTTGAGAATGAATGTTATGGAAAGAACGAATGTTGGGAAGTGTTGAATCATAAAAATGAATGGGAAGTGTCAAGAAGGTTTAAAATGTTAAGAAATTAATGTTACTAAAGTTTAAAATGTTAAGAAATTAATTTGTTACCAAAGTTTTAGGAAGTTTAAGAATGTTACCTGACATGAATCTTTAAGAATGAATGAATGGTAGGAATGATATAAGAATTTTTGATAGAAATATGAAGTCTTAATAGGTTCAATTTCTAATGTTATGAATGAAAATCTATGAATTGTTTGATAAAAGTTTCAATCCTTTGGTCGTTTGATTAATATGATGTTGCATATGTATTTCAATTTGTAATTAATGTTTCTTATATATGTTCATTGTTGAGGTATTTTGTAGATGGTGAATCTTTAGATGCTGCTGAAATCATGGCAAATGGGGATAAATGATTCTTTGTTTTTTAATCACAAGTGAGGATTCCCGGATTGTGAAGTTTATGCTAAGTTAGAGCAATGAATTTTAGACAACAATTCAATGATTTTTTATCGGTTTGTTGTAAATAATCATTTCTCTAATTTAGCATAAGCTTCACAATCCATGAATCTTTGTTTGTGATTAAAAATCAAATAATCGTTATCTCCATTTGCCATGATTTCAGTTATCTGAATTTACACGTAAGAGATATATTATCTTTGTGCAATAATCATTTATTTAAAAGTAAGTTTATGGCGAAGTACATTAGAGGAACATGTTCAATGGATTAGATAAATACAAAATCTAATAGGTTTCTTGGTGATTTCTCATTGGCATCGATCAATCAAAAGTAAAAATTCGGGGCGGAGTGTGGGGATAGTCACATCCGTTATCTCATCCCTTAAGTGGTCTAATAAACATATGGGGACCCGAATACAAAATCTAGTAGGTTTCCCGGTGATTTATCATTGGCATCAATCAATCAAAAGTAAAAATTTGGGGCGGAGTGTGGGAATAGCCACATCCGTTATCCCATCCCTTAAGTGGTCTAATAGACATATGGGCACCCGAATAAAGTACTTTATATCACGAAATTACAAATTAAAGATAAACATGCTAATTTAAACTCTTAAGCATTTAAACTCTTATGCTAGTTCTCATTCAAGATCATAGTCATAAAATTCAATGAAAAAAATATATTGTACACAACATTTGTGACATGGACAAAAAATATATTGTACACAACAATTGACATGGACAAAAATAGAGATCAATTCATTTTTGATATATAGTTAAAAACATCGCAATGGAATGCCATCTTCAATTATCCGTTCATGGTCACATATGGACAGTTTCCATTTTTTGTTTTTTAACTGTTTTTTTTATGGTACTTGTACCAACCTTATTCGAGATGCACATACTAAATGACTATACTGACAACATATAACATCGGGTTCATAATCTTGAAAGTAGACATAATTTTTAGTCACATGGGTCTGCTGAAAAAAATAGCCTTTTAAAATGATGGATCCTCTCTCGTATGTAAATCCATTGTCATTGTAGTCTTCCAATAACTTCATCTTTCCTTCAGTGCATCGCATCAAATAATATTTCACATTTTCGTTATTGTCTAAAGGTGCAATCACAGCGAAAACATTTCCTGCGCAAATTACAATTGGTATTAGCTTTTTTAAATCAATTAAATTGACTATACACATAAGGTGATGGACAAGAATGAACAATCAATTTAAAAGTCAAGTAAGTTCATTACCTTCTCTAACAATATCTGAAATTCTATCGCCATCAGATGATATTGCTATCTCTTCTGATTCTAATTCTTCTACACTTGCTAGTGGCATTTTTCCCTTTGGATTAATCTCTGTGTGTTTCCAAGCTTTTATGTAGTTGTTTGTTATGTTTTCACAAACTTCTGTAGATTCAACATTTTCAGTGCAAATATGACAAAAGCATGATTGCTTTCTACTGTCAAATGCAAACACGTTTTGGAATGATTTTGTTTGAATAGAGTGAAGATCTCTAGTCCCATGTATGGTGCTAGCGTCATATGGTATTGATCTATTTATATCTTGGACCCCAACAAGCCAAAAAAACCTACACAATAAATGATAAATCACAAAGAACAACTTTTAATGTTAGTGTACGCGTACTTAAAAACAAGTTAGTGTACATTTTTTTTAAATTTCAAGAAATAATATAGTTAAAAAAATAGTGTACATACCTGCGCACATCTTTTGATTGTTGATTATAATCATGGATTAGATTTAATTGACACCATTGGACAACCTCTGCAACTGAATGAAATCGTGCAGAAGAATGGTTCATTTGCCATCTTCGAAGTGCTCTTTTTACGCATGCTCCTGCACCATCATGTTCACCTTTTCTATGTCCAGTTTCAAAGAAATTCCAGCGATGTTTAATGTTCAATGCTTTATGAAGTCGACATAACCAAAAAAATGATTGTGAAGATTTAATTGACCCGCACATCCATCAGACCATATCCAATGTTCATTGAATTTAACTTCGCGTTTTTTTAGTGAATCATAGAAAATATTTTCTATACAATGTTGAAAAAAATGTGTATCGTGTGTATGATCATCGCTGATATAGAAGTGATATTCTTTAATCACATCTCGATTGTCACATGTGCTTTCAATGCCATCAACATCCTATTGAGAATGTCTATATACAACATGGACAAATATCGAAACTTGGTCAGAGTGATAATATTCACTCTGTATCTATTTTTGTGCATCAAATGTATAGTTTTCAGCAAAATCAACCACGGACAAAATTGTTCCAGGTGGAAAAATTTCACGAGACTGTTTGAACTGAAGATCTTGCCATTGTGCTCTATGTGAATGCTGGGTGTATTTATAAATTTCACTTTCAAATTTTTTGAGAAAATCTGTCACGCATATCTTATCTTATAGCAAATCAATTTTTTTGGAATGTGAATCACTAGAACTTGTAGTATGATTGATGTATTCGTATCTCCTCCAATCAACATTTACATTTGACAACGATTGATCATAATCAATATGATATTTATTATGGAATAACACCAGATTTCCACAATGATGACAATGTTTTCCATTAACACATTTCTTATTATAAAATACTTCATCGTGATTTCTCTCACATAGAATTTGAGATATGAATTCACGTATTGTGGGCGGAGGTGGTGAATTTGTCCAAAACATTTTACCAAATTCAAGAAACGTGTCATAATATAACTGAAATTGCACATGATAACGGTAACAACATGTGTCACGTATAGTAATAGGTCTAACATACCATAGTTTTTGTTGCGCAAATGTAGTGATTGATATATTAATTCCACGATGATCTTCCTTGAATTTATTGAACAATTGTATTTGTGTCATGTCCATTATATGTTTTGGTTAGCTTTCATATACATTTCGTGATATTCTTTTGCGTATCACATCTCTTGAATTTGGTGAAACTCGAGCATGTTCCAACCAATATTCTCGTACAATATCTTTAACACCTGCTCCCATTCTATCTTTGTAAGGTTGTCTACAAATACTTGCCCAGCAAGCAAGTTCATTATTTTCATCTATTTGAATTCTGAATTTGCTATGTTTGTATAATGTCTTTCTTGATGTTCCAACTGCTTTTGCTCGTTCTGTTGTCAAAATTTTTTGTTTAGTACTAGCTGAAAGAATTGCTGTATGAATTGCTTTACGTGCAGCACTGATATCTTTCTTCCTGAATTTTCCAAATTTCTTTATTGCATCACCTATATTTTCTATCACATTTTGTTTCAATTTCGACTCTTTTGTCGCCTTGTGAATACTCAATAATGATGTAGCACCTTCTAACTTCTTGGACACTAATAAACATCTCAAAATTTGTGCTTGTCCTGTTATTGAGTAATCCTTGAGAACTTCATCATAAAATTTTGTAGCACAATATCGTGCAACATGTATTGGTAGTTTTTCTCCATATTTGTCGCAATCAATGTCTTCTAACATTTCATCATCAATGGTGAAAGTACCTATACATCAAGTTAAATTTAATTTAGCATATATCAAAAAATACAATTCATTATAAAAAAATGAATTTGAAAAATATATGATATATACATACCAGGTCCAATTTCTGGATCTTGAACTTGATCTTCAATATTGATTTTATCGACATTAGCATGTAAATCACTATTTACATCTTCAACAATGGTCTCTTCAACTTCAATTTGTTCTTCTTGTACTCTATTTTCAATTTCCATTTCCTCAATATTATCATGTAAATCTATATTTATATCTTCAATAATTCTCTCTTCTGTTTCGTCAACGCTTTGTTTTTTGGCATTATATCTGAGCTTTTGTTTTTCTCTATTAGCATCATCATCACGTTTACTATCACCTTTTTTTTACATTTTCTCTTACTGCCCATGATTGTTTAATCTGTAGATGATAAATTAAAGAATCATCACTTTATAGTAAAAATAAATAAATTAAGATTTATAAACATTTACGAAATTTATAAAAACATGAACTGAAATTTACTTCACCTTATAAAAATCTTGTAAGAGTCTTTTGAAGAAGATCTCTTTGGAATTAAATTTCATTTGAAAAAACTCTTTGAACATAAATCTTCTTTGAAAAAAACCTTCTTGGAAAGAAATAAGAACTCCTTGACAATAAATCACCTTTGAAAAAACCCATTGAAAAATAATAAGAACACCTTGTAAATAAATCTTCTTTGTAAAAATCATTGGAAAAAAAAATATCTTTGAAAAAATATGTAGGAAAAAAGCTACTAAGAAAAAATACTTTGGAAAAAAACTTATTTGTAAACATATCTTGGAAAAAACCCTTGTAAAGAAATAACTCATTTGCAAAAAAACTTTGAGTAAACAACTCTTTGAAAAAACCCCTTTCAAAGAAATAAGAAGTGCAAAACTACCTTGGAAAAAAACCCTTTCCAAAATACCTTAGCAAAACAACTATTTAAAAAAACTCATTTCAAAGAAATAAGAAGTGCAAAACTACTTTGAAAAAAAACCCTTTGCAAAATACCTTAGCAAAACAACTATTTGAAAAAACCCATTTCAAAGAAATAAGAAGTGCAAAACTACCTTGGAAAAAAACCTTTTGGAAAATACCTTAGCAAAACAACTATTTGAAAAAACCCCTTTCAAATAAATAAGAAGTGCAAAAGTACTTTGGAAAAAAACCCTTTGTAAATTACCTTACCAAAACAATTCTTTGAAAAAATCCCTTTCAAATAAATGAGAAGGAAAAATACATTTTATTTGCAAAAATACTTTGGAATAAACACTCTTTAAATACAACCCTTGGAAAGAACTTCCTTGGAAAGAACCTCCTTGGAAAGAAACATTCTTTGCATAAACCACTTTGCAAACATGTCTAAGAAAAAAAATATTTTGAAAAAACTCCTTGCAAAAATGCCTTAGAGAAAAAAATCATTTACAAAAATGTTTTAGAAGAAGACTTATTTACAAAAATGCCTTACAAAAAAACTCCTCAATGTGCCCTTTGGAAAAAAAATGAAAAAATCCCTTTCAAATAAATGAGAAGGAAAAATACATTTTCTTTGCAAAAATACTTTGGAATAAACACTCTTTAAATACAACCCTTGGAAAGAACTTCTTTGGAAAGAACCTCATTGGAAATAAACATTCTTTGCATATACCACTTTGCAAACATGTCTAAGAAAAAAAATATTTTGAAAAAACTCCTTGCAAAAATGCCTTAGAGGAAAAAATCCTTTACAAAAATGCCTTAAAAGAAGACTTATTTACAAAAATGCCTTACAAAAAAACCCCTTCAATGTGCCATTGAAAAAAAAAAAAAAAAAAAAAAGAAAGAAAGAAACATACCTTGTAAAAACCTCTTTTTGCAAAAAATATCTTCTTTGAAAACCCTTTCAAAAATAGTTTGACAAGAAATATGCGAAGTTAAAATTGTAACAAAAGGTTATCATGGATGTAAATGTTGTGGACCATCTATGAAGGCTAGATGGTCCAGAGAGCTACAAAATATGGTGTACGATTGCTCGAGGGTATTCCTCCCAGAAAACCACTGTTATAAAAGAGCAACATTTGCTTTTAATGGTAAACCAAAGAGATCCCAAAATCCTGAAATAATGACACCGACTTACTGGCTTAGTGCACCATATGACAGAGGGAAGGAGAAGGAATTTGCAGATATGTTCAATTCAAATTGGGAACCTATGGTCAATGATCTTGAACTATTCGAAACCTATGTTGAGAAAATGTCCATCTGGATGAATACGAAATTGGTATTTTATGAGCTCCCATATTGGGAGCATCTTAAGATTGCCCACTTACTAAATCCCATGCATGTATTAAAAATGTTTCATCTTCTTTGTGGTGGCACATATCATCGAAAAAAAGTGACACGTTGGCAATCAGTAGAGATCTTATTTCTTCAAATACTTAAAAGCATCATTGGCCAAGACAAGAATATAGAGGAGAGGTTGGACCCTCTTGGTCATTTAAAGTCCCATGGGTTTTGAAGAAAGATGATCTTTCTTTGGCAAAAGAAGTTATATTGGGTGTGAAGGTGCCTTATTTATATGGGTCTACTCTACGGCGCTGCTTCATTGTAGACAAAAAATTGTTGGGTTTCAAATCACATCACCATCTCAACCTTCTAAGGGTACGTATAACGCCAAAAAAATGTTTTTATTTTTTATTTATATATTTTATCACACAAGTGAAATTAATGCAAATAAATTTTTTTGTTTATTTTGTAGTGTCATTCTTTGTTTTTGGTGTTGGGTGTGTGAACCATGACTTTTGCAATGACCTGCGACGTGCCATATCTAAACTATATGTATTTGTACGGTGGATCACATCAAAGGAGATTTACATCGCTGGCATTCCACGGTGGCATCAAGAGACAGCTGGGATTGTTTGTATGTTTGAGAAGGAACTGTTGGCGAGTTTCATGGGCTTGCAGGTTCATCTTCTAATTCACCTTGTCGATGAGGTTGAATTAGTCGAGGTGGTCTCATGTCATTCAGTGTACTTCTGAGATAGGTACATGAAAAAATTGAAGGGATTTGTTCGAAAAATGGAAAAACCCAAGGGTTCTATGGCAGAGGGGTAGAATATAATATATGAGTCATTATATTATTCGAGTGAGTACATCAAGCAAATCGACCACACACCAGGGGAAGTCATTTGGGGTGATGAACATGATAAGGACAAAAGGGAAGGGGAGCTATTGCAAACGAAAGGAACAAGGCGCATGTTAAAGAGTAAGTTACTTATCTTCTGGTCTTCACATTTCCACATACTAACTATTCACAACAAACTTCAAAATCTATGTCTGATTCCATATGTATTGAATGTGGTTTTGTTTCCATGGATACAATAGCGAATTTAGAAATCGATGCCATCAATAAATTCATTCTTTACAACACGGAGGCAACACAGTTGTGGGTCGCATTGTATGAAGAGAAGAGGAGGAAATGGGACATTGACATAAAAGAATTCAGGTGGTTGAATGGTAGAAGCATGCCTTTTTCTAGATCATTTAAAAGAACACATGCCAATGATCTGTCCCAACAGTTAGGTTGTGGACCAAATCAGAGAGACATATGGTGCATTTGATCATTACCCGCCTGAAGAGGAGGATGCGCTAAACATTGGGATTGGGTGCAGCAACTCAGTAATAATCTCTTTCTATACATTTCTAACTTTATAATGCAACTTTTAAGTATAACATCTATATTTATTAAATTAATGGTTGGGTTATTAGACATATGAGACCATCATTTGTTAACATTTTTTACATGTGCATTTGTTCCCATATATGTGGGTTTATGGACATGATTTTTTCTTCGAGGATGATGATGATGGATGTCTTACACAAGACTGTGGAGTGGAAGTTGAGTTGGACCAATCTAGTCATGCTAGCCACTGCGATCGAAACCTGATAGGAGGGATGCTGGGTTATGTCAGAAAGATATAGGATATCATTCAAGTGTACTTCTCATATTTCCAATGTGTTATTTTTAGGTGCAGGTGGTGGGACACATTCGACATGAATAATGTAAAGGAATATTGTGATAGTGGGTTGATATGTATCAACTCTAGAAAGATGTGGGATGAAAGTAAAGAGCCTTATGTTTTCTCAAAACAATGCAACCAAGTGTTCTTTCACCCAAATGTGTTGGATAGAGATTGTTGGTTCATATTGAGACATGACCCTAGATCTAAACATGTTTATGAGAACAACAATGTTATCATTCCGACCGAGGAAGATAATGAGGGTGATGGCAACGGAGAGTGATGTGTACATGTTTTATTTCATCATTTATAGATTGAGATATGATTTTTTTATTGTTATCAGGAAGGGTCTAATTATATTGTTTATTTTTCATGTCATGATGGTGGAAATGGAAAGTTGATTACTGGATGCAATGTTTAAACAATTAGAGTTGGTTAACAACCAATCCGATGTGAAATATGTTTCATGTCTATCAAGTAATTTGTGATTCTATGGACTGATTGTATGTCATTCTCCATAGTTATAGAAGATGTTTCTTGCTTTCCATTTAGTTCATATGGATATGCATATTCATATCTATATGTATTTGAAGTTTCATTGTTGATGGCTTATCCCATCATTTGACCTTGGGTAACATGGGTCTTGGGAATGTGACCTATAGAAAGGTTTAAATTTTCAAGAAAACACACACACACACACACACTCACACACGAGTTGAAAACGTATTATGAACCATCAAGGATATATCAATATTTAACCGTAACCATGAAAGAGATACTCATTAATTCTCAATGAAACACTTAACATAATTCAAGGGAATACTCGTCATAAATAATCAAGAAAATACTCATCCAAAACATAAAGTCCAAATAAATCATCACAAGGTGCGTCATAACAATTAGCAATTGATTACAAGGTATCAACATAACAAATGTCATGCATTAATTGAACCTTCATCCAAATAATCATAATCAATTTAATATTGACATTAAATTACCATACATGTTAACCATTTTAATAGCCAACACCATCAATTATTATGAATCATTCGTAATCAATGTCATCAATATCATTAATATCATCAAATCAACTTCATATCCCTAGATCATCATCTATGTCAGATCAATATCACTATAATCATCGATATCAAAAAGATGTTTAATATCGTCAAGTATATATCATCATAATAATATTATTAACATTATGAATATCAAGATAGTATTATCATGTTGTCCATACCATCAATATCATCAACTCAACACAATATGAATATCAATAACATTGTTATCAAATCCTCAAAATCATAAACAAGTAAACATCAATATCACTAACATATTTGAAACATTTACATAATTTCAGTTAATAAATGTGAGGAGTCAAAATCAAGGTATTACACAAGGATATGTGAATATACAAATTTCCTTTCAATTGACTCAACTAAACTTTTAGCAAGAAAAAGCCATGTGTAGCCAAGTCACTATAGTGAAGTGTTCCTTCACCTAAATGTTTTAGAGGTATAAAATGTGGACTAATGTGATATTATATAATGAATATCATGATTAATAATAATAAGTTTGGAGAATGCAACTTTTGGCTTTACAATTCAGAGAAAATGGTGTTCTTTTAATTAAGTATTTATTTTACTTCCTAGTAGAGATTTGATATTTGTCATTGTAAAGTGAGTTATTGTCAAAAAAATAAAAATCTTGAATGATACATTGATAGGTCATATTGATGTTGATATTTACATTTTTTCGTGATGTTCATATTTATATATTATAATAATATTACATGGTAATACTTCACTTTTTGTTATGATGTTTGGTTACACTTAAATTTTTTTAATTATGTTTATCATTTGAATAATTAAGTTATGCACAACAATATATGGTGAAGACTTAATTTCCTTATTAAAAATCATTATATATTATTTCGTAATGCTCAACATCTATTTACAACAAATTAATAATATTATTATATATATAACATTACGACAAATTTTACTACATTACTAAGAAATTAATTATAACAACTTATAATATCCATACAAATTATATGAAAACCAAATTAAAATATATATATATATATATATATATATATATTATTACATAAACATAATACTATGACAAAGTATACAACAATTATAAACATGATACTGTGACATATTAATTCATAAATCATAGAGTTGCCACAACTTCATCCATTATCAATACAAAATTCATAAAAATATTTAATTCAATGGTAATTTTAACTCAATTATATTATGTAAAAATAAAATGTTTAACCTATATTAAATTATTTGAAACATTTTTCCACATTTTCAATTACCATTACTCCAATCCATATTTTCATAGTTACGATGACCTAACAACCAACCATATTTTGAAATTCATTTTTTAACCAATATATCAACCTATATACGAAACCATTCTTCAAATTGTCTATAAAATTTAGGTTGGAATTATTTAATATGAAAAATGGTCCAAATGATGCTAAAATATTGACCAAAATTAAAAACCCAATAACTTTCTTTACAAAGGTCTAAAATATTGACTTGTGTTGTAGTGATAATTGATATATTATGTTTATGAGTGTTAACTATTTGTAAGTTATTCCCAAATCAAGAATTATTTAATATGAAAAATGGTCGAAAGGATGCTAAAATTTTGAAAACTTTGAAAACTTTCTAATGCTTTGAAAACTTGTTAAGTCATACAACAACTTCTTTTGTAACATAATTTACAATGCAAATTGTGAAATTTTGTCGACTAAAATAGTTAGTGATTTAAAGACCCACATTTTGAATAGAACAAAGTTCTTTTACATAAGCATACGATCATCATCATTTTCAACACCTAATTACAAATATAAACGTAAACATCATGATCATACCATCATAAACATAACCATAAGCATAAACATAAACATACCATCATCATCATTTTCACGATATAAACATAGACATACCATCATTATCATTGTCATCATATAATAAACATAAAAATAAACACAACCATACCATCATTAACATAAAACTAAAAATAAGCATGAACATACCATCATAAACATTACATTACATTACATATTCATCCAACATATACATCTAACATATTTAAACATCATCTAACACACATATCTAACAATAACATTTAAGAAAACACAAGTTGCATTTTCTGACACAACCATCACACACATCTAACAAACATCATCGAACCTGACCACATACACATCACCATCAACATATAAACAAACAACAACATAGTCATCAACATCAACATGATTTAAAAAATGGAAAATGTCGTGTGTGTGTGTGTGAACAATAACATCAAACTGATGATACATGTCAAATATACATGTCTAGTCCACCCTCGGAACCAAATCAACATCAATATCTATCGCATCAAAGCCAAAGGCATCAACACCCCCCCCCATGCCTAATCAAGGCTCATCCTTGCTACCTAGTAGCTCAAGCACCTCTGTGGTGATCTTGGCTGGAAAGTCCGACTGCCCCCTCTTGGGAATCATCTGCCCCCACATGTGCATACGCACATCCATCATCAACCTAGGAGACTGTCGGTCAAAAGATGGTCCAGTGGCCAAAAATCTCTCAAAAAATAGATAAAACAACTCTGAACTGAAAGGGAATTTCACCCTCCTGTCAATACCCGCACGAAATTGACTACGAGCAAAACAAAATTGTCGTAAAAAAATAGAAGACCACCTAACGCATCTAGGTTCCTGCACTAAATAATTAGCATAATATAATAAAGGGAATCTAATGCATTTCCCATCAGTGGTCAGATGCACAATGGTCGTCACCAACAAAGAGGCACCTCACATCCTCTCTACCAAAAGCAACAGTGGAAAGCTTCCAAACGTGCACCTAAAAGTGAGCAGGGTCGACGATGTTGGGATCAACATATATTTAAACATAGATTAGCTGAGTCATTGCCACAGCTCCAGCTAGGACCTCAGGGAACTAAGGAAAGTATGCACCTCTCCTAGAGATCCTAGTGATAAAATATATGTCCTCCTCAGTGGTTCAAAACCATTGTTCGAGACCAACTCGAAACGCTTTCCTGTGATGATCCCAGCGTTCGATCAACTGGGTGAGGAATGTATTGTTCCCCTTGAGTGATGCCGCCTCCTAATAGAACTTGAGGAGCTCGACAATCCTCAAGAGGTGTCTCATCCGAGGAGTAATGGGAATAGGGTATAAATCTCTCTCCCTCTCCCTATCCTCCCACTCTCTCCTGAAGTTGTATTGATCAACTCGTGCTTCCTCCTACTTCCTAGCCTTGCGGCACTGGTGTCTCTATTTCACATATAATATCAAACAGTCTCATAAATATACATATAAAATAAATATATCTAATACAATCAAATATCAATTTTTTTGCAAAAAAATGACAGACGGTGCGCCAATATAATCGTAACGCACTGATAGTGGTGCACATTCATCTGTTACGCATCGTCCATGGTGCGTTCCAATAATTCAAACTCACCGCTAAGTTATTTTTATAAATTATAAAAATTTGATTATCAATACGGTGCATCAAACTACAAACGCACCGGTGCGTTTGCAATATTTGGTTTTTGGTGCGCCTACTGCACGTCAAAGCACCGAACAACGATGTACAGACGTGAACTAGAAGCACCATTGAATTATCATTTTTAAGAAAACGTTTTTTATTTTTATTTTCAGGAGCCAGTGTGTCTATATCAAGTAAAAGCCCCTAGAATGGTGCGCTTACCCAAAAAGGAAGCATCGAAGTTTATTTAAATTTATTAACAATAGATAATGTGATCACAGTGCGCTTACTACACATCAAAGCATCGAACACCAGGGCACTGACGTGCACTAGGAGCACTGTTGAATTCAATTTTTTTTGCCAATGGAAATTATTAAAGTGTAGGAGTCAGAGCCTTACTATTAAGTCAATGTGTTGTAACCGGTGCGTTGACTTAAACTAGAAGCACTATTGTTTATGTTATTTTATGCTTGATAGGGAATGTGTACACAGTGTGCCTAATACACGTCGGAGCACCATAAACCGGTGCGCTGATGTGCACTAGGAGCACTGTTATTTATGTTATTTATGGTTGATAGGGATTGTGTCCATGGTGTGCTGACGACACGTTCAAGCATCACATACCAGTGCACTGACGTGCAATGGGAGCACCATTGTTTATGTTATTATATGGTTGGTAGGGAATGTGTCCATGGTGCACCTACTACATGTCAGAGCATCGATAGTCGGTTTGTTGATGTGCACTAGGAGAACCGTTGTTTATAATTGATAGGAATGTGTCCACGGTGCACCTACTACATGTCAGAGCACCGATAACCGGTACTCTAACGTACACTAGGAGCACTATTGTTTATGTTATTTTATGGTTGGTGGGTAATATGTCTACGGTGTGCCTACTACACGTCAGATCACCGATAACCGGTGCACTAATGTGCACTAGGAACACCATTGTATTATAATTTGTTTGTTTTCATGTTCACCAATGCGATCGATACACATAACGACACCAAAAATTCGGTGTGTTACTGTGACTGGAACACACCGCATATTAGTTTATTATTTTTTAAATAAAAACAATGTTGATGTGGTGCGCCACGAAAATGTAGCCCACCAATTTAGCGGTGCGTTCTAGTCGTTCGGCTCTCCTCGCATGTGGTGCGCCCTATAAAATTTTAAAGGGTGCATCGGCAACCGGTCCAATCAAAATGGCTCGAATGCACCGCGCAATTTTAAAAAAAATAGTATAAATGACAAATAATGGCTCGGTTTCAAAATTTAATCCGTAAAAAAATAAATTATCAAATAAGAATTAATTTACTTGCTAAACTGTAGGTCTGGGAGGCATCCTGGCTATGTATGGAGAGTTTCAATTTTTTCCCACCATTTGGAAAAATTCAAACTCGAGTCAGCAACTAGTAGGAATGAGCAATGTGTCTACAACCAATGAAGAATGAGCACAAGTGGCGGGGCATCCAGGTGGGTGATGTACAACATCGGTGCACATGTCTAAGACACACAGTGCAGGGGGGGAAATGAGTTTGACGACTCGGTAATTTATTTTTATAAAACCATGTTCCGTTGCGCCTGATAATAGGATGCATCAGGGTTGTTTAAAATATAACCGTACCGTCGTTAGGTTTTTGAATAAAATTTAACATTTCTTTTTTAAAAATTAATGAAATATCGTTCGGTGTGTTTGCTTATAGAACACACACCTAGGCATGTCGGATTATCTAACGCATCGGGGTAGGGTTTTAAGTAAAATGTAACGTTTTTTTATAAAATAATAAAATATTTTATTTTTTAATAGCACATGTATCGGTGCGTTCGGTACTATTACACGCATCAAAGCGTTCTTTATTAGGTAACGCACCAATTTTAGGGTTTTAAATAAATTTAACTAGATTGTTAAATAAAATAATAATGCTTTTACTTTTAATAAAATATTTGACAGTGTGTTTGTGTCTACTACATGCACTGGGGTGTTTAGTATTAGAAAACGCACCGCGAATAGACTTCTAAACAAAATCTTACGAATATTTTAATAAAATAATAATTTTTTATTTTATTTTTTTAATAAAATATAATACAGTGTGTTTAGTTTAATGGAAACGGACTAGGCTGTCTAAGTTTACGTAATGCACCATTTCGATTTTTTTTGTTTTTATGCACTTGATGATTTTTTTGGACGCAATGCAACATGGTATATGGTCGCTCAGTGCGTCGATATTGGAAACGCACCGGTGTGTTCGGATTAAAATAAGCGCAACGAAAAAAACCTCTGCTAAAACCTCTGGCTGCTCGCCTTCGTTGTTGATCTCTGTTATAAATGGATATTTGGACTCTTTTGGAAGGATCATCCGCTATAACCTACGCTAAAGGCCTTTTCCTTGTAGTGGATGGTAATGCGAAGAGCTATCGAGGAAAGTGTACTGGTTCGTGATGGATGTGCTCAACAATGTCTCAAATCACTAGCATGCTATGGAACTGGGTTGAATCTAGTGTTATTCAAATTGGAGAGGGTGTCATACAATTCACAACAGTGGACACTTAACAACTAGTATGCCGACACATCTCAGAGACTTAGCAATTAGAGCGACGATACACGTGAGAGGTTTATAAACTAAGAGTGCGATATTGTTTACCATATGTTTCGAAGACTTAAAATTTAAGTGTACAATACCATGGTGGAAGTTTAAAATTTAAGGGTGGAATCCCCTTTGATATTTCTCATTGGAAATTTAAAGACTAAAAGTGCGATATCTTTGTTGGTTAAAAACTAAGTCAGCGATATCTCTCATTGGTTGTTTAAAAACTAAGCACGCAATTACCTTGTATTCACTTATCAGAGGTTTAAAGATTAGACGTTGATTCCATTCCGGAGTTATAAAAATTAAGGCGCCGACCCTTTTCGTTGGTTAAAAATTATACGGCTGAATCTTTGCTTACTCTCCCTACGACAGGGAATTTGCTGCAACGCGGCTTTTTCACTTGTTTAAACATATTTCAAATTAATTTCATTAAATATAAAAATAAACATGTTAGAGATAATAAGTTCAAATTTAATTACACTGATAGGTGTATATATCTTAGAATTTGGGGTGGACTAGCATTTATGCTTTTCCTAGATTGCACGAGGATGAGACAAGTGTACTATCCAGATTGATTTTATGGCAATCGTTCCAAATTCGAAATAAGAGCCACAAGGTGGCAGTGTCCTTGACATTGCAGTTGCATTGGATGGTGATTTGCAATTGATAGGAGTTTTATTTGCTAGGAACAATGCTAATCAATTTGCTATTAACATATAGTATACAAATTAAACCATAAGTAGTAAGTTTAATAGCTAAACTATAAAATAGTTGAATAGTATTTCAATATACTAAATTTTTATACTAAGTGTTAATAGCAAATTGATTAGCATTGTTCCTAGAAAATAAAAATCCTAGCAATTGCAAATCGCCACCCAACACAATGTCGATGACATTTCCACCTGGTGGTTCTTGTTTAATAATATAGCCATGTACTCATGTTGATATTTCCTTCTCAAAACACATGATCCATTTAATGCTAACATGTGCTCATGCAACCCAAATGGTTGATATCTGATGGATTTGATCCCTCTCCACACATGATAGATCCAAAATTAAGTGTATCTAAGATGGTTGTTATAAAATGCAGCTCATTTAGAAGGAAAATAGTAGCAAGAACAATGAACAATGAAAACAGTGAACATCAAGAATCTTCCATTCTAATCAATTGTTTCGGTTTTAATTAATTGGAATATACATATTTTGGGTTTTGAAGTTTAAGATAATATCGACATTGTAAAAGTTTTGTTTACTTAAATAAAATGTTACGTGCCAACTCCATGTTAAACATGGAATTACACTTCATACTAAAATGTAAAAAGTGCCTCTAAACCCAATCAATAAGTGATAAATTATAATTAATAATTTAAAATTGAACACAGAAAATTATAAGCCCTTTTTAATTTTATAATAAATTTAAAATTTAACAACTTTTGTTCATTTCTATATCTTGTATTTTCGATAAATTTGATGCATTTAAAAATTGAATAAAACCCCAAACAACATCATTTCACCATACACAAAAATCGTAATAACACTATAATCCTTCACTCAAATTTCTATGGAAAAAATTATCCTTTTGTAGGATTAGATTACTCCAAACTCAGTGATGGGGACTTGGGGAATTAACCCAGGATTAGCTAAACCACAATATGTTCTGATATTCCCCAAAACAACCGAAGTATTGTCGACTGAAGATGGGGCTACTAGCTCACTAATAATACACCTCTTGATCTTCCACGAAACTGAAAAATATATATTCTATTGCATTAGTCCCTACCAACTCATTAGCCATGCAAAATCACTCCTGATTTTCCACAAAAAGAAATGGTGTAAAATATATAATATTGCATTTATTCTCTCTCCAAGAATTTAAGGAATTAATTAGAGAAAACCTTTGTTTTCAATGCCCCGCATCTAGATCCCACTGATTTGATGATTTGGGTTCTCACAAATCATATAATAATGAGGTTCCCATGTACTTATCTTCTACTCGTCTAATGAGATGATCTGAGGCGACAGAGGCTAGCTAGCTCTCTGACGGTGGAATGATGGCGAACAACATTGTGATGGGAAGATCATTATCATAATCTAATGGATTGTTTAAAGCCGATGCAATCGGGCAAAAAATGATCAACCTGGTTGCTAATCTGTGCTTTGCACATGTTAGTAATATTGATTAGCCTGCTAATAATTTGTTCACAACCCAAAGCAATCAAATATTCAAGACTACGCTTGCAGCTCAACTGATTTGAATTGCAGTCAAACATAGGATGCACTTTAAAGTTTAAAATAAGTTGCTTTTACCATTTTCTTCTTCCCTTAGTAACTTTGTTAGATCCATGTATGTGACAGCGATGATTAGATTGAACGTGGAATTTTATTTTAGCACTTGAAATAAATTTGGAAAACCATACTCTTTTATTGTTGATGTCAAACACCAAAACACCCTTTGCATGGAACAAGTTCACAAAACGTGGAACGCAATCCAAATCTCCATTATCAAGAAGTGAGTCAATGCTCACTCATATTATGGCTGGGATTAATATCTAAATAAAAACAAAATTTATTACTAGCATACCCCTGAAGTGGGGGAAATGAAATGCCGAAGAGAACCTCGATATGTTCCAAAAATAAGAGAAATTTGTGTGTATGTAGATATATATATTATGTGTTGAAAGCAAATCTAGTGAATCTATAGTAGGCATAGTAGTGGATGAATTCATGCGGTGAAAGAAGGTGAAAAAGATTATTTGGGGGCATTTCTCATAGACTGTTCTAATAAATTGCATTAAAAAATAACTAAATCAAAATAAAGTAAAAAAATAAAATTCTTAATGTACCTTGAGAGATTCTTTAACAAAGTAGAAAATGTGCAGCGTTTAGACAAATTTGGGTTGACTTGTTGTGCACAGTGCACAGCGAGACTCAAGTACAGAATTGAATATGTCTAGAAGTGCAAAAAGGCCCTTAATTTTTGGAGGAAGAATACTTCAAAGGGATGATTTGTACGTGTCCCACCGAGCATTCAATTACTGAATGTCTGAAGTTAACACAAACAAATATCTGAGTATTTTGTAAGAGCAACAAACTTGTTAACATATTCTACATAAACTTGTTATTTCATAAAAAAAAAACTTTGATTGTGTCACTACATTTGTTTTACCCTACAACATCAAGGAGAAGAGATTTAATTCATTCACATCTTACCCTTCAGTATCCAGGAGAACAAATTTAAGGAATTCATATTTCCATCCTTTAAAACATTATGGCGGAGAGAATAAATGAATGAATTTCTAATGAATTATCATTGGGGAGAAACTCAGGAAAGAACTATATTTCTATGTTTTTTTTAATTTCCAGATACAGTCACATGCTTAAGCTATTACTGATGTTAAACAAAATACATTTTCTTATATGAAAAAACTGTCAATGTTCTTTGACTTCCCATATTTAAAGGTATTATTAGACCTAAAAGGCATTTGTATACAACATTAAGTTGGTATATCTGAAATCAAACATTATTATAGATGAGATATCTAATAATTGAACACGTGGATAATTATAATTGTGCGCTATAAATAAAATCATTGAAATAACAACCTGATCAAAGAGTTAACAAGGCTATAGGGTAGTGAAGTTCCTGCCTTAAATTTTAATGTAATTTGCTTATGCCATCAAACTGACTAGTGTGACAAATCATCACAATTAGAAATTTGCCAAACCTTTGAAAAAAATATTACTCACTCCATCATGATATTGAGCATACATGTGAGCTCTAGTGCTAGTGATTAATGAGTTGTGGTTGTGGTTATCCCATCCTGGAAAATTTTAAATTACAAATAGTGTGCATTATGGATGTGGTTAAGATTTTATGACTGCATAATGTGAATGTGTTTTGATTATGCAGAGTATGGGTTGTATTTGTGGAAAAATTTAAATGTCCATTTAAGATTAAGCATACATGTTACAAAATAACATGCCTTATGGTAGTGGTTATGTAATAAAAGTAAATTTTAAAAAACCATTTGAAGTTAAGATTTTAAGTTAATGAGTTGTGGTTGTGGTTATCCCATCTTGGAAAAAATTAAATGTCCATTACAGATTAGGAATGCATGTTGTGCATTATGGTTGTGGTTAAGATTTCATTACTGTACATCAGATTTGAATGTGTGTTTTGATTATGCACAGTATGGGTTGTATTGTGGAAAATTTTAAATGTCCATTTAATATTAAGCATGCATGTTACGAAATAGCGTGCATTATGGTAGTGGTTATGTAGTAAAAGTAAATTTTAAAAAACTATTTTAAGTTAATGAGTTTTGGATGTGGCATTTGAAATTTCACAGCATGAATTCTATTTGTGGAAAGTTTTACATGTCCATTTAAAACTAGGAATGCATGTTATATAATAATGTGAATTATGATTATGTAAAAAAAAAAAAAAAAAATGGAGTTAAGATTTTATGTTAAGAGAGATGTATAAGATTATACATGAGAATGTGTATTGTGATTATGGTTATGTGATAATGGAAAATTTAAAGCAACATTTAAAGTTAAGATTGCATGTTATAAGAGAGAGCAAGAGCATGGTTATGTAATAAAATAAATGTTAAAGAACTATTTGAAGATAAGGTTTTATGTTAAGAGAGAGAGCGCACAGGAGAATGTGTGTTGTGATTAATATTACAAGAGAGGTGTGGTGGAACTTATGTAATAAAAGAATTTTTTAAATCATTAGAAGTTAAGATTTTATTTTACAAGAGAGTTGCATAAGATTGCATAGGAAAATGTGTGTTGTGATTATAGTTATGTGATAAGGAAAAACTTAAAGCACCATTTCATTTTAACATAGCATGCTACAAGAGAGAGTGTAGTTATGTAATAAAATAAAATTTTAAAGAACCTTCTGAAGTTAATATTTTATGCTACAGAGAGCAAGTATGTGGATTAAGATCAAGGAATTTTTGAGCGCAAGAGGCGGATGGTTTCACGGTGATCTAGGGTTGCAGGTTTGATCAGTTTGAGGCTGGGTCTGCAAGGGCCTAGCACTTGTTCCTTCTCTTTTGGGAAGGGCGAGTAAGGATGGATGAAGTAGTGGGTGGGGAGGAACCGCCTCCTACGCCAGACAAGAACAAAGCAAAAGGCAAAGAAACAATGCCGGAATATGAAAATCAAGATGGGAAGGGAGGTGCTGGGTCTAGTGGGGTGGGAAGAATTACCGCTAATGAAGCTAAAAATAGAAGACCAGGGCAGTGTCTACCCAAATAAAAAACGTTACCTAAACTTCATATTCATTCGGAACGGATCCGAGAGGACATCCAATACATGGAAGACCATGCTCTCGTTGGGAAGTTCGTAGGAATTTGGCTGGCTGTGAAGGCATTGATATGGTGGATTAATACCACCTGGAAACCGCAAGGAAATTATGATCTCGAGCTTGAAGCAAAGGGTTTCTTTACAGTAGTCTTCTTCAACAAAACCAACCGCTCAAGAGTCTTCGATAATGGGCCTTATTTCTTCCATTCGGCAGGTCTCTACCTGCGTCCTTGGAAAGAACGCTTCAATCTGGATGAGGAAAACTTAACTATTGCCCCGGTGTGGATTCGTCTGCATTCCCTCCCCAAGGAATACTGGAAAGAAGAAATCCTCACAGACATTGGTAATATGTTGGGAGTCTTTGTCAAAGTTTCGGAGCAAGCAAAGCAAATGAGATACACTTCTCATGCCAGAATATGTTTATATATGGACATATCTCAAGATCTGCCGGATGGGATTGAGTTATCATGGGACGATGAAGAATGGTTCCAAGCAATTGATTACGAACAGATCCCCTTCAGATGCAGACGATGTCATGAACATGGGAACCTCTTCCGCGACTGCCCCCTCAAAAAAAGATTGGTGAACGATAATATTAAGGAAAAGAACAATGAAGATGGATTCAAGAAAGTGGCTACCAAGAAAAGAATAGCTAAGAGAACAGCAGGACCTGAGATCAATAAGAAAATGTAGACCCACAATAGATTTTAGGTTCTACACTTGGAAAAATCGAAGGAAAACTCTTTGGAGGGTCAGATCCCAGAGGATCCAACACCTGAACCCACCCCCATGTCTTCGGAATTCATCCCCCAAGATCCTGAGAAAGAATTAGTAATGACGGAGGCTCCTCCCCTAGGAGAAGAAGGAAGAGAAATGGAGTTTGGAGAATTAGATCTGGAAGGGTTGGAAGCGGCTATATCTACAAAAGTCCCTGATCCCATTTCGCATAAGCAGGTCTCCCTGCTGGAAAAAGCTATTCTAAATACCAAGCACATCAAACTCCTGGAAATAAATTCAAAATCTCTCAAGGAATCGGATGGGAAAAAGAAAGGCAAGAAGGAAAAAAGAGGGAGGCATAGCAATGCGCAGAGAATCCAATTAGTTGGTTCAAAGCTTGTTACCTCAGGGCAATACCCCACCATAGTGGCAGCTCTCACCTCAATCCCCATGTAGTGATTTGATGCGGATTACAACCTGGAATATTAAAGGCTGCAGCAGCCTATTGAAGATCTGTCTTCTAAAAAGGAAAATCGAGTTGGAAAAGCCATTAATCATGTTTATCCAAGAGATTAAATGCTCGGTGGAAGAACTAAGAGGAATAGGTAAGAAAGCATGGCCGATCTGTGAATTTATTGCCATTGATGCTAAAGGAGCGGCGGGGGGGGTTGACATTCTTTGGAACCCGAGAGAGGTCAGTCTAACATGCTTCTTTTCCTCCCGCTTCTCCCTCTCAGCCACATTTTGGGTCTTGGGGACCAAGACCAGGGGCTTCATCTCGAATATTTATGGTCCCTCATCATCCATCCTGAAACCCACCTTCCTGAATTCCTTGCTATCCATCAAAGAGTTGGTGGGTTCGGCCCCTTGGATCCTTAGAGGGGACTTCAATCTGATCTAAATGCTTGACGAAAAAAAAGGAGGCATTCGATAGTTGAATCCCATAAATGAGCACTTTAATGAAGCTATTGACATGCTGGAATTGGTCAATATTAGAACGACCAACAGTATTTTCACCTGGAATAAGAAGAGAACGGGGGACATAAGCATTGCTTGTCGTCTAGACCGCTTCATGGTCATGGAATCGGTCATGATGGCAGGAGGAGAGTTGACAGTAGTAGTACTTCCCTCTGTCAGATCAGACCACTAGCCGGTTAGCCTGGAATGGTCGAGGGTTGGGGAGAACCTTCGAAGACCGTTTAGATTCGAACAGTTCTGGCTGCTCCACAAAGATTTCCCGAAGAAGCTTCAACAGTGGTGGTCAGAGATTATCCCCATTCAAGGTACACTTATGTACCAGTTCCAACAAAAGTTGAATATCCTCAAAGGTGAAATAAAGCTTTGGAATAAAGACTCCTTCGGGAACATCTTCCAAGAAAAAATGTGGTTGGACAAGAAGATGCGGGAAGTTCAGCAAAAAGGACTCATTTGGGGATTCACTGAGGAGGTAAGAACAAAGGAGCAGCAATTACTCCAAGAGTTCACAGCTCGGGAGCAACAGGAATAAATCCTCTTGAAGCAAAAATCCTGGAATCGCTGGCTCCAGGAAGGGGAACACAATACCAAGTTTTTTCGCAAAGCTTCCATTTAACATCATCAAGGAAACTGCCTGGTACGGTTGAAACGAGTTGATGGCACCCACGCTGAGACCCAAGGTGATTTGGAAAGTACCTTAAACGATTTTTTCGCTGACCTCTTGGAGGAACCTGACATTGATAGATAGGAGGCCCAATCCCAGGTTCTACATCACATTCCTAAGGTGATAACGAATGAGCACAACCTCTTGCTAATGAAACCCATAGGGATGGAGGAGTCGGAGGCAGCGGTCAAATAGATGGCAGCGGATAAAGCTCCGGGACCGGATTGGTTTACCACAAACTTCTTCCACTCTTGCTGGGATTGGATGAAAGACGAGGTTCTAGATCTTGTCGAAGATTCGCGAAAGACGGGATTGATTTTGAAATCCCTTAATTCAACTTTCCTCATGCTAATTCCCAAGGAAACAGGAACGGAAGACCCGAGGAAGTTCAGACCTATTTCCTTGTCCAATGTCATTTATAAGATCATTACCAAAGTAATTGCTAACATATTACATCCTCTACTACCACTCCTCATCTCCCCGGAGCAAGCCGATTTTGTGGAAGGTCGTCAGATCATGGATGGCATAATCTTGGTTCACGAAACGATCCACTCTTTAAAGATGGACAAAATTCCAGGTATGATGTTAAAGCTAGATCTCTCTAAAGCATATGATAGAATTAATTGGCATTTTCTTGCTAAAGTTCTCAGAAACTTCGGTTTTTCAGCGATTTGGACTAATTGGGTTATGAGTCTGGTTTCCTCTACTTTTTTTTTCAATCCTGATCAATGGGACTCCGTCTCAGCCTTTCCAAGCATCTAGAGGCATCCGCCAAGGTGATCCTCTGTCACCCTTCCTTTTCATCATCATTGCGGAAGGTCTGGGGAGAATGCTCAAAGCCATGAAACACGAGGGCCAGATTCGGGGGCTCACTCTTAGTGAAGGGCTTGAACCTCAAAATCATCAATAATTTGTTGATGTTACAATGCTAATGGGCCCTCCTACTATTCAGGAAGCCCGAGGAGTTAAGAAAGGGTTGGAAACTTTGCTTGAATCCAGCGGCTCAGAAATCAATAAGGAAAAATCTCAGGTGTATTTCTTTAATACCCCGAGAATCACTAGAAGAAACATCCTTCAGATTCTGGAATTCTTGGAAGGGCTTCTTCCTTCTAAGTATCTAGGTGCTCCCCTTGCAGAGTCCACCATCTGTCAGATCTCCTGGAAGGACCTGCTCGACAAGTTCAAGCAGAAACTTGGTCAGTGGACCTTCAGAGCTCTCAACCTCCCAAGTTGTATCATCCTGGTAAAATATGTTCTCCAAGCCATACCCCTTTATCTTTTCTCTGTTTTGGATGCTCCCAAGTTGATTCCCAAGAAAATTCAGTCTATCCAAAGGGACTTTCTTTGGGGAGGCAAGGAAGGACACAGGAAATGGGCATTGGTTGATTGGGATACCATATGCAAGCCCAAATTTTCTGGAGGATTGGGTCTTCGGGACCTTGTCAGCATAAACAAGGTTTTGGGAGCAAAAATCTGGTGGAGATGGATCACTCACATTGAAGAACCGTGGGGAAACTTTGGCACCATAAGTATGCCCCCCAATGGCTTAAACAACAGCTGATCAGATTCCAAGAAGCCTTACCAGGTTCGTGCATTTGGAAAGCGGCCCAAGAAAATAGGCTCCTTGTCCAAAGACATAGTTTTTGGGAAATTAAAGACGGTGCCTCGGCCCTCTTCACTCACGATGTGTGGCAACAGTTACCTTGCTTGGCCAATAGCGAGAACATTCTCGATTTGCTTCTCTACCTCCAAAATTGCCCTTTAGAGCGGGTGAGGGACTTTTGGGAACCCCATTCCGTTGATGTCCACTTCAGAACCTGGAATCCCAAATCCTGGTGGCAATCCCTTGCACCTGACGACAATTTGGATAGTTTCTACGAAGAGCCGTGCAAATGTAGGATTCCTAAAGTTGAAGGGAAGGATAAAGTTCGGTGGGGCTACTTGAATACTGGCAATTTTAGCATCAAAGAGGCCATGGGTTTGTACATGGAGACCTGCAGAATGGAACCCAAAGACAAATGGAGTAAGATATGGAGAGGAAATTGGTGGCCCAAAATTGCTTCTTTTAGTTGGCTACTGTTACATCGTCGTATTCTCACTTGGGAGAATCTTCAAAGACGAGGGATTATAGGACCGCCAAGATGCAGCATGTGTGAGAATGATGTGGAAACTATAAATCACCTTCTTGACTCCTGCCCCATGGCTTCCTTTTTGTGGGAGAAGGGGGAAGAGCGCTTCCAGAAAAATGCAAGGGTGCGTGACCGCCCTGATTTGTCCATAGTCAACTGGTCGTCCATAGAGTTTAAAAATGAAATCTTGAACAGGATTTGGGAATTATTTCTGGTTTTTGTGGTCTGGGAGCTGTGGAAGGAAATGAACAGACGTATCTTTGATGAAAAGGCTAAAACAATTGAGGATGTTTGGAACACCATGGAAATTCATATTAAAGAATCGCTGACATTAACTCAATGGACCTCAGAAGCTATGAAAATGGATAGTGCAGAGAAACAAATCTTGAATGATTGGGGCATTTCCACCTTACCTTCCAGCATTGGTCATCCTCGAAAAGTGGTCACGCCTCCTCTTAGTCCTGAAGTCTGGAATCGCCCGAGTAAGGGCACGTTTAAACTTAACTTCGACGGGGTCGCGAAAGGAAACCCTGGCTCGGCCGGGTTCGATGGAGTTATCAAAAATGAGGAAGGAAACATCTTGGGCACTTACTGGGGTGACATTGGCAAAAATACCAACAATGTGGCGGAGCTTGAAGGAATGGTCAGTGGCATAAGATGGGATTTTCAGTAGGGTTGGACTCCTCTCCATTATTATCTCCACAGCGACCCGAATCCAACATGGTTCGAACATTTCCAAGGTCTTTTGCAATTGGAAATGGGAATGCGGGCTAATGGCTCGCAGGAGTCTCCTGGTCTCTAATCTAGCCATCCATTTTTTGCATGTTCGACGTAAAGGAAACAGGGTGGCGGATGACTTAGCAAACAAGGGGGTAAATTCCCATCTCTCCTTCTTTGGTGCTTTGCCTCAGGACATGGGGGACATCATTCTGAGAAGACGTTGCGAAGGTTTGGCCAACGAAGACCTTGGCCACATGGCACATCACATGGATCGGGCCCGTCAGAACGCCAAATGGACCTCCCCACACCCACAGGGGGCCTCAAACTTTGTTCCTCTTCTCCACCGCATTGATCCAGGGACAGTTGGCAGGCACTCTCAGGATACCGAGGATATCAATGAAGAGATGGAGGATCGAGATCATCAGGAGGAGCTGGGAGTAATCAATATCCCGGACACATATAATCCCACTATCGACCATCATGATGGTACCATCCGGACAGGTGCAGGCATGGTGGAAGTGATGCTAGTGGGAAGTGACACAGGGCTTGGGTCAGCCACCTTCCCGGAAACGTCACACCGCCACTAATGGGAGCTCTCAATCATCATTTTGATGTTGTTTCGTCCACATCATTGTTCCATCGAGGTAGTTGGCCTCCCGGGGGATAAATTCTTCCGTGCTGATAGCAGTAACTCGGATGGTACTATGCTGATGCGAAAGTACTGCATCCTCGATTTTCAATTGTACGTGATGGCTCTTTGCATGGATTTTGCGACATTTGACCTCCTCAAGGCCATTAATGGAAATATTTTCACTTGTGGGGACATCTGTGTCAATCTCCCGGATTTAAATTGGCACCACTCTCGTCTTTCCTCAGGATTTCCTATAAATATGCTCTTTGGTGTGGGAAAATTCCATTTGAGAGAGTTCTATGTCAAGAATTGGTTGAGAATGTGGGTGTCTTTCTGTTGTTTTAGTGCCTCGCATTCCATCATGGCTCCCCGTATAAGAGCATGCAGCCACAGAGGCTCCAGCATAGGCGGTGGTTCTTCTCGCCCCAGGGGCGATGGTCGTTCTCAGGGCGAAGGCCCTTCTCACCATCCTCCCTTAGAGCTGGAGGGTTCTAACCCCCAGGCATTCAACTAAGCTTCCCGGTATTTGTCCGAGATGCCTGCTCCGATAGAGGCGCAGATTGCACACAGAGAAGTTTCCCTCTTGAGAGAATACGAAGCCCATATGGGCCGTAAGCTGATTTCCAACCCCTTCTGGGCTTGCCGGATTCTGCTGGCGCGGGATATTCAAGCTAGGAACCAAATGGATTAGGGCATTCGCGAAGCCATTCAAATTATAAAAGGAGGTCAACAAACTAATTAGGTCGGGGTACGCCTCCTCAAATCCACCTTAAAGGATTATATGGACACCTCGTGAGGAACCTTTATCTCCTCTAGGGGAGCACCATGCTCCCTGACTGGTCCAGGCGGTCTGCTTCCGTGCCGCTGGCTTCTGGTCTTTTTTTAATATGTGCTCCTTTCGGATCTCCTATGGATTGAGTCTCTTCTTTCGAAGCTCAGTTTTTTGTGGAGACTTCGGTTGTTAGTTTGGTGCTGCGATGGGGGTCGCTCGGCCAGGGCCTGCGTTTTTTTGTGTTAATGATTCAGTTGTGCATCTGACCATGTTGGGGTCTTCAGAGGTTTTGTTTCCTTCGACTATCATTCTAGTTGTCTGTTTTGGCATTGGCATCTTCTATCACTTAGCAGTCGCGGGTTTCCTTTTTGATCCCCTCTGCTTCAGGGACTTGTTAAGTCATGTAATCTGCTCTTCAGCTGGAACTTTTCTGCTTTGATGATCATACTCTGTATGGCACGAGCAATTGGGCGCTCGTTTGTAATCATATTTTGTATCACTATTTTGTTTTCAGTAATAGAATGGACCTACTCTTACTTTAAAAAAAAAAGTATGTGTGTTGTGATTATAGTTATGTGATAAAGAAAAATTTAAATCACCATTTAAATCTAAGATTGCATGCTACGAGATAGAGTGTGGCTATGTAATAAAATAAAATTTTAAAGAACCATTTGAAGTTAAGATTTATGCTACAAGAACCATTTGGAGTTTAGAATTTGTGTGAGCAAAGTGGGAAGATGAGAATGTGTGTTGTAATTATGGTTGTGATAAGGGAAAATTTAAAAAGAGAGAGTGTGACTATATAGTAAAATAAATTTTTAAAGAACCATTTGAAGTTAAGATTTAATGTTTTGAGAGGGTATCTATAAGATTGCACACATGAAAATGTGTGTTGTGATTATGGTAATATGATAAAGGAAAATTTAAAACACCATTTAAAATTAAAATTCATGTTACAAGAAAGAGAGTGTGGTTACTGAATAAAGGAAAATTTTAAGAGAAATGTAGTTATTGAATTAAAAAATAAAATTAAATAACCATTTGAAGTTATGATGTCGTATAGAGAGCCATGCACAAGATTGCATAAAGAACATGTGTTGTGATTATGGTTTTGTGATAAGGCAAATTTTTAACACCATTTAAATTTAAGATTGAATGCTATAAGAAAGTGTGCATAAGATTGCACATGAAATAGTGTTTACCTTATGGAGATTGCATTCTTGAACATGTGTTGTAATTATGAGTGTGCATAAGATTGCACATGAAATAGTGTTTACCTTATGGAGATTGCATTCTTGAACATGTGTTGTAATTATGGTTATGTGATAAGGAAAAAATTAGACACTCTTTAAAATCAAGATTGCATGCAATAAGAAAGTGTGCATAAGATTGTATATGAAATAGTGTTTGCCTTATGGCGATTGCATGCTATAAAGAAAGGGTACATAAGATTACATGGGAGAAACTGTGTTTGCTTGTTATGGCTATGAGAATAAGAATTTTTTTAAAGAAATATCTAAGATTAACATGGTATATTTCTTATACATATTTTATGGCTGTGTGGTCAAATAAAATTTAAAACAACCATTTAAACTTAAGATTAAATGCTACAAGAGAGGATGCTCAAAATTGGTTGTTGTTATAAGATCTATGTGATAAGGAAAAATTAAAAGAATAATTTAAGATTGAGATGTATACAAGAAACTACAAAGTGTGCCCATGAATATGGATATGTGATTAGAATTAAGATTTTTGGTCACAAGAGAATATGCATTTAGGGTTTGGCCATAAAGAAAAAATTTAAAACCATTTAAAATAAGATTATATGTTATAAGAGAGTGTGTATAAAATTGCATAGGAGAAAGTGTGTTGATGTTATAAATATATATCAAGGAAAATTTTAATGATCCATTTAAAGTTAAGATTATATGCTATAAGAGAGAGTGAACCGTTAGGATGGGATAATTTTAAAGAACTATTTAACCTTAATATTATATTGAGTGTTTTATGGTTGTGGTTGTATCATCAAGACAAATTTTAGGGAAACATTGAAGATTAAGATTACAAGTTAGAGTGTGCCTTGTGATTGTAAATATGTAATTAAGGGAAATTTTAAGCAACCATTTAAGATTAAAATTACATGTTATGTTGTAGTTGTGGTTGTGGATGTAGCTATCTAATCAAAAAATATATATATATATAAAACCATATAAAGTTAAGATTATATCCTAGAAGACAATATGCATAAGGTTATACATGAGAGTATGTGTTGTGGTTATGGTCATGTGATTTGGAATTTTTTTTAGAGAAAGTTAACATCGAAGATTAAAATTGCATGATACAAGAAACCATACATTGTGGTTGTGGTTATATGATTAAGGAAAATTGTATGTGTGTGGTTAAATATGATTAAAGAAAATTGTGTGCTTGTGGTTATATGATTAATTTTAAATGTTCATTTAAGATTAGGAATGCATGTTACTAAATAATGTGCATTATGGTTGTGGTTAATATTTTATGTTACTAAAGATCATGCATAATGTATGGTGAATGTGTGTTTTCATTATGCACAATATGAGTTGTAGTTGTGGAAAATTTTAAATGTCCATTTCAAATTAAGAATACATGTTACCAAATATTGTACATTGTGGTTATGTAAAAAAAATAAAAATTAAAAAATATCATTTGGAGTTAATATTTTATGTTAAGAGAGAGCATGCATAAGATTGCGCAAGAGAATGTATATTGTAATTATGGTTATGTGATAAGGAAAAATTTAAGGCACCATTTAAAGTTAAAGATTGCATGTTATAAGAGGGAGTGAGAGTATGGTTATGTAATAAAATAAAATTTTAAAGAACCATTTGAAGATAAGATTTAATGTTGCAAAAGAGAAGGTATAAGATTGCGCAAGAGAATGTATATTGTAATTATGGTTATGTGATAAGGAAAAATTTAAGGCACCATTTAAAGTTAAAGATTACATGTTACAAGAGAGAGTGAGAGCATGGTTATGTAATAAAATAAAATTTTAAAGAACCATTTGAAGATAAGATTTTATGCTACAAGAGAGAGCGTGCAAAGGAGAATGTGTGTTGTGATTATTGTTATGTGATAAGGAAAAATTTAAAACACCATTCAAAGTTAAGATTGCATGGGACAATGTGTGTAGTGATTATGGTTACGTGATAAGGAAAAATTTAAAGCACCATTTAGAGTTTATATTGCATGCTACAAGAGAATGTAGTTATGTAATAAAATAAAATTTTAAAGAACCATTTGAAGTTAAGGTTTTATGTTATGAGAGAACAAGATTATGTGTTATGAGTACAGTTATGTGATAAAGAAAATTTAAATCACCATTTAAAGTTAAGATTGCATGCTACAAGAGAGAGAGTGGGGTTATGCAATAAAATAAAATTTTAAAGAACCATTTGGAGTTAAGATTTTATGGGAGCTAGAGCATAAGAGAATGTGTGTTGTGATTATGGTTATGTGATAAGGGAAAATTAAATGCACCATTCAAAGTTAAAATTGCATGTTATAAGAGAGTGAGTGACTCTAATGAAATAAAAATTGTAAAGAACTATTTGAAGTTAATATTTTACGTTAAGAGAGAGCATCCATAAGACTGCACATGAGAATGTGTGTTGTGATTATGATTATCTGATAAGGAACAATTTAGTGCACCCTTTAAAGTTAAGATTGCATGCTACAAGAAGGAGTGTGGTTATTGAATAAAAGAAAATTTTAAATAACCATTTGAAATTAGAGCATGCACAAAATTGCACAGAGAAAGTGTGTTGCGATTATGGTTATGTGATAAGGAAAGAAAGCATGCATAAGATTGCACATGAGAGACTGTTGGCCATGTGGAGATTGCATGCTATAACAGAAATTATGCATAAGATTGCATAGAAGAAAGTGTGATGCTTATTATGGCTATGTGATCAAAACAAATTTTAAAGAAAGTGTGTTGTGATTATGGTTATGTGATAAGGAAAGAAAGCATGCATAAGATTGCACATGAGAGAATGTTGGCCTTGTGGATATTGCATGCTATAATAGAAATTATGCATAAGATTGCATAGAAGAAAGTGTGATGCTTGTATTTTAAAGAACCATCTAAGATTAACATTGCATGCTTCTGATATTAGGTTTGTGGCTACGTGGTCAAATAAAATTTTAAATAATCATTTAAGGTTAAGATTATACAAGAGAGGGTGCACAAAATTCGATGTTGTTATGGTTATGTGATAAAGAAAAAATTAAAAGAACCATTTAAAATTAAGGTTGCATAAAGAACTTGATGAAATTTTAGGGAGCCATTTAAGATTAAGATTGCATGCTACAAAGCAAGCATATGATTTTGGGTATGTGACTATGCGATTAAGGAAAATTATGACGATTAAGGAAAATTATGACGAAACATTTAAAGTTAAGATTATATGTCCATGGAATGGGATAATTTTAAAGAACCATTTAAGGTTAAGATTAGTGTGTCTTCTAATTATAAATATGTGATTAAGGAAAATTTTAAACAACCATTTAAAATTAAAATTACATGTTATGTTGCATTTGTGATTAGATATGTGACCAAAGAAAATTTTAAAGAACCACTTGAAATTAAGATGACATAGTAATAGGAAATGTTATAAAACCATTTTAAGTTAAGATTACATGCTAAGAGAGATAGTGCATTATGTATATGGATATCAAATCAAAGAAAATTTAAAAAAACCATATAAAGTTAAGATTATATCCCAGAAGAGAGTTTTCGAACTGGTTACCTCCCCTTGTGTAATCAAATAAAAATTTTTAAAAACATATAAAGTTAAGATTATATCCTATAAGATAGTCTCCATAAGATTATACATGAGAGTGTGTATTGCGGTTATGGTCATGTGACTAAGGAAAATTTTAGAAAAAACATCTAAGATTAAATTACATGTTACAAGAGAACACATCATGGTTATGTGATTGTGGTTATATGATTAAGGAAAATTATAAAGAACCATTAAAGATTATGATTGCATTTACATGAGAATTTTTCGTATCGTGGTTGTGTGATTGTGCTTATATGATTAAGAAAAAATATAAAGAACCATTTAAAATTAAGATTGCATTTTACATGAGAATTTGTCATATGATTAAGGGTATTTGATAAGAAAAAATTTAATGCCATATATGTTGTTATAATTATGTGACCAAGTTTTTTTAAGAACCATTTACAATTAAGATTTTATGTTAAAATAGAATATATTCTGTAATTGCGGTTTATGAATAAGATAAATTTTAAAAATAGAATATATTTTGTAATTATAGTTATTTGAATAAGACAAATTTTTAAAATAGAATATATTTTATAATTGTGGTGATATGAACCAGATAAATTTTTAAAATTGATTTTAAGGTAAAATAGGAAAAGAAAAAGGAAACATTTATAATTAAGATGAAACATTATTGCACCGAAGAATGTGTGTTGCAATTATGATTATTTAAAGTATAATTTGAGATAAAGATTGCATGTTGCATGGAAGCGCGTGTATGATCCAGGAAAATTAAGTAACAATTTAAGGTTAACCCCATATTATGGGGGAGCGTGCTTTGTAGTTGTAATATCTATGTGAATTAGGTGAATTTCAAGAAACTTTGTACGATGTGCTTAAATTCTTCAAAGGGATCCAGTAATATTATGATATATAAAGGTGAAATGTGTTTTTAGATACAGAAGCGGGTGCAATGCCAGCTTAGCAAATTTGTGAGAATGAGTCAGCAAGCATATCCAATTGCAATCCTAATATCGGGGTATGCATAAATTTGTTGTGACTTGATTAAAACTTTGATTATGAAACTGTGTGTATATAATTTTGAACTGGAATTTAAAAAAATAAGAAAATAAATGCAAAACTTTGCCATTGAGCCAACCTACACCACTAGAAATACATGTATAACTCAAAGGAAGGCATCAAATAGACTGACATTATGTCATGTGGCAAAGCAAAAACACTTGGATCCGTCCCACACCACTTGAAATACGTGTAGGGGCAACACAGAGCAAGACACCAAATAGATGCGTATGCCTAGTGACTTTAAGAAGGTTGTAGCTTTAACATTGAAACAAGTGTATAACATGTTGTAAGTTACATAAGAGGATCACCACTTAGGAAATGGTGATGCTATCAATGCATTCTGTCATCGGGCACCCCAAGTAAGAACCTGCATGCATTGAGCCAAGTAGGAAGAATGAATTTCAAGCAGGACCCAATGTAAAAAACAAAATTTAGAGCGAAGGCCAAATAATGATAATAAATTATGAAGCATTCCTAATATTACAAGTTATTTAAGTCACTTGTAGTAGCTGGATTTGGGATTCAATAATCTAACATGACGCACACCTAATGGCATTGATAGTTTGGGAAACTTGCAAACGTTTTTCTTGAGATCGAGTAAGCTATCCAAACCATTCCATCTGGTTTCAAGAATCTAAATCTTCTATCTTATTTAGATCTCAGTGATAATCACCTGAATGGCACTGTTCCAACATTCATTTGAAGCATCAATGGGATGCGATACTTGGACCTTCGCAATAACAAATTCCATGGAGTATTTCCATCTAGCACGACTTTTGTAAAGAATCTTAACACCTTCAAAGTGGAGGCCAACCCTGACCTATGTTTCAATGCATCCATAATTTCCTTGACAATATCAGGCAGTGAGATCCTTGCGACGGTAAAGGAAGGCCATCTAAAGGAAAAGCATATTCATGAGAATATATATGCTCTTGATAAATTTGTTGGAAGACCAGAGCCTTCTGTTGAGGTAGAGAAACAACACCACCATTAAAAAGGGCCTAAAATAGATGTGTTTGTTGTATTTTTGTAGGATCCTAGGTTGGCCACCCGACTAGGTCCTTGGTTCGACCACTTCGTAGAACATGTTGAACTATTGTGTCGGTCACTACATGTCGATTTGGTTAGTGAACCGACATATTGTTATGTAACTATCTGTAAACCATATATATAGGCTGGAGAGCCAGATACATAGAAGCACTGAGACATTGTAACGCACTTATGTACTTATTCTGAGTAATAGAAAGACTTATTGACTCTACCTCCATTACTTATCTTGTGTTCATATCTATCTATTTGCTTGCTTATTCTATAACATGCATCGCTGGTAACTATGCAATCCACTTGACTACAACATTGGTTCTGTTGCCGGTGATACATGCATAGGACGTAATGAGCATGATCAAATGATATCAGAACATGAGACAAAGGAATGGTGGGAGAGAAAGATAGCAAACTATCTGCAAAATTATGCTAGAAGAAACAAGTTGACTATCGCTCAAGCAAGGGAGAAGTTCTTTTCTGAAACACATGAAAATTTCGGAGCCCGTGTCGTTCGCATTGAAGAAGCTTCTGGATGAAAAGAACGGCAGATGAAAAAAATAGACAATTTCTAACAAAACTAAGCAGAGGAGGCCGCACAAATTTATCTGAATGGTGCGAAAGAATTGCTGACGAGTTCTGTGAAGAGTGTGTGATTGAGGAGTGAGTATATGTCGATAACGTGAAGCATAGGTTCTATAACGACCTTACCGAACAATTTATTTGTTCTCTACCGATGCTTCTGTTTAAATTCTTGATCGACAAGGGAGCAACGCATATTGTCGAACCTCGACCACTGTTGTTACCACCACTCCCGAACATGAACTGGGAAGAAAAACAAAGAAATTGGGAAAGATTCGTGAAAGAGCAAGAGTGGGAATAATTTCTAAGCAAATGAATTGATGCACCACCGTATTTCTCTAAATATATTTCGAGTCGGCAATGGGGGGGTATCCAACCACCTTCTGGATGGAGTAGATGAATAATGGTCGACAGATGAAAAACACAAGATGGCCAGCAGTGATAAATCCCAAAAAATCGACAATGATAGAATAATGATCCACAAAAGCACTCCAAATATTCAAAATATTGAATGAGAAAAGAGGAGGAAGAGGCGCGAAGAAATAAGGTAGCAGATTAGTGCGCTCCAGAAAAAAAGAAGGTCGGGTATAGTGACAGATGCAGTAGGAAATCCGCCAAAGTCGAATCGAGCTCGACAGAAAGAGGGTGATGATGAATCACTGTCACCTATGGATGAAGACCTGTAGATGGAGCATGGTAGCGCTCTCCAGGTAAGTATACCCGAGGTTAGAACTCCGCATTACACATTACATTTGACTCAGAGTACCCTAGTACATGAAATTGTTGAAGAAGATCTAAGACTTCATGCTGGAAAATATGGAATTTGGAGTCGACGGAACGATGAAGGTAATGAGGTTGATAGATTGTTGATCCATCGGTTGCAAGAAGGGAATTGGGTTAATTTTAAACACGAATTTTCCAACCGGATTTTTCAACTACTCTATTTAGAATGTGAGAAAGCACTCCCCCAGCCACTTCCAACATTGAGTGATTCATCGAGTCAGTCGGGATCCCCGAAAAGAAGTACAACCCAGATAGAACATAACTTTACCTGGGTATCAACAGAAGCTGTCAAATAAAGTCGACAACCGACATTCGACGAAGAACCGACCAGTAATATTGTTGTCGAAAGCGAAGAATGTGCATTAACTCCTGTCAGTGCACATCAAGAAATAGTACTTGTCGAAAACAATTGTAAGAGCATTTCTACCACCAAAAATAATCCACCATCACCACCTCTGAACTTAGAAGTCGAATTCCCAGCAGATATGGCACACATAATGGCACACCTTCCTTTCTATGAAGGTGGTCAAGACCCAAGAAGGCATTGGTTTGTTTGTGAATCAATATGGGAAGCCAATGTTATTTCTAGTGAAGATCGACAAATGGCACAATTCGTTGGTGCCCTTCAAAAATGAGCACTTACATGTTACATCACTTATAAAGAAAGGACACCTACTACATCAAAGGATCAGATAAAACAAAAATTTCTATCTTTCTTCAAGACCCCAGATGTAAAATATCTAGCTACCAAAAAGTTGAAAACCACAACTCAAAATACAACATAGACTGTTAGGTACTACGATAAAAGATTTAAAGATTTGTTGAGCTAGATTGAGCATGATAATGAAGAATCCTTATTGTTCCAATGGTTCATGGCTGGACTAATACAGAAAATTAGAGTGCACATCTGTTTCACTCATTTTACTACATATGAATATGCGTTGACAAAAGCATTACAAATATAAATGGATGATGACTATCCTATAGCTCCTGTCGACCGCCGCATCGAAGAACAACTGGAAAATATGCAAAAATCCATTCGCAAAATCAGTCTGTGAGGAGCCGATCTATGGAGTACAAAATGCTCAACAATCATCCATACGAAAGAATATTGTCGACAAGATGACCGCCGACAGGATTTTTGTTTTGTACAAACAAAATGTTTCTGTGACATCTGCCAAGAACATGACTCGCATGCAACGAAATATTGTCCCTACAACATGAAGAATGAACAAGATCGATGGTGCGCCATATGCAACGTAAAATCTCATTTCACGGCAAAATGTAGCTTAAATTTAAAGAATAAAAATAATTATCATGCAGTTTATCAGACCAATGCTGTCGACCAGAGAAATGATAGAAACGATAGGAACGAAGGCCGACGATATGATCGAAGAAATGACAACTTCAATTGATGAGGAGGATTCAAAGGTCATGGACGAAACACTGGAAATCGAGACCCCCGACCTCTTCGATGAATGCAATGCTTTACGTGTCTAAGTGAAGAACATCCTTTTGCAGACTGTCCCTTCAAAGATCGGACAGATCTCAAATTATGTACGAAGTGTGGGGTGGGTGATCACTTCTTGGAGGATTTCCCCACCATACTTGAAAAGATTACTAATAAAAAGAATGTAAATGTCTTGTCTAGTGTTCTAAAGTCTGATCTTGTTAAAACTAGAATCTTCAGATAGTAACTCGCCAAGGAACTAAAATTGGTGTTGATAATCCGCAAATTAGCAAAATAAAAAGTAAAGATAACTATCCTAATCCAATTGAACAGAAGCACTTATATAATAATGCTGCAATTTTTTTCAAGAATTAGCATCCCAAGAAGACAATGACGAATCTCGACAAAGAAATATTAACGACCTCATCAATTTAATAACCAAGGAAGAAGTTGTCGCAAAGTATATAGATCTAATGCACAACATTAAAAGTAAATCTGTTGAAGACAAACAAACTAAAAATCTATGTCGACTAAGTCAGAGAGATAAAAATGATGCAGACCCACTTGTTGACTTAGAAATTGAAGGATACGATGTTCGACAAGTCATCCTCGACTTCGGATCACAAGCAAATATCATGACTAGAGACACTTGGGAACATCTTGGTCGACCACAACTACATGAGTTGGGCATCTATCTAAAATTAGCCGACCAAGGAATGATTGAACCAATTTGGGTATGGAAAAATGCCGACACATCCATCAAGGGCATAACAACACAAATTGACTTCGAAATTATCCACCCAAAAGAAGGTTCCAGTTCCTTTCCTGCACTAGTTATCCGACCATGGAGAAGAAAAATGAAATATTCAATATCACTTGACAAAGATAGGATAAAACTCAAAGGAAATGGGAAGAAAGTGATTGTGCCAATTCACCCATCGCAAGGACAGATCTGGATAGAACCTATCGATGACGACGTTAACATTCAACAATTATATCAAGTAACAAACAATGAAGACTATATTGAGCCCAACGCACACGGAGAGATCCACCTGGGAAGCCCTTCATCAGTCGGATATAATTCAGATGTTGAACTCTACGACTGGAAAATAGAGAATTATGAATTACAAGCATGGATGTCGGACGATTGAAGTTATCTCCAAAAAGGTAATCCAACACTGTTTTTTTGTCTCCATCATTTCAAATATTTTTGAAATAAAAATCAGAGAATATCTGACACTCACACCGGTGAGAAACGAGTCGCTGGGTGTTCCACCATTGATATACAAAGAACGAGAATCGCCCTCATCCCATGTCGAGGAAGTATCAAAGAATATAGGAGAAAAAGGTCGACTTCAGAGTTTGGTTGAAACCTTCACAGGTCAAGCTTCAAGATGTTGGGATACACATCAGTCAAGACTTCAGACTTGGAATACAACATCAGCATACTTTGTTGAAAGATTCAGAGGAAGAAAACTCATGGCACAAGAAAATATTCTGATTTTCACACAAGGCCAAGATCCTGAAAAGCATATCGACAACTGTGAAAAAGAATGGAAAATATTAGGGTACGGAGACGAAATATCCTGGCCACGCCTTTTCCCAAGTACACTTGATGATTTACCAAGCAAATGGTATAAAATGGAAGAATCAAGGGGAGAAACTTTTATTTGGAAAGAATTAAGAGAAATTTTCATTAAAGATTTTACGTTTTCTCCGCAGTACGATCTATTAATAGAAGCAAGCAATCAAGTGAAATATTTCCTACAGCCAGCAAGTAGCAAAATATATATATATATATATATATAAAATGACTTGACTGACAAATTACTGCATGTAACAATATCAAGTCGACCCAACTTCAGCACTCGACAAGAATACAAATGGAAACGGACAAAACAGAAGGGAAAAGTTTCCAATGGAAACGAGAACATCCAAATACATCAAAATTGGTTAGATCAGTATTTAATGTTGAATCTTTAGAAAAAAATGATCCCAAAAGGATGACAGAAGTAGATTTTCCCCCGACATTTACACAATTCAAAGAAGGTGAGTGACAGATCAATGAAACCCGAGCACCTGAATGGATGGACACACAGATTAAGATCAAATAAGTAGACATATATAACGACAACAGGCCCAAAATGTCTAAGATAGGATATTTTTGGAACGAAGAACAAACAGTGGAAATTACAAACTTATTAAAAGAATTCGAAGATGTCTTTGCGTGAGATTATAAAGATCTGAAAGGACTTGTCCAAGAAATGGGATAAATGAAGATCGACATTAAACCAGATGCAAAACCAGTCAAGAAGAGACCATACAAGCTCGCGCATAAATAAAAATAAATATTCAATAAATAAATAAACAGTATGCTTGCCGCTGGAATTATCTATCCCATTGATCAATCATAGAGGGCAAGCCCATTGGTCGTCCAGATTAAGAAGCATGATCCGACACGACTGCGCATTTGTGTCGACTTCAGGGAAATCAACAAGGTAACGCTTACAGATCCATTTCCGACACCATTCGTTGATGAAATTATTAATGAATTTGTAGTACATGAATGTTATTCGTTCACGGACGGCTTTTCCGGGTATAATCAAGTACCTATTTCCAAAGAAGATCAAAAGAATACCACATTTGTATGCGAATTTGGATCATTTGCATATAAATTAATGCCACCTGGATTGATGAATGAACCAGCTGTGTTATCCAGAATAGTTGTCAAATATTTCCAAGAATATATCTACAAAACCATGGCCGTATATTTTGACGATTGGATGATCTATTTATGTTGAGAGACCATTGCAAATGGCTAAGACGATATTTCTGTGGTTCACCCCCCGGATGGGAGCTACATCCACGGGAACTGTTGATTATATTAATGGGAAGGGTTTAGCAGTTCCAATCTACACACACAGCTGTAGACTCTTCTCTCTACAATAGGTCTCTGTAATGTCCCTTTTTCAAAATTTTATGAAAATGACCAATTTTCCAATTTTTCCCCAATTTTGACCTTTGACTAGTTTTGATGCCTAGGTCCCAATTTTGCCCCAAATGGTCCCAAATCTTCAAGGAAGGTTTATGACTGATATTAGGACTTAAATATGATGTTCAGGGATGATATATGGCCACCAAAATACCTCTACAAACTCTCTTAATATTCTGGTCCAAGTATGCAATTTTACTAGTAATTTGGGGTTCAAATCCCCCTGGGGTAAGTACTGAAATTGGCTTCCCAAATGCTTCCAAACTCCCTCAGATTTCTGAAAAGAGGTATGGTATTTATTAAGGATGTTAATAAGGTTCCCAATGTACCATTAATTGATTATTATGTTTGTTCCAACCCTCTCCCATTCAACTGCAAAAATACCCAATTCGACCCTTGGGGAAATAGCACTATTTCTTCTCCCAATGCAATTAAACTGAGTAAAAATACTTCAAATGCTCAAGTACAGTACATCAAACCTTGTAAAATACATCCATGGAAGTATATTAAGCACAAATGTATCATAGAATCATCCATTCATTCGAAATCATGAGCATTATAATGATTTACATCAATGTAGTGGGGATATGGACATTGTTTGTTCATTAATCAACATTTTTGCATACAACCAGTGGGTATTTCGACCTGATACTTTCTGAATATGAATAATAGAGGATATGAATCTATTACAATCAGAAATACATAATGAGAAGCTCTCCCAAGAAGCACAAGAACTCACAAAAAACACCCTCCCTCAAGGAGCATGAATATGCCTTCAAAACTGGAAATGGTTGAGAGATGTTCCTGAATCCCATTTTCTTGTATGAATTCTTCCAAAAATCATGAATAAAAAATATATATATAATCAAAGTACATAACAACATAATGAAAATTAACATCAAGAATATGCTTCATCAAAGAATCATGAAAGTGCTTATACCTCCAAGCAAGTAGACCACCATTTTCCAAGTGCATACAAGCATCAAGTAACCAATCAAATCTGCTCCAATGACATATGTGAGGATCCCATGTCATATCATGCTGCTCCAAAAGGATGTGATATGCATCAAAATATTCAACCATGTATTCTTTCCTCCAAGAAGTGAATGAAGTTCCTCCAACATCAATTGAACTAAGCAAGGAGCAAGGAAAATCATGAGTCTTCAAGTGACTCAAGTGAACATCATAAGTGCATCTAGGAAGATATGTATCATCATAAGGTAAAACAACATGCTGCTACAAATTTAAATAATGAGGTGCTCTATTCATGTCATCATCAAAAGGAGAGGTAGGAGTTTCATACCCCTCATGTGGCACCATTAGAAAAAAACGTTTCACCCAATTTTCATCCCCAATGGGTGTGGCTGAAAAAGAAGTATGGGGTGAGGAATTATGAACCAACTTTAAATATTTACAACTCTTACCCATTGAAATATTTAATTCATCTTCTCCATAATTGGATGGTCCAACTATTGTGAGATCATGTGCCTCCTCCAAGGCGTTACAGCTCTCCCCATGAGGCAACGCATAATCCATCTGAACAAAGACCAGTGCTTGTTCTTCTTCTTGTTTGAGTGTAGCATCTTCAAGCACCTGCATATCAACATGTACCTCATGTTCCACCATTACATGAGGTTCCTCCTTGGCAATTATTTCATCCATTTCCTTCTTTTCCTTGAAAACAAAACCATTGCTCATTCTTTTTCCCAAGTTGCTTTCAAGTTGACTAACCAACAATTTGAACCCTTGCATTAGTTGCCTCCACTTGTCTTCAAAGGATGGTTTCAGTAGTTTTATAAACTCCTCATTCTCCTCTAAGGTTCCTTTTTTATCCCTAATCATAGTTTTCTCAAAATGCACTTTTTTTTTCCTTTTTTTTTTTTTTCCTAGTTCCTCCTCTTCAACAATATTACTTATGATTCCAATGTATAAGATTGGTCCCTAACTTTTTTTCGTCATAAATATCAGACCACATCAGGTGCCAAGATCATGCTCTAATACCAGTGTAATGTCCCTTTTTCAAACTTTTATGAAAAATGCCCAATTTTCCAATTTTTCCCCAATTTCAACCTTTGACTAGTTTTTATGCCTAGGTCCCAATTTTGCCCCAAATGGTCCCAAATCTTCAAGGAAGGTTTATGACTGAGATTAGGACTTAAATATGATGTTCAAGGATGATATATGGCCACCAAAATACCTCTCCAAAATCTCTTAATATTCTAGTCCAAGTATGCAATTTTACTAGTAATTTGGGGTTCAAATCCCCCTGGGGTAAGTACTGAAATTGGCTTCCCAAATGCTTCCAAACTCCCTTGAATTTCTGAATAGAGGTATGGGATGTATTAAGGATATTAATAAGGTTCCCAATGTACCATTAATTGATTATTATGTTTGTTCCAACCCTCTCCTATTAGCTGCAAAAATACCCAATTCGACCGTTGGGGAAATAGCACTATTTCTTCTCCCAATGCAATTAAACTGAGTAAAAATACTTAAAATGCTCAAGTACAGTACATCAAACTTGTAAAATACATCCATGGAAATCTATTAATCACAAATGTATCATAGAATCATCCATTCATTCGAAATCATGAGCATTATAATGATATACATCAATGTAGTGGGGATATGGACATTGTTTGCTCATTAATCAACATTTTTGCATACAACCAGTGGGTATTTCGACCTAAGACTTTTTGAATATGAAGAATAGAGGATATGAAGCTATTACAATCAGAAATACATAATGAGAAGCTCTCCCAAGAAGCACAAGAGCTCACAAAAAACGCCCTCCCTCAAGGAGCATGAATATGCCTTCAAAACTGGAAATGGTTGAGAGATGGTGCTGCACTAAACAAATCCACAAGCTGCCCTATAGCTGATACCTGCAAATAAAAATCCATTAAAGCTCCATGAAAGACCTGAGTGGCCTCTCCAAACACCAACTTGGATGGGAATCTTTCACCCTTGAAATTGGCTAAGGCAATAAACTAGTCATCCACTAGCTCTCCCTCTCACTGTAATATCCCTTTTTAATAATTTTATTAAAAATGGCAATTTTTCACTTTTTTCCCCTAATTAGACCTTTGACTAGTTTTGAGCTCTAGGTCCCCAAATTGCTCCAATTGCTCCCAAATCTTCTGAGAAGGTATATGGATGATGTTAGAACATAAATATGTATTTAAGGGATGTTTTTGGACCTTTAAAACACTTCTGCAAATCCTCTTTCAATCCTGGCCAATGTAGGGAACTTTACTAGTAATTTCCCTTTGACTAGTATTGGTCTCTAGGTCTCAAATTGACTCCAAATGCCTTCAAATATTCAATTAAGGTGTATGAATGATATTAGGACTTGAATATTATTTTCATGGATGAGATATGGCCCCCAAAATACCTCTGAAAACTCTCTTAAGATTCTGGACCAAGTATGAAATTTTACTAGTAATTTGGGGTTCAAATCCCCCTGGGGTAAGTACTGAAAATGGCTTCCCAAATGCCTCCAAAACCACTCAAATTTCTGAACAGAGGTAGGGAATGTATTAAGGATGTTATTAAGGTCTCATGTGCACCATTAATTGATTATTATATCTAATCCAACCCTCTTCCATTCAGCCGCAAAAATCACTAATTCGATCCTTGGGGAAATGGCATTATTTCTTCTCCCAAAGCAATTAAAATGAGTAAAAATACTTCAAATGCTCAAGTACAGTACATGAAACTTGTAAAATACATCCATGGTAGTCCATTAATCACAAATTCATTAAAGAATCATCCATTCATTCGAAATCATCAGCATTACATTGGTTCACAACAAGGTAGCGGGGAAATGGCACCTGTTCTTTCATTAAAAATGAGATTTATACATTTCTACTTGGAATTTCGACCTGAAAATTTCTGGAGATGAAGAATAGAGTATTTAATTCATATTAAAAAATAAATGGGGCATTAGAATCTCCCCCAAAGAGTACAATAGCTCACCAAAAATTTCCTCCCTCAAGGATCAAGAATATGCCATCAAAACTGGAAATGGTTGAGAGATGGTGCTGCACTAAACAAATCCACAAGCTTCCCTGTAGCTGATACCTTCAAATAAAAATCCATTAAATCTCCATGAAAAACCTGAGTGGCCTCTCCAAACACCAGCTTGGATGGGAATCTTTCACCCTCGAAATTGGCTAAGGCAAGAAACTAGTCATCCACTAGCTCTCTGTCTACACAAATGCAATTGCAAATTCTACAAATGATCAAAATCTGGTTTCATTCTTTGTTATTGACATTTATAAACTTCTAATGTCCTCCATGGGTCGAATTCCTTCCAAGAGACTCATGCCAACTCAAGTTGGGAAGAGATTCCAAAGAACGCCACTTGTACAACAATTCCTAGTCTCCCACTTCCACCAAATCACATGTGGAAGCATCTTAGCTGCCCTAACACCCTTGAGCACCCTCTTGGAGTCTATTTTTAGCCCTGACATGTCATATATGTCATATGTCAGCCTTCAGGTCTGATTTGTGCCATAGGTGTCATAGCATCTTCATCATTGTTGTCATAAAGCTAGGGAATCTAGCCCAAGTGTATCACTAGCTCCAAATTGCCTCTTCCTCTTCCATGGGAGTTACTCTTCCTCTATATTTCGACCTCATTGACTCATGACAAGTATTATTGACCTTATAACTCATCCCAAGAACATTAGGCTTCCCATAGATTCGAAATTGCAAGAAGAGGATGCCATGTGGCACATACATTCTAGCTTGTATGGGTCCCACTTCCTCCATGTGTCTTCATGATCAAATGCCACTTTGATTTTCACTTGTATAGATTTATTTATCTCCTTTATTAAATATTTATGCCATCCTAATGTTCCAACATCATTTATTATCCCCATTATTCACGATCCCAAAGCTTCCACCCCAAACCTAGGAAACTAGTAATTTCTCTCCTTGGCAATTATTTGACCTTTAGCATCAATTTGACAACTCTAATGAATATGGCCAATGTGATTAGGCCATTGTGACCCAATTCCAAATTTGGGACATGACAGTCTCTGCGCACACAGTTGCAGATCCTCTTTCTCTCTTCAGTGGGTCTCTGCGCACGCAGCTGCAGAGCCTCTTTATAATGCTTAGTCTCTCAAAAGACCACAGAGATCAACAAAAATCAACAACTTAGAGATCCCCCAAAATGATCCAACCCTTCCCTTACAAAGTTTCCCCTTTTATAGATGGTGCCCGCAGGTCACGTTTTTACAATGAATATGGGCCAAAAATCCTAGAGTTACCAAAACTGGTGCGGTTACCCCTCCAACCCGTCCTGTCGTAGTCGACAGCTGCTCCACTCACCTCTGGCTGCTTTGTTGGGCCACTCCTAGCTCGGATGCCCTTCTGACAATCGTAATCCTCATGGAATGGCTCTAATTGCATAGTGGCATGTTGCTTTCCGCCCCTCTGTCTTTCCTGTCATTGTCAACCCGCCTTTTCGCTTCTAACGGTTTTCCTCCACTATGGATGATAGGTCGCTTTCATCCGCTTCAACGCTGCTCCTTATCCAACTCTCGGGAATCATGGAGTCACTTACCCAAAATAGGTTGCTTTCATCTGCTCAACCTTTACTTATATTCTTTGCCCAAAATTACCTGCTGCGGTGGCGCTACGCATTAGCAAAACCGCGTTGTGCTTAGACTTCGCACTCCCCACTGCGCCACTTGGACTTCACAATCCAAACTGTGCTATTGAAAAAACTATGCCACTTGGACTTCGCATTCTGAACTGCGCCATTTCCAAAACTGTGCCACTTGGGCCACGCCCAACAAGCTCCTAATGCTTACTCATGGACCGTCTCTGATCCACTTGGATCTTGCTCCTGATCCTCTGAAGGGCTCAATTTCTCAATGAAGCCCTGAAGAGTTGTGCTTAGCTTCGCAACTACTTCCTTTGTTTCTTTCTCTAAGTCCTTAACAGTCTCCAACATCTCCTCGGAGACGTCTTCCTGAGCATACTCCTAGACTGTCTTCTTTGTGGTGCGGAGTTCCTACAATTTTTCCTCGATTGCATCAATGAGGGAGAGCGCCTCTTCTTGCACTGGTTGTAGTCTCGCCGATGTCTCAGTCTCCTTATCCCTCAAACCTTTCAGTTCTTTTTTCAAGTCCTTGACTTGCATGAACTTTTGGATTTTCTCTCTAGGCGTCAAGGTCTTCATGGCCGCATTCACAGCGTCCAACTCTGCCTGGCATTGATGCAAGTCATCCTGAATCTATTGTAGGGAAAGATCCTCCTGTAGTGTAGCGCATACCTCCATAGCCTCTTCCAGCAAACCTTGACATTTTTCTATTTCGGCGGAGATAGTCTCTGTTGAAGCTTTTAGTGTTGCGACTCTTCCTTCTCCCATATCTTGTTGTGTAGTAGGTGGTTATTGGGTTGCGAGGTTATCAACCTATTCCTTGTGGGAGATCTCCATGTCTTCCATCTCTGATTTCAGCTTGCTTACCACCTTGCCAATCTCTACTATTGTATCTTCTAACTCTGGTTGCTCTTTGCATTCAGGTATCTATGCGCAAACAGTAGCAACTGTCTCTTCCAGCTTTCTTCGCTTTTCCTACGCCTTGGTTAGTTCTGTGGTCTTCTGTGCACATTCCTCTACTAGTTGTTTGTAGCTCTCCTCTAGGTGTATGTTCTAGTTGTAAGAGACGATGTCTCTATCTCTTATCTCCTCAACAACCTACAGATGTAGATCATGCAACCCCTCAAGAGGTAGCATGCCAATATTAATGTGAAGGTTCTCTACCTGCTTCGCACTTTCAGCCATCTCCTCAGTCGGGAAAATGATGTTGAGTGGGTGCATTATGACTATGCGGGGATTCATTCTCATGGCCGGTGGCCTTCTCCTTCATTGACTAGATTCATCGGTCTTACCTTCTGAATCAGATTCTCAAACGAAGTCCTGCTGGACTTGTTCTATCTTCGCAACCATAAGCTTGAGCTCTGAGAGGTTCTAGTTCAACTGCGATTTGCCTTTTCGTTCTTACTGTCTTTGATAGCGAGCACCTCCTCTAGATACTCACCTACATGCAGAGCGATGCAGTCGTATTCGTCTTCGTGCAACTGCGCTTCTGGGTTGGTCTTGTTTGCCTTACTTTTCTTCCTTGGTCCTTTTTCTGGTACCAAACTTTCAGGATCCTTTCGCTTTTCTCCTTTTGGCACTTCAGTACTGTCTTTTTTTGTTTCCTCCTCAATGATTGGAACCTTACTGTTTCTTTGATCTGATGTAGAATGGATTTCTAATGGCGCATCTACCTTCCACTCTGGTGGCCAGTCTTGTAACATACCCCTTTACTGAAAACATTTTATGTTTGAAGAAGACATTATCTTAACTTTTATTGTAAAGTTTTATATTTGGACAAGTGTCCAAGGATGACTGTAATTGCACAATATTATTATTTAAATAAATAAAATAGGAGACACTCACCCAAGGAGAACTGTTAAAAGAGTGTTTACTAACCCACTAGGTGGAATCGAATCTGGGGTAGAAGGCAATGGACAAGTGGCAGCATCATGAGGCAAGTAACTAGCTGTTGGTATGGGACAACTCCCTTGATTTGTGGTCATAGTGCCTTGAAAGATGGGACTGGAGCTTGAGGCTCATTAATTGAAAACTGACCACCAAAAAGACCTAGGCATCTTTTTAAGAGCCATCGAATTTTGGAATGAGGTTCATCACTTTTCCTGACGAGGAAACTTACTTTGTGGTTCTGTTGTATGCACACAAGATATTCGATGAGGGTAAGTCTAGGTTTTTTATCATGGTGTAAGTCTGCCTTGTTTACTGCTGAGTGCAGAGATTGAGGTTTTTGGCAAGTCTCTATTGATTGCTGGTTATATAAAATTGAGTGCCTTGCCTCTACACAGAGTTCTTCTACCTAGTGGTTCAGTAAACAAGATCGGGGGTCCAAAGGAGGCAAGTAGATTGGCTGCTTCTTCTGGAGAAGGTTGGGAGGAACAGGCCTCCTTGGGTGTTTGTCCACACTATCTACAGTTACAGGTTCTACTTGCTATTTTAATTTCATATAAGTTATTTCTTACTGTTTTTATCTCTGTTTATTTAGGATTACTATCTAAGTGTTGTTAGTAACCTTAGTTCAGATTTAAATGATTGAAATTTCTGAACTCTGCAATTAGATGAAGATGTCTTTATGAAAGTGATAGAATTAATTTCCTTCCCTGTATTTTTCCACGCACTGTTTTATGTACCATACTCTAGTATAGAGAAGGAAGATTAAAAATAGATGAATGATGAAGTAGTGAGCAAGATGAATGATTAGGCTAACTCTATTAAGTTTCCCTTTCTTTGTTTTATTTAAACTAGCTCTGTCATATTTTCTTTCTCTGTTATATTCTGTAAATTTTAACAAATATTTATACTCTTAGAACTCAAACTTCATATAGACTTACTTTAGTATTTAAATAGATGTAAAATAAACACAACAATACTAATAATTTTCAGACATTCTATTATTTCTACTTTTACAGCCATAGAACAAATTAGGGCTTAACTACTTCTTGTTTCCAAACCTATGCGAAAGACAAAAATTAGTTATAGTCTCTTACTATTCTACTTATCCATTTAAATTTCTTAAACAAAGACCTTAAACATTCTGTACTATATTTATTTAGTATCAAAACAATTACCATCATTCAAGTTGGAAAATAATTTTCAGAACAAACAGAGTATTCAGAACGATTAACAATCATATCAACTTTACCTCAAACCCTTAAAACATAGAACAAGTCTGCAATGAACGAATATTCTATTATCGACAGAACCCTAGCTTATCTACTATAGTTTTTTTTAGTATTCATCTCTACCGAAACTCAACGATAGGGTCTTAAACCAGACTTAATGCCTCTATACAACAAATTGTGGCATTTTAAAATACATATCAACTTTCTACAAGATACTTAATCTTTCTCGACACTGAAAGCATACAAACAAACTCTTATTACAGTCTCGGGCCCAGCCCTTTTTATAAACAGTTCCCATTTAAAACACAGACTGTCGAATCGATAAAACAACACAACAGAGCATCGACAATAATTTATGGATGCAAAGGAAAACAACTATCTTTTGACCATTTTACAAACATGGAATCATTTTTGAAAAACCAACATAGATAATAATACAAGTTGTTAGGGTTCGAAGCTTTTAAACAAATCAACACTAGTTCCTAGAGCACTGTTCACCGAGTCAACGTATCTAAACTCTATTGCAAAACAACCATAATCCTCTTGTTTACCAAAATAGCCGAAGGTCAAGTTCTGTAGCAGTTATCATTCTTTTACACATTACTAAATTAAAACCTTAATTGACCTTCACATTAAAAGCAATAAACATTTAAAGTTACAGTATCTATACGGGGTCAAACCCCATCAGTAAACCGATGAAACAACACTGAGTTGGAAGACCACAACATCATTGTTTTATTTTTATTTCCATCAAAACAACCGAGGGATAAACCCTCTTGACATTTGCAACAAATAAAAATACATAGAAGTGTTGTAGCTAACATCAGAGTAGGTCGAGGATTCCATCCTCCCTACATAGCCATTTGGCTCACAAAACATTACGACGACGGCCAAATCCTTAGCCAAACATCAAAACCCTGTTATGGCTAACACCAAACCATGACCAACACTTCCAAGAGTAACCTACAGGAAACCACCGAGGCTTACCGGTTGTGTAAGCAGTATCCCCTTCTAATCTTCGAACGTAACAACCTGTAGACGAGTTACCTGCCAACAAGAAAACATGGAGTGGTTAAAGGATGCTTACGAAGATTTGAAACTACATTACAAGCAACAGTAATATTCTTAAACTATCACGAGGAGTAGATTTAGAACTGACAGTTTTACCTTTCAGAAAGACCCTAGACTCCAAGGCAAATACCCAGCAAGCCAGCGAGACCAGAGTCACGTAACCTATCAAACTAGTGCAGAAAAACTTCATATCATGACTCGGATCTGAGAAATCATTGTGGAAGTATGCTAGCAGCAGGTCATGGGTTCAAAGCTGGAGAGGTTCCTCCATAAACTTGTTACTAACCCTACGATTGCGCAGTCCTGTCGGCCTCTACACAAACCCACCAGCTGCAAAATGGAACCCTAAGTGTTTCCCTCGTAACAATAAACCCTGAGCAGTTATTGCAACACTACAACCAAGAAGTAATCACGTGAAGGATCACCACCGTGGAATGCCAACGGGAATTCCACCCACATCACCTTTATTACACTTTAGTATCATAGCTACCTTGGTACTGCAATTTTCCAGCGAACCACACCACATGTATATCATTCGGGCTACCCTTGATCTTACATTATAGTTTTGGTTACCATATATCAACACCATATCACCATTATCCAAACACTATACGTTGACCAAGCATAAGGTTCGACCATTGTCAAAAGAACCTACAACCATAAAACAATATGGTTACATATCATTATTAATACCTTTTTCATAATCACTTTGCCAACCATGCATTTGATTTTTACGTAGATTATTCATTGAAACCCTCGTATATTACATAAGGACCCTGCCAAGAATATAGTTTAATTATGATGTTAATTATGCTCCAAGCACTATAGTGCTAAGGGGTAAAAACTATAGAGAAAGCCAACATAGTAATTATTATAATTACTATGACCATACCCTAGTATTTAAGAAAACCATTGTATTTCGGGTATTAAAAGATTGCATAAGATCAAAAGAGATACAAAGAACTATAATGAGGTTGTTCCAAACTTAGGATACAATTCTATAAACACTTGATACTCAGTATAAATCCTTAGGTATGATTTGAAATACTTCACTTTGATTTTCTATGCCCTAAGCAATATTTCAACATTGGTACAAATACATAAGAAGTGCTTATAATAACTAGTTATAACCATAAGGTATTATCACAATACCCTAAGCAGTTAAAGAAGAGCCATTACTTGATTTAGAGAAAATTTCATAAAGAACCCAGTTGTATCTATAGTCTTTTGACCTAAACACTATAATAATATTACATTATGAGATGTAAATAGATAGCATAAGATCCTAGCACTAAAACACTTAATACTTAGTGTAATCTCCTTAAGTAGATTGTGATTACTTAAACGTTGTTTCGATGCTCATTTATTGTACAAACACTTACGTAGTTAAATAACATAAAGATAGAGAGTAGAGATTGATACGATTTAGTTATATAGTTGAAGCAAGGACCAAAGTAGATCTCACCCTGAAAAGCTTCTCAAGTTACTCTATTTTCTCTTTTAAAAGCTAGAAAGCTATTTGACAAGATTTAGGATCTTCATAGTTTCACTTTCAAATTATTATTACTCTCTTACCTATAATCTGCATCAAGAGGTTCAAATGCTTTAGCAATATAGCTAAGTAAGCCTCGAGGTGTCCATATGACCCCTTCATCATCAACAAACAAAAGAACACAGTTAGCACATATAAACAATAACTGTAGCAAAGGGGACCTTTAAAGCATTGACATCGTCGTAAAACAATACATTTGTATGATCGTTACAAACAATTATTTCAGCATGTCGACATAGAAGCATTTAATATGATTCCGCACAGTAAAGTACAACATTTAATGCTCCGTTGAAAAATTTTAAATTTTTGTGAATTTTCGGGATGTTACAAGTCTTCTATGGCTAGCTGAATCCTTGGCACATCCAACTGGTAATCCATAGGGAACCATACTGGGTTCTACTTTTTGGCCCTTGGTTGAATGTAAATAGAGTGCAAATCAGCCTTAAATAACATCTTCTGAAGAAACATTGTTGTCGTATTTTTTGAAATGCATGGAGTGAGCAGTATTACATCACAAAATTGGCCATAGTAAGTGTAGAACTCTTGATTATTTACACGTTGTCATTCTGGCTGCGTGTTTTCCCACATATTGGCATACTTCGCAGCTCGAAAATCTCCCATTATCATTGGAAGGTTGTGCTCATACAGTGGCTCCTTACAGCCTATAAAAGCAATCAATATCATCATCCATGTGTAGTGGAATGCGCTGCCTGTCTCCTGGGTTTCACGAACATCCTCCAAAAATTAATTCAGCAGATAACTAGCCCAATTGTATGGGTGCCCATCTTTGGCCTTCGCAGCAAGAAGAACTGCTGCAGCCGAAACTTCCGTTGGTCTACATTTTCGCAAAATCCTGCCTGCGAATAGCTGGATGGTGAACTTTGTGGCTGTCTTCAATCTTGTCTGTGACAAAGCCTCGTTTCCCCTTTACTATTTTATATTCTTCTTTCATTTGTTTTGTGAGCTCTTTATCCTTCGTTTTTCCCACGAACTCCCCTGCAACATCATCGCCTCGCTTACTGAGATGAGTGATGTATATGAGGTCGACATTGATGTCAATTTTGCGGTCAAGCCATAGGAATCCCCGGTGTGTGCATGATATCAGAGTGCTCACCACCGCGGTACATTGGGGACTTCACTCAAAGTGGGGTATATGTAGGAGATGCAACAAGCTGGAGGGTGCCAACTTCTTAGCCCAGTCCCGCGGAACGACCAGAGGCTTTCCTAATTTTTCATCCTCCCTTCGGCACATGTACTGGTCAGCTTCAAACTGAGGATATTTTGGCTCTTGCGGGTCTTTTACTTCTAGGAGATTATTGTTTGCGAACTTGCATCCTTCTAGTTTTCCAAGTAAGTTCCCTTGGATTCCCACATGGCCAGAAATCGGCGGTACCGGAATGTCATACTGCGCGTTCTTGAATAGGGTAACTGTTGGCGCGTTGAGCCTTCTTGGTGGGATATATTCATGTGTCAGGTAAATGGGGCTATCCTCTGATGGAAATGGTGGTCCAGTATTCGGCTTTCCTGGTGCCTTCGGCTTCTCAAGTTCCTTAATGGGTCCCTTATCCTTTCGGTGCATATTTGTTATGTTTCGAGGTGATCTTCTTGATGCAAAACCTCTCTCTGAAATAGATTTCTTAACGGGCGTTTTCATCAACCCCGGAGCGTTTAAATTCCTTCACAACCTTCTCAACTGTAGATTGCTCAGACATTCACCTGGAAGTTGGGTTGTATGCTCTCGAGATTGCTTGGCACTCACTGGCAAAAGTTGAAACTGTTCTTTGCGGAGAAAATTGAAAACTTGTGGTAATACCTGCCATTCTGGTCTTAGCAGTATTTATAGACGCAGTTAGGCTTGAGCCGCACCCATAAACGGCTAGATGAACATTAAATGTCATGATCGCTGGCCAAATCCATCGAGGATCTTGGTCCTTTCCTTCATTGAATGCATCAGAACGGCTAAATTTGCGTTAAATGCACGAGCGGGTGTCGGTAAAAACACTGTATAATGGCTAGTTTTCCGACCGACATTTTAACGGCTAGTTTCTTCAAACTGCGGTCACAGATCGGACAAAATACTTTTGCGCGGTTCCTCTGCACACTTGTGCTCCTTCATTTTTAACTTTGCAGCTGTGCTTTCTACTCGTGCTTCGCACCGCAGCTTCCGGTGTACACTTCGCATATGCGCTTTCAACGTGCACTGCGCATCCAACTTCCTCCATGCACTGCACATCCAACTTTCTCCATGCACTGTGCATCCATGTTTCATGCGACTTCATATTTCACCAAAATTGTGTGCAGACTCTTTATTCTGTCATTCTTAGTGTTTGTATCTAATTTTAAAGGTTTCCAACTTAATTAATGCCATCATGTTGTTGTTGTTGTAGTAGTACCAGGAAATTGATTATAATGTTAAAAAGTTATATTTTAATGTTTTTTTATATTTTTAATACATTTGAGTGTATGTATATGTGTATATATAATTAATGGAGAGATCATATAGAGAGACCCTCAATCCAGAGTTAGAGTTAGAGTTAGAGTTACTCAAGAATGGAGTATGAATAAAAGGAGAATCAAGATAGGCTTTCCACCAATTCTCTCACTGAATGATGACCCCACACAAGCGAAAAGAAGGACAACATTTGTTCAAGGTATAGTTTGGAGGGATCGACAAGGTTACATGTAAGGAGAAAGTTAAAAATCATGTACAACCTAGTTCATTGGGATTATAAAAAGTGGTATTAGAAGCTCATGGAAAGAAGTATATCTCTTTACATCACAATAATGATTGGATGGTATGACACATTATAAGGGAACGAGAATTTTTTAGTAGAGGCTTTTGTGAAAGTCACTTTTTAAGTTCATCATTTGTGAAGCTTTTCAATGGAAGGTTTTATGGAGTGGCAAGCAGAGGTTTTTTGGAAATTTGATCGTGGTTCTCTAATTTTCCACAGGCACACCCATGCACTTATACAAAAGATCAATGGTGAAATCAATGACCACGTGCACACTAGATGAATATAAAGCCAAAAAAAATCAGTGTTCCATTTTGGTCTAAGTGCCTTGGTGTTCCACAGTGGTTTAAGGCACACTAATGTTTTAGACTAATGTGCATTGATTCAGTGATAACAACCCCAAAAAACACAATGCTACACTTTGATGTAGGCACACTGATGCTCCTCATTGGTCTAGTTGCACTAGTGCTCTTAGAACGATGTACATCAAAGGGAAAACAACCCAAAAAACATTGATTCTCCAATTGGTCCAAGCGCATTAGTGCTCCAGATTGGTCTAGGCACATTGATGCTCATTGGTCGATGTGCATCGACTAAATAACAACCCAAAAAACCATCAATGCTTCACTTTGGTACAGGGGCATCAGTGCTCCTAGACCGATGTGCACTAGAGGGATATCACCTAAAAATACATAAGTGCTCCCTTTGACAAAGTAGTAACGGTGCTCCTAATACACCAAAATACCATACAATAATCTAATTTTTTAAGCTTATTAAAAGAGGCATGAAAACTTATAAGGTGACTCTTAAAAGGAGGAAAAAGCTAGGGTTTGTTTCATTTCTACATTTCACATGATGAAATATAAATAGTTGGTTTTATGAGAGGACAAAAAAAAAGTAGTGGCATGAATGCAAGGAAATACAAAGAGTATTATAGTAAGGCAAATCTTATTTTCGGGCCTCTTTATTATTCCATTTATCCCCATTATTTATTTCATTTCTATTATTTTCCATTTATCACTATTGTTCCTATTTTTTTAGTTGATTTTCTTGGTCATTTTTGTTGATTTGAGGGTTTTACCTACATTTCGCAGGTTAATAGTGGATATTTTTTAGGGTTTCACAACATTGACTATAGATAGAAAATGAGAGGTAACTTTGATCAAGAAAGGGTAAATTTTTGGGTGTATTTCCAAAGAGGTTTTCACCTCCCTTTATTTGCATGTTCATTGGTTTTTTGGAGTTATGTAATGCTCTTCCCCGGTGTTCTTAGTGCATCAGTGCTTCCCTTTGCTATGGGAGTACTAGTGAAGCTCCCCTTTGGTTGGGCAACACTAATGCTCCTAACACCAAATCATAAGACAATAATTTGTATTTTTATAATAAGAGAAGCAATAAAACTATAAGATGACTCTTAAAAGGAGGAGAAAGCTACAATTTATTACATTTCTACTTTTCACATGACATAAGTAGTTTATATCAGAAGTTTAAAGAAAAATAACCGTGAATGCAAGTAAAGACCACCAGGAACACAACCAAAGAACCGTTATTTTCCCTCTCCATTATTTTATGTTAGGATATTTAGACACTTAGGAGTTAGTTAAGATCAACTTGTGTAATATATCCGTTAGGGATAGTGTGTTTCTTTAGTATGCATTAGTATGCATTTGTAAATACTTAATCCGACGGTCACGATATGTTTCCGACATAGAGTGATCCGACGGCTCAACTTCTCTTAGATCAAACCTAACCTTGATCTGTGGCTTAACACCCGATTGGTCCATGATCTCTATTTAAAGAGCATGGAGGGTCATTGTTTAGTTGATCGATTATGAGAAGCTCATTTGTAACTTTCTTTCTTTGCATAATAAATTGTCCCGTAGAAGCTATTTGGCCGGGGCCGTGGAGTGTTTCCCTCAAGAGGGTTTAAACCACGTCAAAACATCGGTGTGTTGATCTGTGATCTGTTTATGTGAAGTGGTTGCTCTTGGTGTTCGGTCCTTTGGTAGTACCCTATGTACCCGAACATGGTATTAGAGCTTTTATGAAGTGCCGCTTCCGGTTATGATCTAGATCTTGAACTGTTGTTGCCGAAACTCAAAAGGGTTTCTAGTTCTGGTATTTCTGTGCATTTCTGGGCTTTGGGAGGTGTTCCATTGCGTCCGGAGCGTCGTTTCCATTGGGAAATAGTTTTCGTTTGATCGAAAACGGTTCCCGGTTGCTCCAGAAACGCGTATTTCATCAGATCTAAAGGTATAATGTTACAGTGACGCATTTTTTATTTCGTTTTTTAATAAGAAAAAATCTCATATTTAATTTTTTTTTACTGTTAGATTTTTTTTGGATTCGGATTGTTGCTTTCCCGTCTGTGTATGCTCTTTGCCGTGCACCTTGAGCGATCTCGGCAAATCAGAAACAGAAAGGGAAAGGGTTTTTCTCGGCTGCGTATGCTCTTTGTCGTGCACCTTTGCGCGATCTCGGCAAATCAGAAACAGAGAGAAAACGTAGACTTTCCGGGCAAGCTAACAAGATCTAACTCCACAAGTGTGGAAAAGTTTGTTTTGTTTTGTTTTGTGGTCTGTTTTGCAGGAAAAAGGACAAGCACGCAAACCGAGCAAGAAGAGTAAAAAAAAAAAAAAAAAAACCCTTCCTCATTCCCATATTTTACATACCTTTTAATCTAGCTCACTTGGTTCAAAGTTGCTTTATTCCTTAAGAGGTCTTGAGTTCAAGTCTTAGGAAGTTACTTTTAAAAGGAAAAGTGCATGCAATTTCTATTTTCAAGTTACTTTATTGTAAAAGTGCATCTCACTTAAATAATAAAAAATAAAAATACAAGTGAGTCACTTAAGTTTTTTTTATTGTTGCACTATTTAAAAAGTAATATCATTGTAAAAGTGAAATCACTTATTTTACAAAAGTGATTCACTTAAAGCAACTTTTTTAAAGTGATTGTCAAAAGGTTCATCTTGGGAAGAGGGGGGTTCCCTTTTTGCTGGACATTCTCTAGCTGCCACGTCACTATTGGGGACGTCTTCAACAGTTTCTTTGTTCAAGCATAACTTCATCATACAGAGTCAGTTTTCAGTGCCGTTTTTTTTGAAACCGCCTATTTTTTCGAGCTCTTCACATCCAGACTATTGGTTTCTGCTTTTACAGCCATTACTTTACAAATATGGCCGCCCATTGTGATATTCTACTTAACAGTTCTAACTATTTATCATGGAAATCTCGTATGGAGGATGTTCTACGAAGTAGGAGACTTTTCAGAATTACCACAGGGAAAGAAAAAGAACCCACTGATGATGATAAGAAAATAAAATGGGCAAATAGATGTGATGAAGCTCGTGGATTGATTGGGATGTCAATCTCTACTGATTTGCGATTCCACATATCTGGAATTGATGAACCTAATACTGCTTGGGACAAGTTGGAAACTGTGTTTGGTAAACACAATGAAATTCGAGGTCACCAACTCGAAAATGAGTTGATTTCTTTAAATTCAAGTGACTTTTCATGCATTCAAGATTATTTATCTAAGTACAAAACTCTCAAGCTTTTATGTGCAGAATGTAAGATTGAGAGGGAAGACAAACAGTGCATTTATCATATTCTTTCCAAACTTGGACCTGCATATTCTGTTTTTGTATCTACATTTTACTCCATGAAAGCATCCTTGAATGCAGCTAGCTATCAAGAGCCTAGTCTTGAATCCTTTTGTGATTCCTTGATTAGAGAACAAGATAAACTCATTCACCTTGGAATAATCAACAATGCAGATACATCTGGGAAAGCCTTATTGTCCCAACAGAAAGAAAAGTCCAAGCCTCCTAAGAAACAAAATTTTCGCAATAATAAGTCAAACAAGGGTCCCAAACCCTCTCAGTCAGCTCCTTCTTTAAAAAATGACAAAGGATCCAAGCCAAAAGGCAAGAAGACTGAGCGGCATTGCAACTATTGCGGGAAAGATAATCATGATGAATCAAATTGTTTCAAGAAGATGGCAGCCTTGGAAGCAGCAATGAAGAAGCACCACATCAGCCTAGATTCGCCATCAGAATATACCTCTCATGGACATGCACTTTGTGCTTCTGGTTATTCTTATAATGCATCTTCTTCTTCTACTTCAAATGAATGGCTCATTGATTCTGGAGCATCTTATCATATGGCTAAGGATCAAGCCATCTTTTCTACTATGCATGAATGTAACACCAAACAAATATTTGTTGGTGATGATAGATATCTAAGTGTTGTAGGAGCTGGAACAATTCCAGTAGATAATGGTCATTTTAGTGATGTACTATGTGTTCCAAGAATTTCCTGCAATTTGTTATCAGTCTATCAGATCACTCATTCTGGTGAAGGTAAAACTGTAACCTTTACACCTCACCAAGTTGTAATCAAGGATTTTAAAGATCCTCAACAGGTTCTAGCTACCGGAATTGTTGATGATATTACCAGGTTGTACAAGTTTAACAACTTTGGGTCATCACCTTTCCCTTCAGTTTTTGTTGCTCATAGTGATAACTTGAGCAAACTTTGGCATGAGCGATTTGGTCACTTAAATTATCGCTCATTGCAACAACTATGTAAAGAAAATATGGTGACAGGTCTTCCGATGGTATCTTGCAGAGATGGTGTTTGTTCCGGTTGTGTACTTGGAAAAGATCATCGGGACAGTTTTGACAAACGTGCCTCTTGGCACGCCTTGGTACCCTTGGAGCTTGTACATAGTGACTTGTGTGGCCCTCTTCCATCTGCTTCCTTTTCTAGTTTCAAGTATTTCTTAACTTTCATTAATGATTACACCAGACGCACTTGGGTTTATTTCCTAAAACTTAAGAGCGAAGTATTTAACATGTTCTTGGCCTACAAGGCCCTTGTTGAAAAACAATCTGGTCATCAAATTATTAAGTTAAGATCTGACAATGGAGGAGAATATGTTAACAAACAGTTCACTAATTTCTGCACTGAACAAGGCATCCAACAACAGCACACTGTTCCATATACACCACAACAAAATGGTGTAGCTGAGCGGAAGAACCGCACTTTAAAAGAAATGGCTAATTGTATGATCCAATCTAAGGGACTAAGTCTTCAATTTTGGGCTGAAGCCATAAATTGTGCAAATTACATAGTTAATCGCACCCCCACAAAAGCATTACAAGTTATAACACCGGAAGAAGCATGGAGTAAAATTAAACTTGATGTAAGTCACTTTCGTGTGTTTGGTAGTGAAGCATGGGCTCACATTCCGGATGAAAAATGGAAAGCATTGCAACCTAAAAGTGAAAAGTGCATATTTGTTGGATATTCTGAAGATGTAAAAGGTTATAGACTTCTTCAACCACATTCTCATGCTATAATCATTAGAAGAGATGTTAAATTTGATGAAAATATCTTGGCCTGCGAGCCTAACTCGGCGAGTGTGCCATCTTTGGCCTGCGAGCCTGATTCGGCGTTTGTGCCTTCTTCTTCTTCTTCTTCCAACTTCCTTGACAGGTTTCCAACTTCAGTTTCTGATGATGACAGTGAGGATGAAAATCCACCTCCGCCTGCTCATGTTCCTCCAGTTGCACCAGCACAAGTGCTTCCTCGATGGGTTCGTTCAACATGTGAAGCAGCTGGTGATCTTGCCGGCGATCCTAGAGATCAACGTCGAACACGTTCTCAGTTTCAGCGAGCCTCTTCTCTTTTGGCTCAAGTTTCCGAGAATCATGATCCAGAAACTTTTGCAGAAGCTTCAGGGAATCCAGATTGGGATGCAGCCATGGATGAAGAATATCGTTCCTTAATGGCGAACGATACTTGGGATATTGTACCTCTTCCAAAAGGAAGAAAACTTGTCAGATGTAAATGGGTCTACAGAACTAAGTATGCATCAGATGGAAGTGTTGAAAGACTTAAGGCAAGGTTAGTTGCCAAAGGTTTTTTCCAAGTTGAAGGGATTGACTACAATGAAACCTTTGCTCTTGTCGCCAAAATGAACTCCATCCGCCTTGTTCTTTCCCTTGCAGCCTTACACAATTGGGAAGTCCATCAAATGGATTTCAAGTCTGCCTTCTTACATGGTGATTTACAGGAGGAAATTTACATGGAACAACCTCCTGGCTATGTTCAGAATAACTCTAGCTTTGTCTGCCGCCTTAAGAAATCCTTATATGGCCTTAAGCAAGCTCCTAGAGCTTGGTATGCCAAAATGGATAACTTTCTCCTTGACACTGGTTTTTCTAGATGTCATTCTAACCCCAATGTCTATACCAAGAAAGTAGGAAACCATCTCATCATACTTGTTCTATATGTTGATGACCTTATTCTTACTGGTAGTGACCCTAATCTTATAACCCATGTGAAATCCAGTCTTAAACAAACTTTTGAAATGTCAGACTTAGGACATTTGCATTATTTTCTTGGCCTCCAAGTTCTGCAAACCAAAGAAGGAATCTTTCTTTCTCAGTCTAAGTATGCTTGTGACCTTCTTCGTCGCTTTCACATGGAAGATTGTACACCAGCCCCTTCTCCCTTCCAGTCCGGAGTCAAACTTTCTGCCACTTGTACTTCACCTGAAGTAGATGCCACCTTGTATCGTCAGCTTGTTGGTAGTCTTTTATACTTAACTCATTCCCGTCCTGACCTTTCCTTTGCCGTTGGTCGAGTTGCCCGTTATATGCAGACACCTCATGAAAGTCACTGGAAAGCAGCTAAAATAATACTTCGATATATTCGAGGTACAGTTCAGTTTGGGATTCATTACAGTACAGGGGGGAAACCTTTGTTGGTTGGTTTCACTGATTCATATTGGGCCGGCGATCCTGATGATCGAAAGTCTACTGCAGGTTATGTTTTCAGTCTGGGATCTGGACCTATTACTTGGGCTTGTAAGAAACAACAAGCTCTTTCTCTTTCTTCAGCAGAGGCAGAATATCGAGCAGCAGTTAATGCCAGTCAGGAAGCTTTATGGCTTCGACAGATCCTTTCAGAGTTTGGATTCGAGCAGCAGCAGCCTACTCCACTTTGGTGCGACAATCAAAGTGCCATCAAGCTTGCCAAAGATCCAGTTCTACATCAACGCAGCAAACACATTGAGCTACATATGCACTTCATCAGAAATCTTGCTCATGATCGTGTTCTTGAAGTGCTCTTTTGCCCTACAGATGATCAAGTTACAGACATCTTCACCAAGTCTCTTACAGAAGCGAAGTTTTCTAAACTTCGATCTATGTTAGGAGTTCAGGAACTTGTCATTAAGGGGGGATAGGCTCTAATGCCTCCTTCCTTCTCCTAATAGTGTCACTTTTGTAAATCCTTCAATCCTATCCCAAGTTGTTCTTAAGGGGGGATGTTAGGATATTTAGACACTTAGGAGTTAGTTAAGATCAACTTGTGTAATATATCCGTTAGGGATAGTGTGTTTCTTTAGTATGCATTAGTATGCATTTGTAAATACTTAATCCGACGGTCACGATATGTTTCCGACATAGAGTGATCCGACGGCTCAACTTCTCTTAGATCAAACCTAACCTTGATCTGTGGCTTAACACCCGATTGGTCCATGATCTCTATTTAAAGAGCATGGAGGGTCATTGTTTAGTTGATCGATTATGAGAAGCTCATTTGTAACTTTCTTTCTTTGCATAATAAATTGTCCCGTAGAAGCTATTTGGCCGGGGCCGTGGAGTGTTTCCCTCAAGAGGGTTTAAACCACGTCAAAACATCGGTGTGTTGATCTGTGATCTGTTTATGTGAAGTGGTTGCTCTTGGTGTTCGGTCCTTTGGTAGTACCCTGTGTACCCGAACATTTTATTTCTCATTTCTTAGTTGGTTTCAATAGTTTATATTTTTTGGCAGTATGAGAGATTTATTTCTCTTTTGTAGTTTAATGGTTGATTTGTTACAACAACAGATATGGCTAGTATCTTATGGGTGAGATTGGACAAGAAAGGGGCACATTTTTTCACACCATGGATTCATATTTAAAGGATTTTCTCCTAACTATATGTAGGGTTCATGTGATTTCTTTAAGCTATAAGGTACTCTTCTTGGTGACCTTAGAGCACCAATCCTTCAATTTATTAAGGGAGCATCAATGATCCACTTTGGCCTAGGAACATCAATGCTCCACTGGGTTATGGGAGTGTTTATGCTCCACCTTAGTCAAGGAGCATCAGTGTGTTATTTTGGTTTTGGATCGCTGGAACTACCAATGCTATTATTTGGTTTAGGAGCATCGATTATGTGCTTTGGCCATATTACTTGTAGTGGATGAGTCGTTTTGGAAATTTTTCATTGAACATTTTGCATGGAATGACTTATTTATTTTATTATTACAAGAGATTCTCATTAAGTGGCTCAAGTGCTTTAACAATCGCTATGGTCTTGTATGGGTAATTTCATTATCCTTGTTATATTGTAAAACTTAACATTTAAATATATTTATTTTATTTTTTTAGAATATTATCCTCTATTATTTCTACTTTCTTGTTTCATATGCTTCAAAATATAATTTGTTATTTCAAATAATCAAAATTGTAATTTTAGTTTAACATTTTGCAAGCGTTCTCGAGTTTTTATTATAAATAAAAAAATTCCTAAATAATTAAAAAGGGAGTAGTCCATTTATTCTACGTTTTCGACTTTACAATAGGTTTTAATCGGAATCTGGTAATTTGTTTTTTGTAAAATCCAAATTTATACGTGTTTAAATTGTATTTTTGAATCCACAAATAGATTCAACACCATCATTACCCCCATAGCACCCAAACTATACAATTTCCATAGCTAATATATGTGATTCTAAGATTTTATAAAGATTTCTAATCGGAATACGAACAAAATTAGACGGAAAATATGCTCGAAAAATGTTGAAAACGTATAATATTTAGACTACACCATTAAAAAGGGTAAGAATTAGTTTTCAATATTCAAAATAAAATTTATGATATCACTATATTTTAATTAAAATGTATTTATTTATTTCATTTGACAAATGTTAAAAAAGTCATAAAAATTAATAAATGTAAAACAAACTTGTTAAATGATTAAAAATATTCATTATTTTTAAGTATAAATATGTTTTGATAGTAAATTATTAATTTATTTATTATTTAATGTCATTAATGCTTTTCTTTTGCATTAGTGAATTGGTGCTCCACTTTGATCTTGGAGCATTATTCCTCTAATGGCCTTGGAGCATAGGTGTTCCACATTGGTCCAAGGGCATCGATTCTCTGCTTCGATCTAGATGCATTCGTGCTCCACATTGGTTTCCGATCATCACTACTCCAATGGCTTTGGAGAACCAATGCATTATATTTATATTGGTGCATGAAAAAGAAAAACACTCCACCTGCCAACAAAAACTCCTCCAAAGTATTTGTCACAACCTCTTCAACCATTAATGAAGATTTTTGCAAAGTGTTTTCTGAAGAAAAAAAATCCCAATAAACCAACACTAAAATCCTTAGCTAAAACCTTGTTTTCCTTGTAGTGACAAGGAAATTTAGGTAGGGTTATATTGCAAGGGGACTTAAATGCACAATCATTCCATCAAATGGCCATCATTTGGCTAAGGACAATCTGGTAACCCTCAACAAAATAAGAGGTCCTTTACAGGATTGCCTTCCAATCAATCTGTTGTTATGGATCACTCAAGGGAAATAAGAATATCCTTCATTAGATAGGATCCTATTACCAAGAGGGAACACTACAAGGAGAATCATGCATAGACAAATAACTATAAGAGAATACCTAAGCTAGTCAAAAGGTGGAGAAAGTGATGAAGAGCATCAAGCGACATAAGGAGAAAATGTTGTTGGATTTAGATGAAGAGTTGGTAAAGGACATTGCCCGAAAATACAAACTACAAGCATTATTTGTAGGTTCAGTGGAAAGGAACTCCTTGAAAAAGCATTAAGAGAGGTTGAATCTCAACAAAGTGGGGCAATTCCCATTAGATATGACCCAAAGATACATGTGGGATCCTAAGGGTTTGCCATTATCCTTTTCAAGAGTCAAGAGGATTGGGATAAGATTAAAACTAGGATGCTACATTCAAATCACTCATCATACCTTCATATTTGATCCTGGGAACTGGGTTTCGATCTAGTTTGAGAACAAATTTCCAGGTTGCTAATTTTTTTCCCAAACTTCCTTACCTCCACCTATAGTTCCAAAATCTATTAATCATGAGTATGATTGGGGAAATAGTAGCGACTTTCCTTCAAATTGAGGAAATATCCGTAGCCATGGGGAAGGTTGTGGTTGCCAGATATGCATGGATATAAATTTAAATTATAGGCTACTAGAAGGCATATACCTCATATTGAGGACCCATTGGAAAGTACTAGATTATGTTAACATCGTCTTCTAATGGAAGATTTGTAGGGAATACTGACACTTGAATTACACTTGCCCACACATATTGGTGATGGGTGTTGAAATGAGGAAATTCAATGGAATGAACAATAGGAATCAAGTAAATCCTTTAACCTATGAAAATTTTGGGTAGTCCTAATGTGGGTCCCTATACTAGAAAACTAATAACTGAGGGTACTTCCCCAAACAAAAGTAATATACCCATTAGACCTAAATGACTCATTATATGTGGGCGTTGAGCATACCCCATCGGATTTGGGGAGAGTGGTCAAGAAGATAAAAAATAACACTTTAATAAATGCAAAGTTAGAGGAGATATTAAGAGAATCTATGTGAAGGGAAAGACAAAGGGTGTTAGTATATTCCTATACTCCATCCTAGTCCTACCAGTATTTTCATTATTTGCATTTTCAGTCTTGCATGCATTTCTGCATGCATGCATGCATTTCTGCATGCATGCATGCAATTGCATGCATCCCAGTCATTAGTCCCAGCACCTAGCCCTCAGTTAGCTAGCCCCGGGAGCTTCTCACTGATCAATTTTATCCCTCCTAGAGCTCAGTGCGCCCTTCTTCCTTGATTTTAGGAAGCCACTCATCCTCTCTCACCTACCACTCAATTGCACTTCAGTTATCTTTAGTTCTTTCCTTGATTTAAGGCAAGACTGACTCTCAACTAACTATATCACTCTGATGGACCTCCGGTGAGACTAGACTGCCCATTCTGACTCTAGTTAGCTTCTCATGCGCCCTCCACTGAGCCTCCTTCATTCAGTTAGTGCCAGTTACACTCAGCTACACCTACCACACTCAGTTAGACTCAGTTTGACTGATGGTTGACAGTTACTTGAGCATTGATGACTCCATTGATGAGGATGAAGAATTTTAGTTATGCTTCGATGACACTCCAATGATCTTTTGATCACTCCATGAAGGCTAATTCGAATTGCCACCTTGGCATTCGAATCCTCATGCATTGTATTATTTATTTGTCCATTTGTGATTAATGAATTAGTGTGTGTGAAGTTATTTTGCTTCTATCTGAGTTCTACTGTATTATTATTATGTTGCTCTCTTACTGCATTATTCACTCTTAGTATTATTCCTAAATTCTTTCATTGTGAGGTATACATCAGCTCTTAGATCTGCTGTGAGGATTTTCACAAAGGGATTCATCAAACAATCATTTATTAATACTATATTAGGAAGGTAGCAAGTTCAAGATACCCATGCTCCTATTCTCTCGTAGTGAGATCTAAGAGGAAAATTATCCAAATCTAGGGTCAAAAGGATAATGGAAACCTTTGACACTAAGTGCCAGCTCTATGGATATCACCAAGAACCATCACATTTTAATACAAATACAAAGCAAGATCTAAACCTAAGAAGAGGGAGAGGGTTTCTATATATATATTGGTGGAAAAAGCACTAGAGGAGGATACCCCATGAGAGACAAAGAAGATATCTATATGAAAAAAGTATAATGTGATAAAGAATATTTTACAAGCAAGGATAAAGGTGTTGAAGAGTTGACAAGAGATCATTCTTGGCAGACTTGGAATAAAGGAAGCCTTTTGAGACCCTTCTCCATCACATGGACCTAGGAAATGCCTATAAATTATGTGTCCTAAGATGTACCTTGTTTATGCATATGCTTGATCTTATTTTTGTGTGAGAATCAATGATCATTGAGGTTGCTTACAAGGATTTACTCAAAAAATCTTTTCCATATTGGAATTTTGAGTGCACAAGTGCAATCAATCATTGCAAAGGATCGGTGATAGGTTGAAAATCCTCATTCAATCTAACCGGTAGTATTAAATATAAAAAATTCATGATGTGATCTCTCTTATCCAAATACTTCAATATCCATATGCATATTTTGAATATTTATGGACCTATGGACCACATAAAACTCTTATGGGAGGAACTAAAAGGTATGGCTTATCGGAACTAACTAATCTCATTATAGGGTGACAGAAATCTAATACTCAATGTAAACAAAAATTGGGGTCAATAGGCCAAGGAAACTCCCTTAGCATAATGTATTTAAATATATCCGAGGAAGTGGTATTATTGTACATAGAGCCTATCAATTCATCACGTATATTCTGGACTAATAAAAGAATTGACAAGACTTCATCGGTAAAAAGCCAGACTACTTATTCTTAAAGTAATCTATTCAATAGCAAATAAACATGTATAGGTCAAAAACAGTAGAAAATAGAGCATCTAATCATTCAACTATAATATTGGAATTGGATAAGGAGAGTAGGAAATCCCATTCACCCTTTAAATCCAATCCCTTTGGCTTAAATATCCAAAATAAATAGATCTCATCAAGAAGAATTGGGAACTTTCACCACTACAAAGGAATGCATGTGGTGGTTATTTTCCATCAAAACCTTCTCAAAATCAAATTTGTGGTGAAAGAATGGAAAACGAATATATTTTGGAATCCCTCCACTTGGATAAAAGGAGTAGAATAGAGAAATGCATACATGATTTCAAAGAAACATAGGTTTTCAACATGAATAGTTGGCTAAGTTGCAAGGATTCGAGAGTGAAAAACACAAATCTCTTGCATGGGAGGAGGTAAGATGGAGAATGAAAAGCTTAGTAGTTTCGCTGGAGGTAGGGGAAAACAATACTTAATTCTTCCACAAACAAACAACAACAACAAAAGCTTGCAACTCTATATGGTGCATTTATAACAAGAAAGGAGGGCTATGTGAATCCTTTAGTGCAATCAACAAGCATGGGTGTCAAATTTTAAGGGGATATATACCAATTGGAGAAGGAAACCATAAGGATTACATTTATTGTAGCATTTATCTTTCATAAATGAGTAGAGGAAGACACGGATGAAAACCTCCTTTATCCGGTGACAATGGTGTAGTTTTAGAGGTCTTACAACAACTATAGAATGAAAAAGCCCTAGAACCTAGTGGATTCCCTATGGAATTCTTCAAAGGCTTTATGGAGATATCAAGAGAGGATATCTTAAGTCTGATTGAAGAATCTTGTAGGTAAGGGAAGTTCCTTAGTGCTGTAGGTTCCACCTTAATAAACACAACATGAAAGGAGATTGATCATGTTCACTTTGACAAGTTTCAACCAAGGTATTTTTTAGGGGTGAATTAAAGTGAAAAGGTGAAATTTTAGGAATTTGTTTTGCGTTAGTAGATATTTTATATTATATAAATAGTTGATAGTTTGTCTTACCCCAAAAACCTATTATAACACTGGGTATAAATTATCCAACTAATATATCACAAAAGGAATAACATTTTCCCATTTTCAAGCGGAGAGGATAAATTTTCACCACCACTAGGTGTGAGGTTGATCAATTTTTTTCATGAGGGTTTGGAACATAAGATTAATTATAGTCATGTTTTCCATCTCTATGTTTTGTCATTTTTATAGTTTTTTCTCATCTTCATTTATAGGTATAGAGTTTTATAGTCTCTATATTAATAGCTAAGAACTACAATATGCATATCTTGTTTGTTTATCAATCTGATTTGTTTAGATTTGGTTCAATTAAGTGCATACCCAAAACCCTAAATTGAGATATTCAAATTTCAACCCCAATGACACCTTCTTCACTAACCAACAATCCTCATGTAATGTGCTTCACTTTGACGTGGCACTAAGTTCTCAACATGTCAAGGCACTAAAAGAATGTACTATTTCAATATATCTTATATGATTTGGGTGTCAATAATGCTTTCTCCTACACACAAGGATAAAAGGAACTAAATTGAAGTATATTTTATCCTTCAAGGCATAATGAAAAACCCAATGAGCATGGGTTCATTTTGACCAAACTTCCTTCAACTATAGAAAAAAAGATGCTTGCACCTTCCCAAACCATCAAAATCCACAATGTGCTTTTGTGGTGTTTGAAGCAATAGGAACCAATACCACTAATATTTTCTCCATTTTTTTTAATTTTTTAATGCAACAATTAGCTCCCATTTTATAGGAGAAGAATGTATGGTTGAACATAACATTAACTTTATACTCATGGAAAGCCTTAATGGAAGTTATCTCCATTGTTTCCAAGGAAACAACATGAGTGAGTGACCATTATGTCAACACAATATGTGTAGCAACATTAACTTATAAGGAATTAGGAACTTGACCAAACATTAAAGAATAATACTGCAAACCATGATCCATTCCTTCAATATGTTTTTTTTCTTAACCTTTCGAACTAGAAATTTAATCATGTACAAAAGATAGTTTGGAAATCTAACATGATAGGAACTATAAAAAAAAGGCATGGTAAAACTATATCCAATGCAATATTTCTCATGTGAGAAGGATGTATTGTTGAACACAACATTAACTTTATACTCATGGAAAGCCTTAATGGAAGTTATCTCCATTCTTTCCAATGAAACAACGTGAGTGAGTGCCCATTATGTCAATACAATATGTGTAAAGCCTTAATGGAAGTTATCTCCATTCTTTCCAATGAAACAACGTGAGTGAGTGCCCATTATGTCAATACAATATGTGTAGCAACATTAACTTATAAGGAATTAGAAACTTGCCCAAACATTAAAGAATAATACTGCAAACCATTATCCATTCATTTAATATGTTTTCTTTTCTTAACCTTTCGAATTAGAAATTTAATCATGTACAAAAGATAGTTTGGAAATATAACATGCTAGGAACTATAAAAAAAAGGCATGGTAAAACTATATCTAATGCAATATTTCTCATGTGACATAATATAAAAATATCTTGATTTATTTCCCATATAAGATTATAGGGAGGATATTTTATGAAGCTATGGATGCCTATCCCTTCTAGGAATAGGTGGCACCTGTAATTCATTGTGCTTAAGTGAAGAAGGGGAGGGAAATAATGTTGAAGGTTGCCTTTGATTAACCCTTTCATCCATCAAATTGATATCCACATTGTTTGAGCATTAACCACCATTATGTGGGAGTGTTGGATTTGAGTGAGAAAAGTAATGATAACACCATGCAATTTGATTATGGTATGAAGAGAAGCATATTACTAACAATAACTCTTAGGAAAGGTATGTATTGTACAAGTATTTAAGCTATCTCCTTTGTGTTTTTTTTAATTTTTCATGACAAGTGTAAGGAGCTCTATCTAGTATAACAGTCTTAATGAACCTCATTATTGAATTACATGTTTGTTTCATGAGGTAAAAGGAATATATCATTCCCCTTTGACACCTATAGACAAAGGGGTTTTTTTTTTAATGATAGGGAAAGGGTTGAGTCTCTATATGAGGAAAGAGGACTATTTCTTTATTTAATTGTTGCGTGTTTGTTTTTTGTTGTAGTCATTTCTTCTCTTTTGAGTTCAGTGATAAGTCAAGAGGGAAGTGAAGGGAAAATAAACATTCCTCAGTTCTCTACCCATAGTTATCGGAAGAGTTAAAGAATGCTAGAAAAAAAATAAAAAGGAAGTAGACAAAGGGGAAGCAAAATGCAGGGAGTAGCAAAGTGGCTAGTAGAGGCAGGCCTTGGACTTGTAAAAATGAAAAAAAAGGTGACTTTCCATCAAGTAAACTAGATCCCAAATAGAAGCCATGGGAGATTCAATGAGATACAAAAGAAGATTCATCACTATACTCAAGGAGGAGGCAGAGAGGATAGAAAATTTGGTTAGGGAGAACCATGGAAACAACTCTACGAAATACATTGATATGAAGCTCATGGATTAGAATCCTAACAGCGAGTTTTTCTCAAAGTAGGGATATTTAATATTTCAAGTTGATTGAGTTGTATTGGCACAACAATCATTCATATCTAGGGTAGAGGAAGAATGCGAGATGCAACAATAAGCCATCTTGGACAAATTTGACTTCCTAGACTGCAAATATGAAGCATTGGTCAAGGCAATTTGGGGCATGGAAGATGTGGAGGGTGAGTAGACTTAGGATGATCACACACCAACTATGGAGGGTTATTCGGGCACCAATCCAGTCTACATATATGTAGACTTAGGCTTATATCCATTGGACTATGGGATTTACTGACTAGTCTAAGTTCTTTTTGGCTTAATCTTAACCACCCAAGCTAGATCCAATTGATAAGACCTCCATAATATGTGCCCCAAATGCAATGTTCATGGTAATATAACATAGGAATAAAATGGAAAATGTATGAAAACAATTGCTTCCACCTTTTTCGTTGCGAAAAATCTAAGCACAAAATTTTTAGGGTTTTGTGCAGTGCCTTTCCCACACCTGCTAGGAGTGGTGGGAATCTCACGGTGGACCTGATCTGAACCTCGATGGCCCCGCTAGGGGGGCGACAGAAAACCTCCCAGTCAGACGGAAAAATGATGAAGGCTACTGATCAAACTAACCCCTTGTGCAATGTTGAAAAGGGTACGGGCCTGTCAGGATCAGTAGAGCCTAAAAATAATGGGGATAATGGAGCACCCACTGACACAAGGACAACTGGGACCAAAATGGACCAGGAGCATAAAATAGATGGAACATGCATCACAAAAGCAGCTACAGTACCAAGGTATGAAATAACCTCCCCAAGAGTCTCTAAATTCATTCAATACATGCATGATCACACGATATTTTGCAATTTTATGGGGTTATGGCCATCGAAACGTGCACTGGCAGGGTGGATCAAGCATAAATGGAACCCTGAGGGCCACTATGACCTTAAGCTCAGTTCCAAAGGATTTTTTATGGTCATCTTTAACCATCCAAATGACTACATTGCAGCCTTTGAAGGAGGTTCCTACTTCTTTAATGTTGTTGGCCTATACATGAGACCCTGGAGAAAAAAATTTAGTCCAGAGAAAGAAGACTTTAAAGAATCCCCAGTCTAGATAAGACTTTTCTCCCTCCCACAGTAATACTGGGATCTCAAAATACTTGAAGGAATAGGAAACACCCTGGGACACTTTGTTACAATGTCGGAAGCCACACTGAATGGCAGATACACTTCCTTTGCCAAAATCAGTGTACATGAATATCTCACAACCCCTTCTGGAAGTCATCTTCCTAGACTATATATACTTGGAATGGATTCAAACACTTGATTACGAACACATCCCTTTCCACTGCAGAAAATGTCATGAGCATGGACATATTTTTAGAGACTTCCCTCTCAACAAATCAGCCCATGCCTTAGACCCCTTAAAAGACAAATATCGGGATGGCATTACTAAAGTGACAAGTAGAAGAAGGAACAACAAAAAGCCTACTTCCCCTTTGTCACGTCCCTAGTCACCTCGGTGCCCTTTAGATGAGATGGGAGACAACCCTTGAATCACCTGCTAATTTGTTTTCTTCTTTTCTAAGAAATCCAAAGGTTCTGCAACTCCGCACCCGCATTGATCTTTAGTCCGCAATCCGCAATCAGAAGTCGAAAGTCAGACCACAAATTACAACTCTGACGAAAACACACCTCTGAATTCCTCAATCCGTAGTGCGAGAATCGGAAATCAAAATGCCAAATACACAGCGCCAAAAACCACGTCTCTGAATTATGCAATCCATAATCCACAGCGCGTAAATCGAAAATCAGAACACCAAATACACAGCGCCAAAAACCACATCTCCTAATTCCGCAATCCGAAATCTGTAGTGCGGAAATCGGAACACCAAATACACAGCGCCGAAAATCACGTCTCCAACTTCCGCAATCCGCAGTGCGGAAATCGAAAATCAGAACGTCAAATACATAGCGCTGAAAACCACGTCTGTGACTTTCGCAATCCGCAATCTACAATGCGGAAATCAGAACTTGGAATGCCAAATACACAGTGCAGAAAACCACGTCTCCTACTTCCGCAATCTGCAGTGCGTAGATTGGAAATCGGAACGTCAAATTCACCACCTCGTTGAATTACTCACCCGACTTCCGCAATCCGCAACCCGCGTTACAGAAGTCGGAAGTCGGAAACCTCAATTTCTCAACTTCAACGAATTACCTTTCCGAATCCTGCAATCCACAATGCGGAACTTGGAAGTCGGAACTCCAACTTCGCCAACTCAAAAAAATTACCTCCCGACTTCCGCAATCCGCAATCCGCATGCGGAACTCGGAAGTCGCAACCACCATTTCGCAACCCCGTGGAAAATTCGCTTATGAATTCCGCAATCCGCATGCAAAATGCGGAAGTCGAGACCACCATTTCAAAACCCCATAGAAAATTCGCTTCCGACTTCCACAATCCGCAATCCGTATGCAGGTTCGGAAAGTCGGAAGTCCAACTACACAACTTCTCTAGCCCATAACTTCTTCATCTTAAGTCTATTTTGGGAAAATCCGGTACCTTTGGAAAGATCTTAGTGAGCACTATTCAGCTGCATGGTCTTCAACCACACATAAGAACATTGATCCTTCCCTTCTTCCACTCCAAAAGATGTCCTTAAACCCCATCTATGCCTCCTTAACTCTACCATATCCTCTCTCCTTCAACTGCTCCATAGGGGTGATGAACACCACAGGGGGTGTCTATTCCTTCCCCACAGTCATGACTGAAGTATTCTGCACCTCCTGGGTCTTGCACTTAGTCCTGTTCATCAAAGAACCATTCAAATACTTAGCCATATTCATCAAGGTACAATTCAAAGACATTATACCAAGGGAAATGCAAATGTGCAGAAGCATGCTCAATGAACACAAAGGAATGAAACACTATCCACAAACATAGAATGGGATACATCAACATATCTCTCCCAGGCAGATTGATGAAATAACATGTAGAGACTTATACCTATTCCTCAAGCATAAATACATATGAGTACCAACATAAGGATAAGAATGTAAATGTGCAAGATCAAGGTAAATAATACACACAGCAGAAATTAGCCATATTAACACACAGTGGAATGAAATAATGTCTTCACAGATATCTATCATGCATCATTTAGCTTCCACCATTCAGTCAATAATGAAACATTGCAGGACACAGGATAGCATGATTGAAAGCACAGAAAACACTTATCTTTTTCCTTGAATCTCCAAGCAAAATGGCTATGGACTGCAACGTTCCAACCCAACCATAGGTCTCTGCCTAGCCTGTATTATTTCAGCACTCAGAGACCACCCCCGAGCTGGGGATATGTATCCACTAAGGAGGGACTAGGAAATCTCACTCACAACCTTGGTTCATAGTCAATCAAGGTCATCCAACGCACAGTTGATTTGTTAAGCAAGTGGGGAGGGAATATAGAAGCAATAAGGGTTTTCTAGGTCAATAAACTCATCCACAGAGCTATAGGAATATCACAATGCCCTCAGACAGTTCAATCACCCCCATCACCTCCACTCTCAGCCTAAGTAAGGTCCCCTTCTCTGTTGCTCAGTCCCTAGGGCGCCCCTTCCCTTAGCACTGACCTGGTAGGTGTGGTTGATCCTAACTATTAGATCAAGGTAACTGAGCCCTCTCTGACTCTACCATGCAGTATAAACCCTCTTAGTTTTCACTCCAAGGGTCGGGTCTATGGATCCTTTATCGAATTCCACCTCCCACACAAGTTTTCTAAGCAATTTTGGCTCTGAAATCGCAGCCTCCCTCAGGATCGCGATTTCGGTTCCTTTCCTCTCTGCTTGCTCTATGATGCGTGATAATTGAGGTTGTTGGTCCACAATGGGATAGGGATTAGGGTGAGCAAATTCCCGGGAGGTAGATTTGCTTATGGGACAAGCGATCAGAATCCCATGCCCTGCCTTACGGATTTCAAGGTTGTCCCATACTCCATCGACCTCATGAACAGTGCTCTTCACCCACTTCCTTACAGCAGCATTCAATGGCAGCTAGGATAGTCAAAGGGGTTCTCAAGGTGACATATGGAAGCCTAGGTTCCATTCCACAACCCCCTCACCACTCCCTAGTGGATACACATAGCCCCCTCATTTAGTTGCATCCCTAGCCATCCCCTTGGTATTTTTTTATTTACATGGTATCAATTACATTTTCCATGGCTTACTAGCACATGGTTACCATAATACCAAATACTTGCCTCTTCAAGGCTGATCATTCACTAGAGGGACCTTGGCCTTGAGCTCCACGCTAGGAATCATACATCACATGCATACAATATTTACATTACAGCCAAAATATCCTAAGGGTCAAAATGAGGGACATTACACCCTCCCTCGGACAAAGTGGTCCCAACCCACAATCAATACAATTGTCTGGCCAACCCCACTGAGGAAAAGGAAACTCCCAATCTTGCATAGACATACAACTCTCAACAAAACAAAAATGAAGAAGTAATCAACTCAGACACATATATGCTAAATCTCCCATAATACATGGATGACACAGACCTAGGGGATACTGATCTACAAGAAATAAAGGAAGCATGCAAACAAAAGAGCCCAGTCTCAGAGCCTCGACTGGAACTCTTCAAATAAGTAGTAATCAAAGCCATAACTGCCTCAACTAGAAACCCCAAAGCAGTCTCTAAATATCTTGGGTTAGGAGTAAAATAAAGTGGGAAAAAGGATCTCAAAAGGCAGCATCGGGAAGATAAAAAGAAAGGGATAAGGAACAACATACAAATACTGGATGAAGTGGGAATTCTGATGCTAGACTTGGGTTAATATAGTCAAGTAACAGAGTTCTTCTCTGCTCTCCCCTATCATCATAAATGAAGATAATTTCCTGGAATATAATAGGGTTGAATGGTCCCTCCAAGCAGCGTCTACTTAAAAATAAAATCGCAATGGAAAATCCAACCATTCTTATGCTTCAGGAAACTAAGTGCTTTACCGAAACTTTAGACAAAGATCACCAAAAAAAACTGGAATATCTCCAATGCCATTGTCGTGGATGCAATGGGAGCATCTAGAGGTCTCGCCCTATTGTGGAACGTGAATGAAATAGTGTTGAGCAACTTTGAGGCAAGCCCTAGAATTCTCTCTGCAAGTTTCCATCCGATAGGCACAAACAAAAGAGGCCTAGTAACTAACATATGTGGCCCCCAATTCATGAATCAAAAGATCGATCTTCTCAATCACCTCCAATGGTTCAGAGACTCTCATCAGGAATATCATTGGATCCTTGGGGGTGATTTCAACATGGTAAAGGACCTACTAGAAAAAAAAGGTGGCATCGGGCATCTGGATAGGAACAGTGAGGCCTTCAAAAGTTTCATAGAAAACAATAGAATTATTGACCTTAGATATCCAATAGAATTCACACTTGGAATAATAGAAGAGGAAAGCAACACCAAATTGCCTCAAGATTGGATCATTTTCTAGTTTCAAACGATCTCTACGCCAGAGGTGACGATTGGTCAATCTGTCCTCATTGGATCGGAGATAGAGCATCCCAGAACAAACCCTTTTGATTTGAAAAATCCTACCTCAACCACCCACACTTCAAATCTAACGTCAAGAATTGGTGGCAGGAAGCAGCAATTCCAATAGGCTCTCTTATGTATAAATTTCAACAAAAACTGAAAAATCTGAAGCAAACACTCAAAGAATGGAACAAAACCACTTTTGGTAACATCTTTGAGGACAAAAAATGAATTGAAGATGGGATGGTTAAGCTTTAGTAAGAGATAATACTCCTGGGACACTCGGAAACTACTGCTCAACAAGAAGAACTCCTCAATAACCAACCGGACGAAAGGCTAAAGTAAGAGGGAATTCTCTGGCATCAAAAATCAAGAATCAATTGGATAAAAGAAGGAGAAAAAAATACCAAATTCTTCCACAACTCGATGCTCCAGTGCCATCAGCACAAAAAAATTGTAATGCTCAAAGATGATAATGGAAGAAGTCTGCACCAGCATGAGGACATCTCTATTGAACTTAATTCCTTCTTCAAAACTCTGCTCCAGGAGCCCCAAGTTGATCGAATGGAAGCAATTGATGACGTAACCAAAAACATCCCCTGCCTCCTCATGAGGTATCATAATGAGGGTTTGATGGGGCGGATCAGCATGCAATAGGTGGAGTCTGTTATCAAATCCATGCAAGCAGGGAAATCCCTAGGGCCGGACAGTTTTACTATGGACTACTTACATTCCTATTGGGATATACTCAAAGTTGAAGTCTTGGAAATAGTTGAAAACTCCCGTCATACCAAAGGAATCCTCTCATCCTTCAATGCTACCTTTCTCACCCTCATCCCCAAAGGAACCAATCCCTCCACCCCTGATAAATTGAGATCGATTGCCCTGTGTAATGTGATCTACAAATTAATAATCAAGCTCATTGCTAATCACCTCAAGCATCTCCTCCCCATCATGATCTCCACGAAGTAGTCAGGCTACGTGGAAGGCAGACAGATTTTGGATGGAGTCATTCTAGCTCACGAGGTCATCCACTCCCTCAAAACCACCTAGAAATCGGGGATGTTAATTAAACTGGACATGTATAAGGCTTTCAAAAGAATCAATTGGACCTACATATCTAGAATTCTTCAAGCCTTTGGCTTCAGCCAGATCTGGATTGATTGGATCCTTGCCCTAATTTCCTCTGCTTTTTTCCATCCTTGTTAATGGCGCCCTAGGCACCCCCCTTCTCTCCTTCGAGAGGCATCAGGCAAGGTGACCTACTTCCCCCCTTCCTTTATATTTTAATGGCAGAGGGCCTCAAAAGGAAAATTCAGGTTGAACACCATAATCACAATCTCAGAGGTCTCAAATTGCACAGGAAAATTCCACCTATTCCCATCAACAATTTTTGGATGACACGCTTCTCATGGACTACCCCTCTTACAAGGAAGCCAAAATATTCAAGTCTATTCTCAAACGTTTTGAAAAATCTTCGGGAGCCAACATCAATCTCGATAAATCTCAACTCTTCTTCTTCAACATGGCTCCTCTGGCTCAAAGACGAATCTCGTGTTGTCTCGGTCTCAACATAAACAACATGTCATCAAAGTACTTGGGATCCCCTCTCATGGAAAAGCCTCTTCGACAAGCCAATTGGGAAGCCCTGAATCTCCTCAATAATCATCTAGCAAGCTAGTCCTTTCACTCCCTCAACCTAGTGGGGAGACTAATCCTGGTAAAATATGTCCTTTAAGATATGCCTCTTTATCTTTTTCAGTCCTAGTATCTCCCAAAATCATTATTAAAAGGATCAGAAACCTCCAAAGAAATTGTCTTTGGGGAAACAATGAGCATCAAAGAAAATGGGCGTTGGTCAATTGGGACGAAGCCTGTAGACCCAATCTCAAAGGAGGACTCGGTCTCAGGGATTCAGACCTCATTAATCAAGTGATGGGATCCAAGCTTTGGTGGAATTGGATCACCCTCAATCAAGAACCTTAGGCTCTCCTTTGGCAGGCCAAATACAACCCACACTGGCAACAACATGACCTAATTTGTTTCAACGATTAGGTTCGGGGGTCCATCATTTGGAATCTAGCATGGGAAAATCGCATTATGATCCAAAACCATAGCTTTTGGGAAATTAGAAATGGCATAAGTGCTCTTTTTAGGGAAGACTCCTAGAAACAAGCACCAAAACTCCAAAACCTACTTAATGATCCCCTCTTCAAAGGGGAACTAGAAAGAAGGCATCTCTACAAAGTCCATCACTTTTGGAACAACGATGTTGAAAACTGAGACTGGAAAATATGGATGCCCTTAAATCAATGACCCCTCCAGCCTCAGGTCGAGGTAAGGATAGCTATCGCAAAAGAGATGGATAACAGAAGAATAAAAAAAGGACTGATAGCAACAAACTAAGATGGGATTACTTACCCAGGGGGCACTTCACCATTAAAGAGGGCTACATTATCTTAGCAACGCATAATGACCTCCTATATGAACCTATCTGACCCCAAATTTGGAAGAGGAATCTTTGGCCAAAGGTGTCTACCTTTCTTTAGCTCCTGGCCAAAAAAAGAGCTCTCACATGGGACAATCTGGAAAAAAAAGGCTTCTCAGGACCAACTTATTGCCATCTTTGTAAGAAAGCAGGGGAAGACATCGAACATCTCTTTAACTCCTGCACCTTTGTCAATTTTCTCTAGGACAAATGGGCGAATATCTTTGTGATCACTAAAAGATATCGTTCAAGCATCAACAACATGCTCCTCAACTGGAAGCATCATCAATACAACAGTCTTATGCTTGATAGAATCTAACATCTCTTTCCCTCCTTCCTTATCTGGGAAACATGGAAAGAAAGGAACATAAGAATCTTCAAAGCTCAAGTTATGACGTCGGAGGATGTTTGGGTCAAAATCAAAGCCAACATAAGAGAAACAGTCGATTTGTAACCTTGGATGGATAAGGATAAATAGCTCAATGAAAGGGAGGCCAACATCTATAGAGCCTTGGATATGAATCTCCAATTCCAGACCTCCCCTCAACAAAATCCCAAGCACAGAATATCCAATCCTACCAATTGGATCCCACGATCAGTTTTGTCAAGCTCAATTTCGATGGAGCCTCTAAAGACAACCCCATACAAGTTTTCTACAGGAGAGTCTTTAGGGACAGTCGAGGATCCATTCTAAGTCTCTACACTGGTTACATTGGCATCAGTAGAAACAATGTTGTGGAACTAGAAGCCTTAATCGAAGGGTTAAAAATAACCAAAATTCAAAACTACAATCAAATCATGGTGGAAGGCGACTCGCAAATCCTTATCCACCTCATCAACAAAATCCTACATGGTTCATCTACAAGGAACCTAGGCAGCAACTGGCATTTGGAAGAATACTTGAAATTCATGGTCGTCCTTGTCCGTGATTTCATAAACTTGATTCCCCTACACATCAGACAGGAATCCAACAAGGTGGTAGACCGTATGGCTAACACAAGGACCTAGTTACGCACTACAATCATGAATGACTCCTTGGAGAACTTGGAAAGCAAGCCATTTCTTTCACCCTGCCTCTGTCTCACCAGCGAAGACATGACATCCTTCACCACTTGTCAAAACAACTGGCATATGAGACACTTGGAGTATTCGCATGAGGAAAGGGATGTGGATGGTACAACAACCATCACCTCGAATACCTGTCACCTACACAAATTCTGAAGACTAATTATCTTATTTGCAAAATACATTATGTAAAATTTTAATTACAAAGTTTTGTAATTATGACCAAATCTGGTCAAGGATGATTGTAACGACTTATTATTATTATTATTTAATAAATTAAACAGGAGACAAACACCCAAGGGAACTGTTAAATGAGTGTTCACTGACCCACTAGGAGGAATGAAAGCTGTTAGAAGGCATGGGACAGATGGCAGCATTTGCATTCCACCACTAGTTGTTGGTTATGGGACAACTACCCATAAATTTTTGGCATTATCCCCCAGGTGGGTGGAAGAGAGCTGTTAGCTCATTAATGACCAAGTTAACCACTAAAAGGCCTAGGCAGCCTAGATAGGGCAATTCGAATTGAGCAGGAAGCTCCACAATATTTTCTGCATAAATATTTCCGCAAGTGTATCAAGTGATCACTGAGAGATTCGAATAGGGAGGCTAAGTGGAAGTGCATTGTGAGTCTGCAAGTTATTCTGAGAAGGAAACCAGAAGTGCTGGTGCAGGTCTCTTTGACTGCTGAGTCTTTATGACTGGATAATCTATATTTTACTGCAAGTTGATGAACTAAGGCTTCTACAGACTCTTCTTCTTCCTGGTGGTTCAGTGAACAGGCTCGGGGGTCCTAAGGCAAGTAATTTGGCTGTCTTCAGGAATAGGTTGGGTGGAACAGGTTCCTTGGGTTGTTTGTTTCTCCTACAGTCAACAGTTTCTACTGTTCTGACTTATTGTTTACAGTTAAATGATTTTCTGCATGGTAGAACTATTATTTACAGTTATACAGAAGAAACTATTTTATTTTCTGACTTAAAGATGATATGAATTAAGGATGACTAAGTAAATTAGATGAATGATTAAATTCTTTTCTGTATTTTTCCCATACTGTTATCTGTATAGTAATCTAGTACAGAAAAGTAAAATTAATAGAGATGAGTTATAAGCAGAATGTCATTTGAATGATTAGATAAACACTGTAGTATTTCTTTTAAATTCTGCCATCTCAATCATATGTCTAAAACTCAGGAAATAGTACAACATATTATAAACAGATGTATAGCATTTCCTCTATTTCATAATGAAATAAAAACACTTTTATTTCTGCACAGATCTAGATTTTCCAATTCGACTCCATCTATTTCGGATGGTAATAATATGCATTCCAAAATTATAAATCCATTGGTTTCAGGCATTTTATATTCTATAAATATAGCAGCTGCAATTATTCTCTATACAGAGTTGTTACTTACAAACAATAAATAAACACTTATTATTTTTCATCACTAATTATCACAATTTGATTTAGTATAGATTTCAATCATTAAATATAATTACTTTCACTATAAAACCAAAACCCTAAGATTTTGCAGACCCTAGATTCTAAACATTCATTTAGTATACAGTTCGATAATTTTCATATCAAGCCATTCATGGCAACAACAGATAAGATTTCTAAAGTTATAGTAGACATGGTTTCCAAACCCTAAACAACATTTTATTTAACCTTACTATCTATTTTCGTTTTGAGAATACTAACGAGGCACTTAACATCACTTAACAGAAGACATGAATTTAGTATCGTTATCTATCAAACCCTAACAAGAAACATAAACAGTGTCGAAACCTCTAGATGCACAAGTTAAGGCCCAGTTCTCAGGTTTGAACTCTCAGTACAATTAGAGTTACCAACGAAACTTACAGGGTAGAGATTCGTATGTTGAAATGAGATCGAACCCCGTGGCATATAGCCATTTAAAATATATGACAGATCAAGTTATACAACATCATTCTTTCAAACTTAAATTTCAAAAACGATACGAAGTACAGGGTCTATCTACCAACAGACATGCAACCTACAACTCTCGACCAGAGACAACTTTCGTTGTTCTAAACCAAATCAACAGTTTATACAAACAAATTCTCAAATCATTATTTAAACAAAATTATATAATTTCAATTCAAGACGTGCCATTATTTTACAGAAGCAAGTGAACCCTCGACTTTAGAATTTCATGTTCAACAGTATAGTCGAAATTTGACAGAGTTTACATTGAAGACCTTTCAAGGTTCCAAAATCACATAGGGTCTTTCCCTTAACAACCAGCAGCACAAAAACAAGTTCAAGGTCATTTTTAAACGACGCAGCAAATCATTACTGAGCCGAGTAGCAACTTAAAAACTGAGGGTTTATCCTCTTACAGTACGGTTCAAAATAAAACTTAAACTCGGCCATTACTCCGAACAGGGTCGTATTTCCAACTCTTGTCACACCATATCCACCGGCTAACCATGCCAAAGGTACCTACAAGGTTTTAAGAACCACTGAGGCTTACCAGGAGGTTGTTGCAGCATCCTCATTCCGATTTTTGCTCATAGAAATCCTCCAACGAAGTATCACCTGCCAGTTACAGTTTGAAAAGGTTAAAAACAAGAAAAACGAAGGTATAACTTAAACATTATAGTATTACTGCCACCGTCATTGAAAACTTACCTTAGTGATGAAGCTCCTGGATTGAGACACCCCACACCAACAAAATGACGAAGCATTATAGCAATTGTAGCAAATACGAGTTCGAATTCATAGAACAATTTTAGGACTTGGAGAATCGAACTCCAGTTCAAATTACACTCAAATAAACTGAAAGAGAAACCTCCCCACAATTTCAATAGCTGAGTCATGGCTCTATTTCACAAGGATTATAAGCCTGTAACATATAAAATTTCTCTCACAGGTCTAAGGTTTGAAACCAAGGAAGGAGTCCTCCTAACAATAAACTCCAAACCCTACATTGCAGCGACATTGTCGGCCCCTCTACCTTACCACTAAACGCAAAATGAAGACGGGGAAAACAATTCATTGTTACTTACCAACGAAAGACTAGGGTTTCTTTCCAAGCCCTAGATCTTGTAAATATCAACGGTGGGAGAGCTGCCGGTCGGGCACATTGAGATTCGAGAGATCATTGCAATCAATACCACATTGATTATTGCATCTACCAAGTCGCCAAATCAGCAAACCAAGGGCTAGTGTATAGCACAGCTCAGCATCGTATGATGCATTGTTGTAAACTCAATCACGTGAAGACCATCCACCTAAGCTTCCACTTCACATAACAGATAGGCGACGTTAATGCTGAGACCTGAAATCGACAGATTGAAAGCATGCCAAGTACTGAAACTTTAATACCCTATCACAATCATATTCATTGCAATGTTTAGATTCATAGTTCACATTTCATAATAGTTCCTAAAGTTTATTTTAGGCATTGTGATAATAGTAATACCTGCTAATGTATGTGCATGAATGCATAGTCACTATAGATTGTATATATTTCATTCCTATAGTTTATGTATAGTCATTTAGGGTAAAGTTTATATATTTTCATGCATTATCCATGTATTGCTAAATCAATTGATAAATGTGACACTTTAGGTATAGTTTAAGATTCTGTTGATGCACAATATAATGCTAGTTCATTTTGAAATAGCATAAGCACTATATTCACAAGATTTAAAATAAAGTTACAAATGGACATTGGTATCACCACCTTGATGTTAATGATAATAGTCATATTAAGATGATTTTTCGTAGATAATAAATATAGCAATGTAAAATCAAAATGACGACGTGATTTTTAA